>OZ026828.1:7142063-7177166 GCA_964023185.1 Macaria liturata | reverse complement strand
CTACACGGCGATTATCGTTATTACATGACAGTAGTTTAGAGCGGCAGCCCAGTAACCCTGCACTGACGGAGGACTTTGTAAACAGCCATATCTAATCGGAGCACGCCGACACGAGCAGAGTATTATATGCAAAACGTATCTTAAACGTTTAGGTGTTTCAATTAAATCGCATTCGAGAGTGCAAGCGGCAAACATTAGAGAGTGGCATCGATCGTGGAGTGTGGCGGCGCGCACACAATTTGAATAACACAGTTAACGAGGGCTCGCCTAAGCCGGCGGCGCTGCCATCACTCGGCGGAGATGCATCCGATCACTTTCGTTTTCCACAGGCACGTGAGCCGCATGCACCGCTAGCCTGCGAATTCTCGCTGCACTTTATTACATCCGTATATGTGCATACGACATGCACGCAACGCATTGACCGAGGCCGAGATACGAGCGGCAGTGATTTGCGACGACGAAAGTGGTATTGCAGCTTTTATGTAGGTCGATTTGGAGTCGGTTATGTTAGTGTTACGTGAGAACGCGAACGCAAGTGTATAACGCTGGGATCTCATTTGCACACTCCGTCAAGGTGCAACAATCACAGAATAGGAAATGTATCTAAGATTTTTTGCAAGTTGAGATTCCCTCGGAATGAGCTCGTAGTGGAGTATTGTGTGTATGCGTGTGGGCAAGATCACGTGCGAGGGTCGTCGGTTTAATCTCATCAGGCGGCTATTATCGGGCATTATAGTGCGGCGTGATCAGACGGCCGACAGACAGCTAGGCGCCCGTGAATCATAGATAACACACGCGCCCACCTACCTATATATCTATTTGTTTACGGCGACCTTTAATGAGTGTAACGTAGCGCCTCGGTAATGGGGTCGCCCCTCTCGCCGCATCCGACCGCTGTCTCGTAAAAATAGTGCAACCACACACTATCTTGGCGGCTCACGGTTACAAAGGGGATCACGGTCTTGACATTACGATTCAAAGACCTACTTTCATTTTCCTTGGCATACTTTCGTATGGGTTCTCGAAGTACTCGTATAAGTTTATGTTTATGTAGCTTCGAGTTCTATTTTCCAGATATTGGTTGATAAATATTGTCCTCTGCCAGATTAAACACAGCAATAAGATTTACACAAAAGGCCACGTAGTAAAGTAAAAAAGTAAAGGCTTACAATTCGAGCTCGAGCTCTAGTTGATGTTGTCGGCAACATAGCCAAGTCAAGGGCGGCCCCGTCACCGCTGCGCCACAGTCGCCGCATGCGTAACCACCACGGCGAGGTCTCTACTTTCCCAACCAGAGCGATATCACAACCCAGACACGTGTAACCCAGCCTTACACACAATCTCTGTTTGGGCTGTGAACGTTTTAAGAAATATTAAGAATATACGATGAAAATTTTAACGTATAAAATATTAATTTCGGAAGAAAGATAGTAACTATAACTTATCTCTTATTGAACTGAACGCTATAGCAATCAATTTATTTCGAAGTTACTTGTGTAGAATAGGTACATGCACTTGGGGTACTAGTAGTTGCTTATAGGAACCAAGGCCCCATAATATAATTTACACGCGAGATATATACAATTTTATATAGGCACTGTACACGTCGTGTCAATGCCATGTATCGGAAATGCCGCCGCAAGCTCGACAACAATGTTGAACCGACCACTTAGGTACAGTCACTGCCAAGTATAACTTAATAAGAAATACAGCGTTCGATGAATCACCCAAAGTCCAGCCAGAGATAAGTAAGAAGCTTACTTACATCCATGACATCATTTTTCAACGATTAATTATATATTCGGGTTTTAAAGTAGCCTAGCTAGAGCGATGAATCTAACCGCAAGGTGAAGTCGGCAAGTTGAAGTACTGGTTTGAAGCCGCGGCATTTCGCGGATCGGATCGCGCCCACGCGCAGTAACCAGACCGATACCACAAACTAACGAGTCGACGTCCAATAAGCCAAATGAGACGGGAACTCGTAACTTGGAGTGTTTCGTGCGATCGAGCCCCGACCAAGTGGCCATCGAGAGATAAAATTCAACAGATACCGTCGCCAAGTGGGCGCCAAGTATTTTTGCCTTTTTATTCATCCTGTTTTATATTTATACGAATATTTTTGGTAAGCCACTCCTTGTAACACATATAAAATGTTAAGAATATTATTCTCTTACGCAACGTGCACATGTGTAGTGAGGCGAAATAAATGTACCTACGTTAATAAGACTCTGTATGATGTGACTAAAACATAAGCCAAACCAGACAGGCTAATAAGAATTAAGTTAATAGACAGAAGGCTGAGCCTGAATAGAGCTCCTCGTGAGGCAAATATTATCTTCGTAGCAGGCTGCGTATTTACAAACAGCGCAGAGACAATAGCGCTAACAAGAGCGGCCTAGTTGAGTCGCACGTTGGCGTCACGCTGCCGCTCTGTTTGTCGACACATTTAACTCGATCACCACACTTCGCACCGGCTCTACCAAACTCGAGCAAACACAATCCGACACAACTTTACTTACAACGAGCACTTGTTCCGAATTAGTTAAATAAATAAAGCGGCACGCTACCATACTTGTCATTCATATTCTAGACTCGGGAATGAGTCTTTATTTGCACTAAATTTATAATTCGCTAAAAAAATATTGTCTTTGTTGGACTGCGTCGAGTATACAAGTTAATATATTATAATAGTAATAGCTTGTATTTTTGGGTTAAACAAATTAATTATGTATGGGTAACGGTCTGCACAATGGAATACCCAAAAATTTAAAGAATGAAAATAGATGTACCTATAGGGCAAAAGATTTCATTAACAAAATATACTATTCCCTTTCATCTCGGGTATGTATCTTAATATACAACAATCTGTGAGTAAAAATGGGGTGGCTCCGAGGCAGTTGCGTCTGAGGTGAGTACTTATCGGGAGGCAGCGGGGGTACATTTGTACAGCTAGTGCGTATAGTAAACCGGGTAAGTCTGAGCAAGGTTGGGGAAAGAATGTCCGCACCATTAGCCGAGGGGGCAGACGAACGGGGTGAATGGGCTGTCGAACCCTCCGCCGACCTTGACTTCACGAGATTTATCACTTTTCCGGGGTAATCTGAATACAATTAGGCGATGGGCAGCGGGAGGGACCGCACTAAGCAACAGGTCCCCACTTACACAATCTCACACTTTTATATTCTCTTTCATCAAGATAAGTGCGGGAAAATTCGCAAAACAACTATGACAAAGTCACCATATAAACATTTAACCTATCCTCGTCTATACATTCATGTATTACGCTCTTATTACGTCTAGTTGAAAAAAAAAATCTTATCTTTCGCTGGTATACGCTTGAGTACCAAAAGCGTGAGAATAGAAACAAATAGAAATAAATCTCTTTCGCTCTCTGAAGGGGGGTTTGTTGGAAGAGTGGATCATAAATAATATAAACGACCTCATCGATCCTTGAACAAACAAAAAAGTATTCAAACAAGCCAGGTCGGATCGTTTACGTGAAAACGATCAAAACAAACATTATGCCGGGATGGGGCAAAAAGTGTTCCGTGGTTTTTTTGTACGTCGCGAGGTCGATAGCCTTGCCAAGGACGCCGAGGCACGTGGCAAACATGCAACATAAAAGAATTTGAATGACGAAAAAACTGGACGTACCGAGGCAGCCTCAAAAATGTATTCTATATGCGCATAACAATTCAAATATTCTATTTAAACTTCCGTTTCACTTTGTTGATGACAATGAACTCGGAATTGTAATGTTTACAAATCCAATTTCACGTGGGTTCTACTCAGCAATGCGTACTATTCAAATGACCCTTCAAAAATACATGATTTCCGAATAGCAACGAGCAGGTTGAAGGTGCGCATGCAAGTCTATAGATCCAGATAGCGCGCGCGAGTATCGTGCACGATACGAGCATAAGTAAATATAGGTTCCAAATGTCACGGCGAATCGAGCAGCATTCGCCTCAGTCCCAAGAGCGAGTCTTATCTTAGTTGATGGCATTCCACCGCGCGCCCGCCGATACGCACGACGGACGACTGCGAAACGCTTTTAGCGCCCGTATACTCTACGGCAGGCCTTCGATTAAAACATATTTTACCTTATCACATCAACTTTAAGTTGAAATTCGAACAGCGACAGATACTGCTAGTTCTTTGCGCAAAAGAAACCTTATTAGTAGAAAATTAAAGTCGTTTTCGAAAGTCACGTTGCATGCGGGCGTCGAACAATACGCAATTCACCTTCGAACGCGTCGGGTTGCGGTATTGCGGCTTCATTGTGTTCAAATAACGATGGAACGAGAATTGGATCCTCACATTTTGATAAACAGTCGTTTATTTTTGTTTTGATAAGACTTAACGATCGTGGAGTTGATCAGTACACCGCTCATAATGATTTGAACTTTCGAGGCACTGAATAATGTCAAATCACAAATGAATCATCTGTTGTGCCCCTTTATCTCTTAATTTAAAGAATTTGTTGAACGATGTGGGTTATCTCGGGTTAGCTATCGTCAATATCGTGTTATTTCAACATGTTTTCCATTTAACCACAAGACAATGAGTCAACCGTTCACAGCGGCGCGTATTTTTCCTCAAGCGCGTTCTATAATTTTCTATCGTGAGACTTCACATACCCACCGGGTGTTTGTGGAGAGTCGAGAAGTCCGACAAGCCGAACCGTTGACGTCATGCAGTCATGTAAACCTTCCACCAGGCGGGCAGCTCGTGACAATCTAGTGGCGGGCGGCGCGACCATTGCTGCTCGAGTGGGGAGCGGCGCGTGTAGCGCAGGAACTTGAACGGTGATGGAGAGCGAGGCACGTTCGAGTCGTCGCCCATTGGAAGAGCGGAGGTGTATTGCGGTCATATAACCGGTATTCGAGTGGAGCGCAGCTAGTCGCCAGCGTTCAGCCGCTCGCCACTCCGATGTTTTGAGAAAGCCACGTTCGCCCGTTCGTACTGGCAACCAGGCGACGTGAACAAAACACGATTGCTTTTGCGGTTGACCGTTCGTTACAGCCGGTTAAAGGCAAACGGCAAATTGCATTTTATGACAATCGAAACGGGGTGATGTGGTTAGCTTACACAGCGATCGTTATGTACAATTATCGTAATCCAGTAGAGCCAACCTACAATCTTTACCTATACGTGATTTGTTTCACAATTCTACATTATGATAGATTCGTAATTATCACTAGAAAAGTCATGGAAGTTTATTGGTCTGCACTTTACATTAAGCCATTTACTGGGTATGAATTTAGTTTGATCTTAACTGTGTAAAGTAGGCAGAGTAAGAATTACTTATTACTATAACAAACAGGTAGTGTAGATTATGATATGATTATGATAAAGCACTGATTAAATTGCAATTAAAGATATCAAAAGAGCTGCTCTTTATTACATAATGATTCATGAATGGTGGTATCGCGTACAAATCAGACAGAGCGGAATTGCCCCCATGTAAACACGTGCCTATTTCAAACAAATCGTCACAGTGGGTAAGTATATAAGATGCGGCCCGGCGGGTGAACCCGGCGCTGGCAAGGTCACTCCGAGGGAAGCCCCACGAGGGTGTTATGGAATTCTTTGCATTTAGATTTAACTGGTGACGTGACGTCATCAACCTTAACCTAGACGTGCTGATCGATTCACGACTACTTTGCGAATAACATAGTTGTTAGATTCGTTTCTAGTTGTGCGTTTAGTTTTATATAGCATGTGAAGGTTCAATCAGATTTAGGCAAATTAATTATTATAAAAATATACAAACGCTATTTTTGTTCAAGGTATAAAGTATTTGTATGCCATAGTCCTTTAAGTATGTAAATTCTTCTGTGAGTGGTAAACTCTGGTGTTGAGGTTTCACCGACCGCCTCAAGGTCTCTGACAGATCTACATATCGTCCTATAGTGTGGAGTGATCAGTGTATCACTATCACTAATAGATAGATGAATACTTCGTAGGTCGTTCGCATCACTTACTGTAGCCAGCTAGTAAGCAGATCTTTGCATTTTCTTGATTGAAAGGGATAGGGCAATGACATTGAAGGCGGGTGTAGTTATGTAGTTGGCGGCCGGTCAGGCATATAAGAGCGGCTTGTTGGGCCACAGGGGTGGAAAGTCCTGTTTTGCGTGCTCCGACCAAAGGTGGGGGGTAAGTTTTTCACGAGGCCCTATATACCGCGACCACCCCGACTCGTACATAAGGTGGGCGGGCAGGGAGGTTCGCGCCCGCAAAAGGGGCAAAATACGGCGTACTCTGGGCGCCCGCTCTATGTGGGTCAATGTCGGGAAAGCCCGTGTCTACCGGTGACGGAGTATGCACAACGAATCTGATCAACACAACCGTCACAAATCAAAGGATGCGCCCGACTCTCCCCGAAGATTGTAGTCTCTAAAGCCGCGAGCGTAAGGTTCAATATGAAAGAGCTCCGCATCGTGGCGGTACATGCACGACACATCCAGAGCCGATAGTATTGGTATTAGCTGTGTGTTCTTATGTCGGGTCATCAGAATAGAGTTTCGAATAGTTGAGTATATTGTCACGTCGTTGCAACAATTTTCTTTATGTACTTAGCCAACTAGCATACTAACCGACAGCCGGTGACATGGATCGCGAGCCGCTGGAGCCGGTGGGGCTGGGCGTAGGCCTCAGGTGCGGTGTCGTGGCGCGTCCTGCGCTGCCGCTGCCGCCTGAGTCATTGCTGTTCTGGCCGTGCACATCCTGAAACAATACAACATGCACATTTAATACTCAAATGTGTGCTTATCTTCATTCTCAATGCAAAACAAAACAGGACTAGGTTAAACAATAGATCAAATTGGTGGACATATGATTGGGTAAACAAATTGTAGTGCTTACTTTGAAAGCACAACTTAAGCTTGACTCGTGATGAAAATACAACGAAACAATAGTCTCGAGCTCGTCAGTATATGCATTGTATGTGCTAACCTAGATATGGAAAGAAATTCTTGACCTGACCTGTAGAAATGGTAATTTAATACCAGTCATCTCAGAATCTTCGTAATAGCATAGGTTTTAAAATTTTTAACAATTTTCAAGTACTTACTTAAGGAATAAGTGTGTTAAGTAGCATGTACTATTCGTTGCGTTTCAAGCACCTGAAATTGCCTGCCTTGACACTGCAACCTCGGCTCTACCGACAATGGCTCTCAGAGTCAATAGAGCACGGCCACATGCTATATTAAATCTATGTACTCGTGAATAAAACAACACCGCATAATGAGTTGTTATGTATAAGCTATAGATGGTGTGTTGTTATCATTTGTTTTTTAACACGTGCTCTAGGTGAACTAGTCGCACTAAATTTGTAACGGCGATATTATGTCAGTGTGTGGGTGTCTAACCCGGACTAAAGGGAGCAAAACTGTGAGGCGTAATTACCTAATTACATATATGTGTGTCTGTGTACCTTATATAATAACAATTGTATAGCCAAGTCAGCGCCAAGTGATTCTTTAGTATATGAAAATAAAAAAAATTGTAATAAGATATTATTTTTAAAAATATGAAAATCTACTTTCACGTAGAGGGGCACTCGTTTATGTCTTTTGTATGTCGTAGCACTTTCGTAGCGGTACACTGATTGCGTAGCATCAGTACAACTCTACTGATCGTAAATTGACTAAAAATGCTACGTAATATGCTACGTACTATCTCGGTTGTTTACAAAGACATCGTAACAAGAAAATTGTAGATAAGTTGGATTTTGTAGTCATGTGGAGCGATCTAACAAACATATTAACATTATACGAGGACAACATATTATGTCGATACTGTAACGAACTTCAATTAGCCAAATAACGCATTTTCTATATTCTAAATATAAATATCAACCACGGTATTTACAAATCTCGATCGACAAGCGATTAGTTAATCAACGTGTTTTTTCACTTGTTTTCATAACTATCAATATAAGAAAAAAAACAGACAAGTCCACTATCAGATTTAACTACTATGTTATATTCAAGTCACTCTGTATTTCAGGATTTTTAGTTATCATTCTAAATTCTAAGATGAAGTTATCAGCTAGATGCTGTACAAGTATAGGTGTAAAATCAATGAAGATTAACGTATGTATTTAATCAACATCTGATTAATGCACTAAGCATTAATCAGATGTCGATTAAATACGTACCGTATCGTAAAGCAGCCGGTGTACTTTTGATACGAGCAACGAGTCAGCGACGTTAACTTAACCGCGATTAGATAAAGCTTCGCCGAGAGCAAAACGTCAAACGCAGTTTTATACGTAGAGTGTGCTTTTCCTAGTTAAAGCACCCCCCTGCGAGGAGGCTAGCGCGGTGCGAGGCTCCGGCGTCGATCGGCCGGGCCCGGGCGCGGGGCGCGGGGCGGGGCGGGGGAGATAACTGCGCCGATGTTTTTGCCGAGCCGGGGCTCGCTCGGCCGCGCTGCTGCGCACCGGGCACCATCGCCGCGTTCTTCACTCCGAACAGAGTCCATTATCTGTGTGCCGTCCCGCTCGCACCCGCGCCTCGTCGCGCCTCGCCGCACCGGCCGCTGTTTTATTGCCAGCCGACGATTTTAACGTGCGCTCGCAACGTCCGCCGGAGCACAAAAGTTTTTATGGAAATTTCATTCCGAATGCGCCTCGTCCGCTCGCTCGCTCGGGAACGTCAATATAAAAAAAAGCACGATAACGAACGGACGAGTCAATTAATTATTATTGTTGTTGGAAGCTGTCGGGACGTGCAGCGCGACTCTCGAATAGTGTTGCATTGCCATGCAAAACCTGATACATTCCTTCTGGCCTTTTGTTCACAACCCCTTTTTGCTCTCTTTACACACATGTCCCAATTCTTGTAACTATCAATTGAACATGTTTCAGGGAATACATATTATTGATATCAATCAAGATCACATTGAGTAGAGAGATGTTGAGGATTTGTCCAGATATATGCGTAGAAAATAGTAAAATAGATCTGATGAGTTAACAATAGGTACTTCGAGCTAGCTCGATAAAAAAATACCGCATTTGGTACTCAGTTATCTATTTATAGTTATTTATACATTGTTATTAACGATGACAATATTTCTCTTAGCAAAATTATAGTGTCATCAAAAGTTTTAGAGGCAGTTTTAAAATCCATCTAAACATACAAGTACTTACCTACTTACAGTCGGCATTGTAAAATGTACAAATCACAAATCATTTTTCATAGGCCATAAATGTCGCCTATTAATTGTCGCGTCGTTGGAATAGCTGCGCAAACCAGTCAGCTGTCGCGAGTGATTAGAAATTACGATACGCGTTGGCGTGGGGCCTATCAACCGAGCGGCCGGAATTGAGACCGCCTCGGACTGACCGAGTGCACTTGGCCCAAATCCCGATGCAAATAAACACAAAATCATTCCTCTACTACAACATACAAACGTCTATATCGTGCAATATGCATGTATGTATGAATGAACCCACGCGGAGGGAATCCTTTACGTGTTTACGCATTTATCAAAATATTGTTTCCCAACTGACAATTGCAGCTCGATATCAGAAGGACTTTAAACTAAAATGTCGCAGCTTTATTTCTAGGCTAATCCTGAAACACGGTATCAGTATCGGATCAGTGAGTGGAGGTTGGTGCTTGCAGCTACACAGTAACCGGAGGTTTCACCGCTAAACCGCACGTAGTTGGTTACCATAATCCGTATACTATAGATAACTAGCTGCGGACTGGGAACGGACCGAACACGATCATGAAACATAGAGCTCCAACATTTGCATGCGGCTGGATATCTTGAAGAGTTAGCTCTAGCTCAGCTCAGCTGTCTCAGAAGCATTAATACAATATTTTGTCTTAATTGATAAGACAATATATTGTATAAATGCTTATATCACATCCTTATACTTGAGGACCTTTTAAAATGAATACAGAGTATATGTATTGGTTTTATAGCTATCTGGAATCTATATAGTGGTAAAATCTATCACTGATTTTGATGTTATTGTTTATCACAGTACCGTTATTGGTCCCAGGGATAACAGAAAATTCGATTGGCCGCATAAGGAGATTGAACAACGGCAACAAAAATAATGTATTCTCTATCATACGCCTATATATATATATATCGCCTGTTTACAATTGTAAGTTATGTCCATCCAAAAGGTTGCCGGGAAGAAATCGCCTAAGGCGATAAGGCTGCCCAATGTGCAACACTTTAATTTAAATATGTTTATTTCTGTTTTGTAATTTTTGTGTTTTTATGGTGTACATTAAAGTTATATTCTATTCTATCATACAGAATTTAGAATCATTGTTCACGTAGAGTCAACAAAACAGTCGCGGCCCTTCGTCCGGTGATTTATTAACAAGCCGGCTCCCTCGGTTCGGCGTACACTTTAAAGTTGTTGTGAGCTTCCTTTGATCGAATGGACTCTTATAGGCAGGTAGGTACCCACGAAAAGCCCTTGAAGACAGATCAGAACAGACTAATGGTTCTTGTCTTGATTTAAAATCGTACTGTTAATAGTAGGGAATATGAATAGACAGGCAGATAGTATTTTATCATTGTTATTTTATAACTAGTAATACTTATTAGGTACGTATCGTTGGTAACGTATGTTTTACTATTTGTTTAGGAATTAATTATCTCTTCTGCTAATAATATACTATTAATTGCAAAATAGCTTCTTTAATACATTACCTGAATGGTGACAAACAAGCATCAATTACGTTGAGTATGCAATTAAATTACTTTAATTATAGTCTGGAATCATTAGTGATGTTGCCGTTCAGTTGACTACTTTTAACAGTTTTGTAGGAAAAAACCGCCCTAACTTGGTACTTCATAATAGCACAATATAACCAGTTCTATGTATTGTATATTATAATCCAAAAATTTTAGATTTAAAATGTCTTTTGGTTGTAATTTTAGTAGATAAGTGAAGATTCAAGTATTTTATGGTCAGGCAACAGCGCAGTGCATCAGAAAACATACAAGGTTTTTGAAAAACATCCAGCGCAAGTAAATAAAACAATAACACTTCACTCTTATTGTGGCTAAATGAACGCTTGTGTAGATTAATAGACATTTAGTAGGATGTAAAGAATGAAGCACATAATGGCTAGTTAGACGGGCATAAAGCAGAGGGCTAGGTCAGTGGCACGGGGGCGCGGGGGCGCGGGGGCGCTGACGTCCTAGAAATACACCGCGGACGAGCGTTACGACCACTCTAAATAACCGCAAATCCTCACATATAGCTGCATCTTTGTTATATTCTAAAATAGTAAAGCAGCTCCTCTTTGCTCGCAGTTTTGAGAGTAAGTACATTTACCTAAATTTGAAAAGATAGTCTAAATGTTGTTGGTGTTCAAACGGTTCCATTTCTTCACATTTTATTTACTCAAAATCACTACTTTTCTTGTACATACGTCTAAAAGCAAAGTGGGTAGTTTGATTCTTGTGAATAAATAAAATAAATAACCTAAATAGATATTACTATAGCGCACGTTATAAACCAAATGGAGTTTGGTATTGGATATTTAGGAGCAGAAGAAACACGATCTGTCATAGAGGCGGAGTAAAACTGTTGTTGCATACGCGACGAGCAGAGATTAATCGACGTAAATGCGTTCCAAGATCATACTGGAGTTCATCGACCGGCGTGCGAAAATGTTGTCGTAAATAAATAATTCACAAGGCTAGTGTTCCGAGGTGGGCACGTGGCTGCGAGCACGTGCTGTAGGTACGTAAACATTTACATTACATAACCGGCTCGTCATATCGGAGAATGGTTCTATTGAGAGCAAATACTTAACGTTGCATTCTACTCGCCACTGAACTCTGTGAATGTTGCTCGAATCAAGTATGCCCGTGTAGCAATGGTTGTAGATTGACTCTCCGACCAACTTGAGAGGATAGGTTATTGTTTCTACATGCAATCACAATCCATTCCATTTCAGTACATCCTTACAGGGGCAACCTGCTGGTCAAATGCCTGTCTGTATCGTCTGTCAAGTATAAAAAACGAATCTCAAAACGCGATAAGACAAACAAAAATAATAATAAAATGTGTAACACCTTCAGTCCACAAAAAAATTATATACTACTTTGTTCTAGAGATACAGTTAGACAAACTACGAACTTCAAACGAAATTGATTAGCTAGTTAAACGGCTTAGCAGAGAGTAAAGACGGAGCGAATGAAAGGTAAACATGAGGGTGGCCAGGGGCATCGCTGTGACGAGACCGGGTTAAATTATACGAGCAACTATGTAGGTACATTTCCAAACTCGGATAATTTTGCACAAGTAGCACGTGCTCGAGGGACAAAAGGTCGCTAACCCTCGCCCACCCACAGCCCCCTTCTTCTTGCAAACATAACTCCAGATCTCTATTATCAAGATCTATCTATTCCGTGAAAAGTTTGCGTTTCTTTAAAATGTATGCTATGTATTACAACAATTAACTAATTCAATTTGAGAAATAGTTAAGGATAAGAACACGGCTAGTCAAAGAGCTGCTATAGTTCAAATTTTGAGCAATTAGTGTTCGGCAAGGAGAGTTAGGTGGTGTTGATGACTGTTGATGGTATCGGAACATTCATCACTTGATAACAGACGAAAAAAAGAGGCACACGTCCCGGTTAGCAGTTTATGTAGAGCTGTTGGCGTCAGGGCACCCCGTGTCTATGTGTGGGTGAACAGAGGGGTATATATTTGTGTAAAATAGACGGTTCCGCAACGAAGGCAAGTGGTACACACTTTATTGAATGTCTTTATAGGCCACCTGTTACTCGGGTCGGTGTCGACGAAACAGCTGATCAAGCCCGAGCGAATTATTATTATTGTTGTCGGATGTCGGCTCTGGCTTATTTATTTGTGATGCGGGGTGAAGGGGGGGCGGGTGGATCAGGCGACGGAGCTCAACTTTCCACGACAACTCTACTATTGTTTGATTGTAACGTGACGTGGAGCGATCAATTAGTCGCCGGTGACGCGAAAACCTACCAGAAGAGCTAGGCTGTGGCAACTTGAAACAAAAAACATTGTTGGCTAATAATTCTAATCTTGACCAAGTCACTAGATTTTTTTAAAGTTTGGAATGAAAAAGATGTGATGTGTTTATCAAGTTGTTTTTGAGCTCGTTACAAAAGCCACTTCAGTGTGCAAGTGTAGGTATCATCATTAATATGAATCTTCCGCCTTTATCACAAAAGTTTGATTATGAAAGCAATCCCGGTCTTCTCAATGTTATGTTTTACAAATAACACACGGAGACAAGAATCTTATCTGTTGGAAATAGAACGGGCCAAACGAATCGTTTGTCACATAAACTACAAAAAGCTAGTTTTGCAAATACTCTTTGTTTGAAGTTCGGTGTTCGGTATGTTATATTTCTGCCAGCAGTGCCTGCTTCCGCATGTGTTGATAAATTTAATTAGCAGAGCTACGGCACCATTACTTATAAAAACTTGATTGCTACTTGTATTAACAATTGACAACAAAGCCCGGCATCGAAAAACGTTTGTATTGGCTATCGATGTGTTTTTGTTACATCATGCCTTTATCTTGCATATCAATCATTATGACGATACGAAAAAACACGAGGGAACAATGTGAATGTCCAATTAAACGAAGCTCGCACACGTCATCGAAAGGTGTTTCCCGAAGAACGCACACACACACACACACACATGCACGGACGATCAGCTGACTGCTCCGATTTTAACCCACACCACTGAGCCGACTGAATGTTAGAGAACATAAATAATGACGGCCCACCTACCTAGCTACAGCTATACGTAACATACATCGTAATTTGTATGAGCGACGGACGGAAGAGGAATGCGCGAAACGCCGCCGTTTTCTCCCGCATTATAGTTTTTACGGCGGCACGAATAAAATCGACAATTTATCCGTGTCGTCTTCAACACGGCGACTGTTAAGACATTCTTCTACTGATATTGTGGAGCGTGAGATCGCATTAAATAATCAGAAACTTATACAAACACATGTGCAAACCGATGATAACAATGTTCTTGAGTAATTGTCGAATCACACAATGCGAGGAAACAGTAACTAATAATGTGAATAATGATTATGTCAATTTCATGTTCGCCAAAAGAAATTAATCCAATACATTAAATTTTTATTGCATACATTGTTTTGGTGCAAATGCATGATGAGGCACGAAAGGAAAGTTATATACAGAAATCATTTGAAATCACAAATTTCTTCTTATTTTTCTCTTCAATTTATATGCTCACTCTAATAAATAACTCCTAATGATACGAATAATAGCCCATGGAAGATGTAGCAAGGATTTGGGAAGAAACTTCTTTTCGACAAAAAGCTGTGTAGTAGCATATTGCAAGCACTGTACCCTTTGTAGCTATCATTTTATAGATACTCAATATTAAATAAAATCTGATATTTGAACATAAAACTGTAGCAGAGTGGAAAATTGCTGCATAAAGGAAAACTATCAACTGTTTCAGGACAAAACATTATTCTTTCTAAACTCAAACTAAACAACGCTTCTAGTAACAGTGAGATCATATGACTGATAAACTTTATTAGATTTAAATTTTCCCTAAAACCTTAAGTATAAGCCAGTACAAAAGATAATCGAGACTGAAATAGACGAACATAGATTAATCTATAATATTAAACTACTATTTCTTTTTCTATTTTATTTATTAAACTATTTCAGCGATCAGAATGTAAGATGCAATAGATCTGAAATAATATTTATTGTTGTTTTCATACTAACTAAAAACAGTTCCAAGTTATAAGTTTATGCCCCAGCAGCTACAAATGCCGACGGCAAAGTTCCTCCGAACGAACGAGTATAAAGATAAATCGAATAAATAAATACATATCATGTTGGCGTATTATAATATCCTAAATATACAAATAAAAGAAACTGATATTGCAATGAAGTATTCCAGGTCCTATCGATTATTCAGCAGTCATATAAAAAGTCTATGTACCTAAGTATTCTGAAAATCTTAAGTAGGTACATACGTTTATTCAAAGTGTACATTTGGAGAGCGGCGAATTCAAGTTAGTGCGGTCGCTGGTCATATGATAATAAAAACAAACATGTAGCTGGCTCCGCCACAAAATAGAATCCAAGTATTGAGCCAACGCACACAGCGATGCGGAGGCGGTCGGATGTCACGCACACACGGACAGGCGGCTCGTCGGGACACGCGCACACATACAGAGCAGATAAGAATCGTCCCATTTTACATCGAGTCATGCGGTCGACGCGATACTTACTGTATTCGCAGGCAGCCTTATGATGACAGCCGTCTTTACTGTTTCCCAAAACGACGGTGGCCGGAATATCACGGGCGAGCCTCGTACATGCACTCGTTACACACACACAAACAATATGGCAGTTCTCAAAAGTCAATTATCGCTATCGATATTATCGCTCAAGGAAAATTTCGGACGCGAACCGGTGTCGACCAGAGGAATCGACGAATAGTGGGCGATAAAAGGCAGGCGAAACGCGAACGATGTAAGAAATATCGTGGAGTTGATAGTGCGCTAGAAGTGCGCGCGTTTCAGTTGGCGCACGGCGACTGGCGCAGGCGAGGCGTGTGGTGCGACGAGGCGGGCGGGCGAGCGATTTCACCGGGCTGATATTGCGACGGCACGCCGCTCCGACCCATATGTATACTGTATAGCGGCGAGGGCACGCCAGAGCGGGGGGTCGCATCGAGCTGCACGCATTCTACCAACTATCCAACTCAACCAGTTATTTTGTTGCTTCTACACTTTGTAACACCGATATTCAACCGCTCAGCTACTTCGATGCGAGTTTTTGTGATGCTTCTCTACTCAGTTGCGATTATAGTATAAGATAATTATGAAACTATAAGTTAACTAAAAAATAAAATAAACAAACACTTTTACGAGGCGATTAGATTAGAATCATATAACTAATTACATTTTAGTTTTATTAAGATATCTCTAATTGGGTAATTTTCTACAAAACAAAAAGATATATTATAAAAAAAGATAAGTACTCTTATTTATGTTTTTGATAACCCAATAGGAGCTACAAAAATCATAAATTAAATTAACCACAATTACGACACATTAATGCACAAATACATTGACAATAATGTCAAGCGATTGAATATATTAGAGTCCATTAGGAAGCCTATAATTAATATTGTTACGAGGTAGACAAATTTGAAGCGGCGCGTAGTGCAACTATTCCATTAGTAGATATTGATCTGTTAAGAGCAATAGTAATATTATAGTCAATATAGTAGCTCATTATTGTCGCATTGCAAACATTGATGGCCTATTGGGAATACAGGTCAACGCATATGCGCACTGAGACTGACCATCCAATACACCTAACTGTACATTGTTGTATGTATCATACACACAGTTACATATAGTATACAAATTATTAATATCTAATAGGCGTTTATGTCTTTTGTGTGATGTAGAACTGCCGTAGACCTCAAAAAATCGTAGCAATCATTTTCGTAGCACTTGTAGATGTAGACTCGTTAATTGTGATTTAGAAATCATTTTCATCAGTTTCCCAAACACACGGTTTAAAATAGCTCTACCCTTTTCAATATAATGAGCGAGCGATAATGATAATATATAAACATTTATTTTTACAAAAGATTGATTAGCTTTCGCTTCGCTCGGCCAATCACAGTCATTGCAATGATTAGGAAAGCAATCGGAATATTACTCAAACGTTCCAAAAGCTACGCGCTTGCTTAATTGGGTGCTCATTAAAATGATTTATTTAAAATCCTCAAATTGGACAATGTAAGTAATGCACAACGAAACATTTGAGATACGCGAGTTATTCCCCCCGAGTGGAGACGCAGAGAAATATAAATGCAGAGAGGGGGTACCTCGCTTCGTGCTCGTGGATTTATGCTTCATTTTGGAACACCGCTGTGAGTTGTGTTGCTGTTGTAGCTTTACTGCTCAACATCAGACGTGTTAGGCGATGGAATAACTTTTTTTACATTGGACGTTCAGGTGTTTGTCTACCAGGTCACCCTGGACCTAAACAACTGCACTAGAGGCCTTACATGTAGCATACCTGTACTGAACTCCACATTAGAAGAAGAAAACAAATTATTTATTTTAATTGCCAATATTTATACAGATATCAAATGTTCTATTTCTACCTACTACCACAAATACACAATATCTGCACCAATACAAACTTACATATTTTTTAGTCAAATGTTTTCGATTGTTATATCCGAGTATTGATAATTCTGTACAATACTGTATAAATTTGTAATTACAGCTTATGCATATACTCGTATTACAGTTTCGCTGGAAGCAGCCAAATTTAAAAGTATATATTTTAAGAATATGAACAGGCTACATTGTCGATGTAGGGGGAACCAGTTCTGTGTAGAGTGGCGGGCTAAAGTAAATTCCGAGGCACGAAGGCAGTCGCTGCGCAAAATAAAAGAAATATGTTTTAGTGGGTTAGCGAGCGTGTTTACGATCGGATTCCGTGGGAGCGATTATACCGCCATTAGTTACATAAGCTGCCAGAGCCGGCCCGTAATTAGACAATTTGTCTTCCAGCTGATAGCGTCATAAAACTTTGCCCCAATACCTTTACGTGTCATAAAATGTATAAGTTGTTTTCCCAAAAATTAAAACACAACACAATTGTAATATTAAAACGGCTGAAATCTAGTGCCTTTGTTCTCGTCGTAAAGTAATTTTATAGAGTCCTAGGGTACAGGTGGCGCCATCTGTTTTTGTTCGCGGAGACTCTGCGCCGCGCGAACCGGATGCCCGACCAGTTTCCAAATGATACTGAACACCTGCAGGCACCGACACTGCCTGCGCTGAGTAAAACTTACCTATATTGAATTGAAAATAACACGCAGTGTAAATGCATTATATCGTTAGCTTTACAGTATAATGTCTTATAACTATAAACAAAAACTACGTCAATAACATAAACTATAATTTTTCATTTGTCGTATGAACAACTTGAAATTAAACAACAACACGTCAACAGGACCTTTGGCATTGAAATGTAACAATACACGGACTCGAACAGCAGCAAATGGAGACGTTATGTTAATGAATGTGGCGCTGCAGATTTAAACTGCAGCCGCATGGAGACGGATGCATCCTCCTTGTTCGGCGAAACAATACCTTGCAGTGACGTAACACACGTAACATAAAGACGCGTCAATGGCATCTCGACCCTGCCTCGGTACTCGTCACTGACCCACATTACTCACTCGCTCCACGCAATAACAATAACGGTAATTTATTACATCATTTGCAACTGGAAGTGATTACGTTACTCTTTCCATTCCGCTTGGGCGAAACAAACCATTATCAAGTCATTGAATTATCTTGCTAAATATTGTGTTATTAATGTAACTTGCTTTTGTATTATGATTTGTTATTTTTTAATTAAATTTAGTGGCATATGCATTTCGATGTGACATCAACACACGTGTAGCCTGTGAATATTAGACCATCAATTTTATTAGACAATTCTGAAATTTAATGTTCTATGCTCACGAGGCACCGCCACGTGGTACAAAAGATTGTATTGTACCCCTTGTACACGTTTTGGTAGTCTTGAAACATACATACGACATATAATTCAAAATTGCAAATTGATTCTCAAATGTTTGATAATTAAAATTTAAATATAAATTAAAATTGACAAAGGAAAAACAATGATACTTATCGCACCAGGTGATAAAGCGAGTGCAAATATTTCGCCGTACAGATAAAATCGAACAGTAACAACAACACACGGTAGCAAATAACAATACAGCGACCTTCAACAGTGTCAATGGAACACGACAAAGATAAGGTTTTAAATAGCGTGCTAGATGAGTAAACACGTCACGGTTATTATTTATAGCGTCGACAACTGCCGAAACACTGAATGAACTTTTCTTTTCGTGACGAGAGAGGAGTGGGCGTGTGTGCGTGTCCCGGTGTCGATGTAGGCCACTGCCAAGGTCGAATGTTTAATATAAAGTCTGGCGCCGGGACATTAAAATGGTTGGGCCCTCCCCGGACCCCCCTTATCCCAGGCGCGGCGGTCGCAATCGTTGCACTCGTTATTTATTATCTGGAGGCATCCCCCGCGTCCGGACCGCGACGCCAGTCTTCAATAAACACAACCTACCTATAGCCACGATATACCTACCCTCTATACTACACCAGTACATCGTAAACTTTACAACCCAAGTTGGTACTTTACTCGTTGGACATAAGCTCTTCATATGATGGAAATGAATCGATAATGTTGTTATTGATTCTGGTACACATATATTTATCTCCACCCTGACCTATAGGTCTGATGTCAACATTCACATACCAGATTAGTATCTGTCGCGAAGATAAACGTGGGCGTAAACATTTGAAGGTGTTTTATCAAACACAGGAAAGTCTGTCTGCGTTGTACACGTAGAGAGAATCTAGTACGTCACTACAATCAGTATCGTAATCCATGTAACTATCGTCATACATATTCGCGTATGTAGATGAGCATAATACCACTATGTATTATGTAACGAACACAGTACACACACGTATGGTTAAGTATAATGGTAACATGTGTGCGTGAGTATGCCTCACTAATAATAATGAGGGAACAAGAAGTAAGGAACTTGTAAACTTGGTAAACAAATGGAAAGTAAAACTGAAGTTCAATGAAGAGTGAAAGGAAAGCAAATATCCTACAATCCTACAAATCCTATTCGACGACACAAAGCGTTCGCCTCAGAAACTTGGTACTCTCGCTTTCTAACAAGAAACACTCGGTGTGGTTTTGCCTCCACCCCTCAACCTGTGAATAACTGATACATAATTTGGTTTTACTACCTATGTACTTATGTGAACAAGCCTCGTTATAGAGATTAATGTTCTTATCCAACCTGCGGCATGTTTGAAACAAACGCATATAGTTAAATCCATTCCATATGATTTGCATCACACGACGGCATGTGAATGACGAATACAAACAAAAGTTGAAATAAAATTAACCCACAAACATTAAACACTACAATTATTAAGACGTCTAGTAAACATTGGGGATACCCCGTTGGATAGCGGCCAACAGGAAGGGGCCATCTTTAAATAAATTCAGCATAATAATGGGTTGTGTGTGGCGTAGATTGAAGGTCGATTGTATTTCTATCATTATGGTCGGGTTGTGGGGATAATTCGAGGATATTTGCGGTGTCATTAGCGATGTTCACGTCGAGCTGTCAGGCATAAAAACTAGCGAATGGAAGCGAAGCAGGCAGTAAGAATGCTCGTGTGTTCAGCATGAAGTGAGGCTAGGTATGCACGAGTCGTTGGTGCGATGGTCACGAATCGCCGGCGGAGGCCGCGCCGTGTCCGCCCCGAGCAATCAGATGACATCATTCCCGCCGCATGTGCCTACTGCCTACTACCATTTACTCAACGCAATCCTTGAAGCAACACTGTTGCATTCAACAGTACGTATTACTAAACCATTTTCCCATAGTAAAATACGACTTTTACCACATTCTATACATGTTTACATATTAGTGATTTGTAGATTGATCTTTCTGACATAACATTTGCCGCTTAATTGCAAAGCGAAAAATGGCTTTGAGTGGAGCATTTTATATTCGCAATCGGTTCTTGATCCCTCGTGAGCGGAAGAAAATCTTCAGTGTCAGGTCGCAAAACGTCACAATGTCACAAAGCATCTAGTGATTGATGGTTGCGGTGACACTGGTTGCGTCATAGACACCGGGGGTCGCGGGGTCAATGCCGTCACGATCACAATAACCCACTGCGGGTACTGAGGCCTAATATTCATTTCATCCCAGTCGATGCTTGGAAACCGTCTACTGCGGTCTGTTACTTACTTTTATATACTGTCAGTAGTCACGCACACACTTATTTATCTACTTTTCCAGTCAAGTGAAGTTTGGTAAGAGTTGGGAGTCTGCCTAAAAATTCAGAAAGGTTAAAGTTCACAGAAAGGGAGGCTGTACTCAGTCGCTTTGAGTCATCCCGGAATATAAACAGCCATCCGAGTTGGGAACTCCACTCGACAGTGAGTCAGTGTTCGACTTCGACAAAGTGGATAAACTTTCCCCGAAACGGCTTGCACGGACCGTAATATTGTTTAGTTGGTGAAAATTCATAAACATCCGAGAAGGGTGGTCTCAGGTTATGTTACGACCACCCAGCACGGCGGAGTGCTCTGGCGGTGCGACCCCGTTCCCTGCTATAAAACGACACGGTCGCTTTTACGACAACATCCGCATATTCTAACGTAATAACGATCCGGTAAAGGTCTACGATACGATACGAACAGCAGTTATTCAAGTATTCTATTGACTGGGGACAAACGTAGTTACGCTTACGGCGCTGTTCCTACTCGGAGAAGAGGCCCCGTAAAATGCACCTTACAGCTTTGTTTATTTATTCAGATCCATGTGCGCGATATGCCAATAAATACTATCTGAAATATGGAGCGAATTCTCCCTACAGTTTCAGTAGGTATACGGGATAAGTACAGAATTATTTTCATATCTGAGCATTGCAAAGAGACTCAACGCGTACTTACATAAATATATAGTTTCCGATTTATTATATTTTTTATTTAGTCTAGCCTCGAACTACTCCGGAGCGCATACAATTTTACATCTCACATATCTCACACACAATATGTAACGGTAATCAGTATTTAGAGAGAATTCTGCTTACTATGGGCGTAGCTGTGATCAAACATGCCAATATTTACTCCCTGTCAACCTTAAGAGTACATGTCAACCACTATGTATGATTAAATTGGTCAAATTAATAACATTCTAACTAATTAGACATGAAACTTATTTCTGTAAATAATTCACAACATTACTAAAATCGGAGGAAAGCGCCCTATCGAAAGATGAGTCATATGGTATGTTATCCCAAAATATAGATCGCATATCTGACGACAAATTTTCATTTACCATCAAAAGCAAACAAAACAGTGGAGAAATGGTAAGGGAAATAAAAGAGCGGTATACGAGCATGATAAAGCAATGCGGGTAACGAGGGAGTCCGCAGTTCAAAAAGCACCTATTACAGCATAGTTGGAGTCGGCTGCGAGTAGCGGCCGGGCCTGGTTTACTGCCTCGTAACCGGCGATCTAGCGTTTTTACAGCACGATCAAAATGCTCGACTTACGACGCATAATTGGGTTGTTTCTTGTTGGATTTATGTACTTGCCTTATTTCTGAAAGACACGCACTGTGATGGAAAGATAGCATTGATTCATTCATGATTTCATGTATAGAGTTTAGAATTAGTAAATTACTCATGGTCACGGTAGACAAAATAAAATCAAATATAAAGATGTAATTTCTCACACATGAGATTTAGTAACAAATATGTATCCGTTGGAAACTATATAAAGAAATGTTTTTGTGAACGTAAATTAATGCATCTCACAATGCATATTTTAAGCGAATAATTATACATAAATGAGTTTTAAACGTAAAATACCTATGATGGCGTTGATTATACACAAGATTAATTAATTCAGTTCGTTCATCACAATGGCGTTTGACAGATTAGCAACAAAATGGAACACGAGCGAAATTGGAACACATAATACAAAATTGAAATAACACGGAAAGGCTTTATCTGGCTCGGCCGAGAATAAATTATTAAAATGCAACAAAACGAGCGACTACATTCTGCTCGCGCGGCCTCGCAGCGCATTATCGAAATCGGACCGCAATAATTACATTCGACCGAATGCGGCCGCTCCATCCATCTGTCCAAACGAATACATAAAATATACGCAACTCACATTTAAATTTTATCAATGGAAAATATATTATTCGTTCTCGCAAACTAGCGAGCCTGCGATTAATTAAACGAGAAACTCAAATAACATATTTCAATCAGTAATAAAATTAAATGAAACCCGCAAATAAAAGGGGGCGGGTCCGGTATCGACGAAAATAATGATTTGGCGCGATAAATCAGTCCAAAAACCTGCCGGGTCGGAGATATCGAGAGAAAGTAGCGGCAGGAGAGTAGGTAGTCCAAAGACTGGTGAACACAAACAAACGGAGTCAACGTGAAATTCGGCGCTTGGGTTGCGCCGCTGCCGGATTATGTAGCACCCTCTGCTTATTCAATTAAAAACGAAACGTACTCGCGCGCGTCTCCAGCCTGACTGCTCGCAATTTTGTTGGAACAGTTCCTGTTCACTAAATGAGATTTGAGCTGGGTTAGGGACTGCGCTAAATCCTGGAAATATTTTATCAAGCACGGTGCCGTAGCTTCTTTGTAAGTTTAGAACGAATAAACGTTGACGTAACATTAACAAATTAGCTTTTCAGACAAAGTTTATTCTAGTTTGCAAAAAATAATAAAGTGCAAACACAGTAAACAAGTATCTTTAGCCCTTCCCACTGCAAAAAATGTAACAGAACTAGCTGAATATTACAATACATTATTTAAGCGACGCGTCGGCCGTTGGTGTAAAATTTGGCCTAAAATGTTCAGTATAAAAGTGTATTGGACTTGTTTTTCACATGCGAACGCACGTCGTCGCTCGCCGGTGACGGCTGATTACGCTGCACGCTGTTACCGTCATTCATTTGTGTCTGCTGGAGACCGCCCCACTCAATCTCGTTTATTATGGAACGTGCAAGCACCGCTGCCTCTCTTTTTACATTTGAATATTTCGCTCGGTGCATTACTTTTACATTGTTAGCGGAGTCCCTTTGTCGGCAGCCGGGTAGTGCACATGAGACCCACTTACACTTTGCGCATTTACTAAGAGTGGCGCTAATCGAGTTTTTCTCTACATTCTCGGTGGTCATTTGCATCTACACAGAAACACGGTTAGTGGAAAACAATTCTAATATACTAGGACAATCGAAGTTTCTGAATATTAAAAGTTTTAATAATTTCTAAACCTCGACATCTGCCTGTGTGACAACGCAACTAAGCAAAGGAATCATACCTCTCCAGAGTCATTCAGTATGGCACCGTAAACTTGTATAAATAAATAACTCGAATTAGAACCCTTCACAATACTTGCGCACTTTGAATGCTTGGAACTCGCTGAATTATTCCGTCGCCCGCTTTTGTGCTCCGCGTTACTAATGTTTGATATTTAAGTCTTGCCTGCGCTGTGTCAAATGGAGAGCATAAAATTATTTAAATTAAAGATAAAAGTTCAATTTTAAAGTTTTATTATTTACAGACTCTAGTACTCAAAGTTTCTTAAAAAATATAATCTGCTAGGAAACTTATTATTCTGTGGAGCTATGGCAACTACTACATGAGCGTATTACGTATAAAAATACTCTGCCTACACTTTACCGCTTCGTAGAACTTATCTCGAACTCCCAAGAAGGCTGCCTTGTGAAATAAAACAGGTGTCATTGAATACGTTTCCATTTAAATATATGTAGAGTGGTGGGTAACGCTGACGTGATAAATCCACGTAACAAGTTGAACCTTCATCTGAACAGCTGACGGGTCGATAAAGGAATAAAAAGGTCGGCTCGGCAACTTACATTATCCAAATTCCTTTTATAGAGCTCTGACAATAAGCCCGGGGTGGCAGGCAGGGCCGCACTCGGGCGCGCCGAGAGGGGAGCTCTTCAATTCGGTACATTCAATACAAAAAGCGTCACATCGCGAACCGGGCCCCTGTTTAATAATTCTACTCATTTGGGTTCCCCCGGGCCGCGGGCCGGCGGCGAGACAATGCGAGCCGCGTAACGGTATCAATCAACATCAAACAGCCCCGGCTCTGCTTATACACCGGTGTATTAGGCTTGTTCCGGTGCACGAACTCATTTTATTCTGCATTGTAAAAAACGCAAATACGTTCTATTATCATAACTGAGAATATTTTACAGCAACTGAAAGCATCTCATATTAAATAATAGATTCCGTTAAATCAGACAATACCAAGAGGAACACCTTGTGCTTACAAGCGGCAATAAATAGACTCAGTTGGTTCTAATTCAAATAAATATACATCGACGTAGAGACACTTCAATTTCCTCCGTTTGTGTTATCGCATAGGAAATTGCTTTTATTTTCTCTTGGAACAGTCGAGTAAACAATTTTACGTTTAGAGGCAGCGTTGTCTGAGTGCGGAGAGTTTTAAAGGGCCGCCGCTTTATTCGACACCATTTAGCAAACGAGCTTATTGTGGAGTGTCACCGCGGACGGTCTGCTAGCTCTGAATATGGAGTGCCAGTCCACAAATAGGCAGCGAGGTCGCTACCAGTCGCACACATGTGCTCGCTAAAGAAGACACTGTGCTTATGATTATATCCTGGCAGGCACGTTGGGTTATACTTAGAGCAGATCATGTGGCAAATGGAATCGTTCACGTATGGCAAATTTATAATAACATTTATTAAGAAAAGTACGCGCATTAGTTATGTATTCACAAAATATTTTTTAAAGGAAGTTAACTCACGTTTCAACTTGATAAAATTAGTTTTTAGCGAGAAGTGAATGTCAAGTTTGGAAATAACCCCAGAAACGAGCACGGCGAGGGTAATATTCCAGTAAATGCGAGATTTTATCATCACCATGCTGTAAAAATAAAGGAATATGCCCGTCCAGATGTAATAAAGCGAACACGGCTTCATTACGTGCAGAAACGAGCTCCGCACTTTGTTCTTTACGTGACTAGCTGCGTACATTATTCAGCCATTAGTGAACTGTGCTTGGGTAATGCACCGCCGGCCTCGGCGCTCACTCATTTTTATTATTCGCCGTCAAAACATAAATCGATTAACTAAACCATTTGCCGTGAATTAAAATACATACGTCAGCTGAATGTATCAGTTCGGTTCGACGTCAGGCTGACGTAGTAGACGCAGGTAGGCCATTTATGCAAACCGGTTCCGCGAGATCTATGGCATTTATTCATAACTTTACGCCGTATTACTACCTAATTTGATTCGACACAGTTTCTTCGATAGTTTACAATTATACGCATGGCTTCAAGGTATTTATTTAGCGGAACATGCACACTTTTTATGAAAATGTCTGTACTGACTTACAAATTTTAAACGATTTTGTAAATACACATCAACAATCAGGTTGATGAGGAGATTCAGAGTGAATTTATTAAAAGTCATGTTCTGATTGAATGTCCTCGATTTGCATAAGAGTTTGGTGATGTTAGAGCGCGGAGGTGGATGACTAGTCTCGGCAGCTGATAGCTTTTTAATAGCCCGCTTCTTGCTCGACTCATCCGAGCAGTCAGTTCTGATTGATTGTTCATTACAATCCGCAACAAGAAATATGGTCGGTCGGCATTAAAACCAGCGAGCAAATTACAATTTCTCATTGAGTTTTTATGTAAGTATTGTATAAAGATAAACGATCAAGGCCGACGTTTTCATTTATATTTTGCTCTAATATTAGCAAAAATGTTTTGAATTGGTGAAAAGTTTTTGCAGTTATCCATCAGTCTGCAGCGTGTTTTTTGTTGTCGTGATTCGCCCTACATACCGAGAGCAGACTACGTTATAGTGATTTGATTTAAGATAAATCTCCGGTTCAAAACGCGAATAAACAAAGTGAGAAATAACATAAAAGTACTTACGGAGTCAGGATCGTGGGCGTTCGGTGTGGACGGCTGGGACGGCCTGGGAGGAGGTGGATATCCCTGGAAAAATATAAGAACTGCGTCAATATTTCCTAAAATATTTTTATCACAATTGACACCCATACGTTATAAAGGCGAAATTCTGTAAGTAGTATGCTTATTAGTGTGTAAGTTTAGCCATTCTTAACGTTTATGCAGTCAGACCGGTTTTGACAGTTTGGTATAGAGATGGATTAGAGTCTGGTTAAACACTGCATACCAAGGATATTTTACTTCGGGAAATACCGATTGAAATCTTTAAGTAAACTGTTAGAAAGGATGAGAATAGAAGAAAATAGTTGTTATTAAAAATCATAGAGTAGAGACGATGGAGTGATTCCTGACTCAGTCTAACAAATTGGTTAACTTGAAGTCGGGAGCGAGCGGCAATTCGAATTAAATACCAATTTGAAGCGAGCGACTACGACAAAAACTTTAACCCGGAGCTAGTTTTGTTCATTGTTGCCGGTCTCTGTAGAGCGAGAACTCAAACCGTGCACTAAAAACGGGAACAATTGCACGGAAAATGAACCAACAAATAACTAACTATTCTTCTACGTACACTAAATCATGGTGGTATTAACTTGTTACAATAATTCACCCCGAATTCATAAGTGCATCTTACCAGCTCTTTGATAAACAACAAAGAAATTGCGCAACAACTGCTTTCCTTCTCAATTTTCAATTACCACTAAGTACCTACAATTTTACAAAATAAAGTAAGCCAGTAATTATGTTTGTATGAAAGTGGCCTACTCTGGTGTCAGTGTTTTCAAATCGTGCCAAGGGCTTTGAAATGTTTAACGACTATCGTAATATTGCAAACTGCAAACAAACAAGGTAAAATAATACTAGATATTGCCAAGAAAACATGTACACGTATAAAATATTTAGTTACCAATATGCCTTTTGAAGTAAACAGTACTCCGATAAATATTTCGCAGAAACTGTGTAAGAGTAAAGCTCCAACTTTAGTCTAAAACATATTTGTTTGCGCAGTCAGTCATAGCAGCGAAGCCAACGCGGGCGAAATATCTTTCAGCGAAAAGGTTCAAATATTTTTCGTGCAAAAGATTTCAGGAGTTTATATATATAAACCTCCTGTCGACCTCTCGGCGTCCCTCGCAGTTTTATGGCTCCCGAACGTCGCATATTAATGATGTTGTCTCTCATAATAGCGAGTGGACTTTGGTTGGTATCGCGGCTAATGTCCGATAGCCCGTTATGGGATCATTATCTCGCATCGTATCCTCGCGTTTGTCACGTTTATGGTACCTACCGATTATATTATGGAGCTTATTATGAAAGTAAACAGCAAAAAGTGAAATAACAATGTTTCAAGCTATAGCAGGTCCCACATTTTCTCTGAAATTCACGTTAGAAATACCTTGGGGCTTTAATAGAGAGAACCCTCGTGAGGCAGCTCGGTTCCAGCGAACATTCCTGGCAGTCGGAACGGAACTAGACTCGCAAAGCGCACACCCACCGGCAAAGGTAAGTCCTTTTCAAACTTATAATGAATTGCAAACAGCCGCGCGGAGCGTCCCCGATGGTATCTCTTTATCGTGGGCCCGTGATGCCATTGCCTAGATACAAGTTTTATAGCCAAATTGAGAGGTTATTACTCACGGTGAATAGGGAATAAACGTTCCAGAAATTGCTCCTTCGCACGCGGGAGCGGGTTATAAAAACTTTGTGAAGTTACGGAACAAGAACTCGCTAGTAGTGGCTCTCGAGATAATGGAGTTATGCAAGTTACAGGTGTTTATGGAACTTGACGAGCCATAAAAATGGAAGAGCTGTAACAGCTTGCATTCAATTTTAAATGCATGTAGTAAATATCGTGCAAATAATTAGAAAATGTATGTTACATATGTGTACAGTACATAGATATATGTACATTATGTAGTTAGCTGCTAGAAATGTGTATTTACAGAGAATACATAAATAGTTGAGATAGATGAAAAAATATATTTACATAACACATCCTTAAAATTTTACATTTTACTTTCAAATCGTATGTTTTTCACTCGCAAAGTAAAACGACTTTTGTACGTTTGTGAACAAATATTCGTGTCACCTTCATGGAGGCAGCCTATACAGTCACATATACCTCTCTCAAATAATAGCACTAAAGCAATATCCACACCGACTAGCAGGGCTGCCCGTCAAAACGATCTTGCATATTCATTTACGTGCATTATAATAACTTAGCGGATTGGTGTAGCGCACAAAGGACAAGACAAATGTCAGTTTCTCTTCTCTTCACAGTTGGATTGCATTATTTTGCGGAGATTGCAAAAGGGGGGCGAGCGGCATAATTTATCCAAGTCGGCAATTCTCGACAGCCCTGGCGTGAGTCTGCCGCAGGAGGGAATGCGCCCCACAGTCAGCGCTTTACAGGTTTCCAGTGTAGAGCGGGCCGCACTCCACTTGCGAGAATCCGGAGCATTTTGCACTTTGTTATTACCTACCATAACGTAGCGGAGCCCGCGATAACTCGCTCCTTGTGTACTCGCAAAAACAACGCTGAACTTGTTTTGTTGTACTCATTACAGTTTGCTTTTCTTGACCTTTTACAGATAATTCAGAGATACTTTGAAACGTAACGTTATCGTAATAGGTATTTTACCAACAAAGCAAAAATCAGATTTACGTTTAATCTTTTTGGTAACATTTCAATATTAATAGACAATACCTGTAAACAACAAAAAATAACAGAAAACTTGCGAGATCCAAGTAAATTTTCCAAATAGCGCATCGAGTCATCCCTTCAACAAAGAAGCCTCCCCGAGGCCACAGTTCAGAAAAGCCGACCAATTAATCGCACGGCCTTTGACAAATATATTTCCCTGACAATAAAATATACGGAGTTTTTACTGGGTCGGCGAACGTCGGCGAGCGAACGGGTAGAGCTGTCTCTGGCAAGAGGCGCGCCTACTGCGAGGGAATATTAAACGGACGGTGCCGTGCCACCCGTATTATTATCTTGCCATTCTGTCCCAGTTCCCGGCTCCAATATCGCATAACTATAAAATTTATCGACGATTTATAGGCGTGTATATCTACAAGATCAGCATAATATATATAACGCGTAATTAATTGTAATTGGCTATTAGCGTTGTTTAATATCGCATCGTGCAGAGGTGAGCGTTCATTAAAAACGTGTCTATGTTGTATATCTCCGGCGTATTTTATGTTGCTTTTATACGAAAGTCCAGTAAAATATAATTAGTGATTCCTCATTACTGCGCGGCTGGCGTGGCCCCTCTGGACGTTCGTGCGTCTGCTGGCTTATGGTTATTAATAACGGCGGGCGCCCGCTGCCTCCCCCCACACCCCGCACCGCCCGCCCGCGGCCCCCACGCTGCCGCACGTCTGACATTTTAATTCCGGAGCCGCGGCTATAAGTCCACTGCATACCTCTCCTATCGACAATTTTTATCGACATTCGTAAGCACTTCTCTATTTGCACTAAACGCAAATGAAGCAGCATATTCAAAGCGATTTATATCTTCAGACGGTAGCTTTGAGTCCAAGAAATATACCTACATCAAAGCTTTTTGCTGAGTCTATTTTAGGAACACTGTGGTATCAGTTATGTAGTTTATCGATAGTTCTTGGTTCTTTTAGAAACAGCCTGACATTGCTTAGTGCAATACATATTTGGATCTATCACATATACTTAAATAAATGGTATTTAACATCTATCAATGTAAGCATTAAAATATGCAAAATTAAGATTCAGATGCAGTTAGAGGATTACATATAAATCATAAATTATTTAGATTTAGTCGTTAAAAATTTAATGTACAGACGACGGTTTAAAAACGTCGCAAATAAACTTGAGACTCAGTAACTGTCATATCTACGGGAGGCAATAAGATACAAAAATATCGACATAGAGGTGTAGTGTACATCCCTAGCAGCGACAACGAATGCTACAATGGCGGTCGGGCGAGCGCAGGTCGAGCGCAACATGGCTGCCTGGTAGGCGGTTCGAGGGAGCGAGACGGCGCTAGCGGCCGGAGCTGGTCTCCCGCTCGCACCCGCACTCGGCGCTCGCATCGATCTCCACTCTCTGCGCTCAGCCCCCAGCACCAGAAAGGCGGAACTAACAAAATTACAAAGCGCTTTCGAGCCGCTAATCATAAAATAAGATACGACGTTTCATTTCGTCCGTACGACTCTCGAGCGATCACGATGCTGGAATGGCCCTTGTCTCAAAATTCTCTACCGACGTCGCTGGGTATTACTATTAACAGAGCGCCTTCGGTTGCTACTCGCCTAGTAGAGCCTCGGCTCAAACCGAATTTTGATTTATGCGGACTAGTTTATGGCAAACAATGAAACTTTTCAGCTCTCTTTGTTTGACTGCCTACTTAAAAATAAGTTGCAAGGGGGTTCAGCATTAGTATTTTAATTAGAAACGTTCTCAAGTTTGATTGGAAACCAGAATTCCTTTTAGAGCGAGTAACGTGAGCGTCGTCGAGCAGCGGGCGGAATGAGGCTAAAGGCATAAAGCTGTTCGCCGAGCGAGTCTGTAGAGTCGGTCTCGGTAGGTAGAGACGGCGGCCCCGGCACGGCAACCGAGCCGGTCGGGTTTACGTTAGCATAAATTGTAGCTGCCTCGGCCGCATTTACTTCCATCACCGCGGGTATAAAATCAACGGAAGACGCTGGCTCCCCGAGGCTCCGTTTGTTTCGCTTCGCCGATCACTTGATATCTCATGTTTAATTTTTGCACCGGGGGTCTATTATCACTTGGATCGTATGTTTTTAGATGTTGTGGAATTTATTCTGCTACGTTTATTATGCTGATGCATAACTATTATGTAGTTTGTCATGCTGTGTGTTTTGTATTGGAAAGCTGGCGTGTAACGGAGCGGCATAACAACATGTGTCAGGGCTCCATTAGACGGACACGTGCAGCTGGTGCCGCACTAAACGGAGATATGTAAATGTGGAGGTGAGCGTGCCAAAATCGGCGCACGCTCGCCAAGATGAATTCTGATCGAGACTGCGATGAAGTATGACGAAGCGATCAACCACGACGCCGTCGGACGGTCACGAACTGCATCAAGCAAGGCGCGCCTTGTCCGCCTTTATTGCGCTCTACATTCGACGTAAACTAATGCAGTATCGCCGTATTTGAAATATTAATTCAGTAGAGATAAAAAAAAATCTCATACACCGTAACCGATACCGATCTATCGAGATAATAAATAACGGAATTCATCGAAGGAAAAAGCACTAAGAAGCTATGTTTATTGGATGAAAGCTACTAAGTATAAAATTATTGTTAATGCCAAAGGAAACAAAGCCCGTATTCTTCGATGATTACAATAATACTAAAAACGAAGAGGGAGAGGAATAAAGAAACAGGAAAACAAACATAACGAAAGTAAAAGTTGTCCATTATGAGGGGTATGGTATGACCATAGACAGTTTATTGAAATAGTTATGGTCGGGAGAGGTAATTTTTAAAAATTGCGAACAGCGAGGGGCTCCGTACATTCGGCAGCAGTTTAATGTGTAGCGATAACAGTAAAGTTCATAGCCAAAGTTCCATCCGCCGCGCGCCGTGGATTACTATACTTTCCATATAGAGTGGCTTCAATTTCGTTAAGGCTATACAGATTCCTATCTGCGTTGGTGCTGACGCGATGTGTTCAAATATAAGTGTGCCAGTAAACAAATTCACTAAGATTGCTTTAGCAAGCATATATGCAAGTTCTAGGGTTGCTTTCAAATAGTATATTGTTGTGAACAATCCTTGCATGGTTTTATCCAACAAATATTTAGGTATGGGACCAAATCTGAAGTCAAAATACAAGCAAGAAACTGTTTATCTCAGTTTAAAATGAGCAGTTTGATGTAGTATGTGTTTTGATTACAGACAAGTAAGAGGCAGATGAACAAAACTAGTTTACTATAAAGGTTGTATTTCAAGATTAACTGTGAATAATATAATATCGAAAACTGATTTGACTTAGTAATTTAATACAATTGTTCAATAACAGCTCTAAGTAGTATATTATAAGAATATGAGGCTCTCCATACCTACTTATAAAATGTAATCAATAAAAATAAACTTTCCGTTTAAATTTAATTTAGAGGTGAAAATTGTAGGAAACAATACATTAAACAGATTCTGTATCTAACTATGTAAGTATGTACATACTAGCGAAAGCTTCGCTGGCTTGATTCCGGCTAATTGATTAATTAAATTATGATATGCTTTGATTACAAATTGACCAGCACATGAGAAATATCTCTAAGTTGAGTATCTGTAATACTCGTTCTTGCCTGTGCCTCGCGCGAATCGCCGGCGGGCCAGAATTATCGAAAAATTTCCGCCGCGCGCCGCCTGGCGACGTTCCGCACGATAAACGAAATGCAAACATGACGCACTCAGGCACAAACTCTACTTATTACCGACAACTCAGTCGGTGAGAAACGTGGAATGATAACGGAGCTAAATACAGTCTTTTGGTAGCTGCCTCTCGCCGATGATAAATGGTTTCCAATGTTAAGATTGCCTGACTGGTATCTAAAACGAATAAAATCGATATTTTTGACAATATACTTGTGATCAAGCTACAAATTTTATAGTCTTTACGATTTGTACCTACATTGTCAAAGGCAAAACGTATTCTACATACCTTAGATTTTTATCTCGCATGTTCTTCGATAAACCACTTTCTTTGTCGCACTAAATTTAAACGAATTTTCAGTAAAACAAGATTTCCTTTTATTGAACCCAGTAACTATGAAACTTTATCAAAATCTGTAGTCACAGAACACTATTATTGGTCCAACGATAAGAATAATAACATTGGCAAAGACATAAATAGGCAAAACACGTCATATTCGTAATATGTGTATGGAGATAAAACGGATTTATTTTTAGCCCGACTTATTTATGTAATGAAGCGGTGTTGCTAAGCAAGTGTTACTACAATATGTGATTACATTGTTTCTTTTATCAACGTAATCGTTTTATGAATTAACAGCTGAGTAATAGTCATGACGGAGCTCAATTGAAACTAGTTTCGTAAGTTTCTGATCACGGGGTTTAGTTCCCTTGTCCAATCAAGTTTTTTGTCGGCGGAGGACCGGACGGTTTATGTTTAAGTGTTATGCACTGGACAGGCCATTATTCTAGCTGGCTTATTCATTAGTATTTACTGCAATTCAAATGTGAATGGCAAAATATTCTAACCTTACAGCCAATGTTTTAAAACTGATGGGATTGGGAAATCACAAAACTGCCTTATAAATAGGTAGTGTTTCTGATATATACAAAAGCAAAGAGCATTATCACATGAATAACTGGATATTGCAAATTAATAGAAATTGATAGTTAGGCGGAATTAAGATATAAATTAAGAATTAACAGCTCAAGGTATATGTAACTAACGGTAGATATTTTTTGTTGGTGTAGTTATTTATAACTACATTATGTTCACGGAGTTTAATCCTCGGGGTTCAGTTATAATTTATTTTTTTCCGTTCAGATAGCTAATATATAAAATAAATATACCGGGACATTACACACATCGCCATCTAACCCCACACTAAATAAATAAATAATATTTTTTGTAAATATGTACATACTTATTATACATACAAACGACCAGACCCGCTACAAGTGATTATAAATTATGCAACTCATAATAATTGTGTCATGCAGGAATCGAACCCGCATCCCTAGATTAGAAGGCAGAGCCATTACCAACTAAGCTAAAATGCCAGTCAATTGTACTTCAACCACTTTTTGCTACTTTCTGTTGCTCTGAGGTGTATTATCAACAGAATTCTTCAAAGAAAGAGTATATCAATTCCACCTGAATGTAAGTGTGATGTAACGCATTTGTGACAGAATATGATTAAGTAAATTTGAATATTATAATCTATTTCTTAGGCTTTATAACACCTGTTGTAGCCAAGATTTGTCATATGTTTATTTGTTTATGGAAGAAACTTTAAGTTAAGTATATCATTAGTATTCTTTTTGTATACGATTTTCATTGTAGGGAACTGTCTAAGTTTCATCAAAATTGGATCAGTAGGCTTTCTGGCACTGAAAATAGTCGATTAGTACTTCAAACCTTTAAAAAAAGTAAAGTGGTTTAGATGTGACGATTCATTTGATCTTGGCTCGGTTGCTCAATAACAGCATGTTTATATTCGCTTTGATTATATGGTTTTATGCTTTCATGGTGTCAAAAAAGGACCAAGTCAATCCATATAATATTGTCAGAAATTGATAAAATTTGAGAATGATCTAATTATTTAGGCTTAATATGAATACAGTACTTTTTGACATATGGAAAATTACACATTCCAGGAGCGGGCATGTTGGTCTGGTCGGATACCACCCCGTCGATTTATTTGCTACTTGTTTATCATAAGTCGAGAGTAAACCGGTTTCTTCTAGGCAAGC
>OZ026828.1:7091358-7141863 GCA_964023185.1 Macaria liturata | reverse complement strand
AACGATGACAAGCGAAAACAAAGCTTTATGTGTAAAAATTACTTATAATAAAAATCTTGATCACCGATATTTTTATTTACTTACATACCAAATACCATCTATGACCCGACGTCGTAATAGAGTTATTGATTAATATGGTCTTCATAAAATTTCGTAAAATAGTTAAAATAAAGATCACTAGTATGCACATACTAAAATGTACCTACGTACATATGATAAAGATAGATAGATAGATAGATTAACTCTTTATTGTTGACACATATTAAAAAACAGTACATAAAACAAATTGTATCTAAACTAGTGACACAAGCGGCGGCCTTATCGTTAAAAGCGATCTCTTCCAGGCAACCTTAACAATATATAAAGTGTAGTTAAGTAAATTCACTTCACTTCAGACACTACTAAAGACCAAAAGAGAGCTAACATCTGATGCACCGAATAACTTAAGATGAGTTATGTTAGTCAGAACTTTATTTTTAGGGTTATATTTAACACACTATTAGGTACACGTTAGAATTTATTTTGTAAAAGTTATGTACATTTTTGCCCAGCAAATTATCTACATATTTAGATTCAGAATATGGATATTTGGTTACTCAGTATATAGTTTTCTATGAAAATTCAGTTCAGCAATGCTAGTATTCAACGATAACCAAAGCATTACTAATAAAAGTAGTAATTAACTATGTAGTAAACTTTTATTTTGGAGTATACTAAATATATGATTAGAGGATTCTTGGAAATATAACTGACAAAAATAATCAATCAATCTGTCCGTTATGCATATAAAATTACTCAGTTGAATATCGCAACGTACAACAAAAATAGCAAATAATATACTTAATGTATGTAGACAATTAAAGCAATTAGGCACACATAACATCTATTTATAAAACTGCATGTCTATTTATATTCCCCAGTTAAGTGTTAGCTGCAATTTACTCAATGAAATCGACGACGACTCGGCTAGAATAATAAATTATGCTGGATTTATAAGCGAGAAGTGCAGTGTGATAGTGCAAGTGCGCGACCGTTAGGAATGCGACCGGATTCCGATCCGGCCCGACGACACGACTGCATTCACCCACTTGCATCGCTATTATGTCATTACCAATGGCCTAAACATTAACCCATTTTGGCTAAATATAAATATCATATATTCTTAAGCACGTGGTAGCGACAGCTGGCACTGGCACGTGTCTTGTAATTTGTATAGTTTGAGAATGTTTATTTGTAAAATGAATCACTTTCCCTGGTGGTGAAAGACACCCATTCAGGCAGTTGCTTTTTGCGTTATAGTTACTAGGACAAAGACGAGACACCACGTTACTTTAAAAGTACACTACTATGAACCGCTACTTCTATTCGGATGGAAAAACCGTAATCAATGTGGTAGTTATATCTGAACAGTGCAATGTGCAATATAAATCTTTTGAGCGTCTGTTCCTATGCTATCTCGGTTATCTGTCTCGATACTTCATAATTATTACCCCTTATCAGAATTAGGGTTTCTCGTCAACAAAACTAGCGTATACAGAAATGAAATTACACTATATTTGTATTGATAAGGCGATAGGTATTTTAGCTTATGTATTTACATACAAATACAATTCATAAAACATACTTAGATAGTTGAATAATGTAAAGAAATTCTAATGAAGATAGTGTATAGGTACTTAACTAAATATAGATTATAGACGATGTTAACGACCCGAGAGCGAGCGAGGCCTGTAATGTATAACATTGGCATTCGTACAAACATGAGCGGCAGTGAGCGGCGTGCGCCGACGGATACGAGCAAACATTACATAACTTTGATTGTGTTTGTAAAAAGTTGGGGATTCCCTCTACTACAAACAAACGCATCTTACACCGACACGCCACAGATGTGTGAGTGTAACCTTGCCTTCCTTTACATATTAAATGCCGCCGTCGGGCTATCCCTTTGCGTATCTTTACAAAAAAGTCGAGCCATAACTACCTACCTACGTATACGTGTAACCAGAACGAGAGAAGAGAATGAATGAGATTGACTGTTATTGCTATTATTATCCCGTTCGTCTCATCGAGCTCCTGTGAAACGATAAAAGGTCCACTGACCGGTTTTACTTTTTATGTATTGAGCATCAACAATGGCACGTAAAACGTATTCATTGAATCATCTGTTTCGACTTCCGAGACGCCACGTGCCGACAATAACTGTACTTACGGAACGTTTCCGACATCAATGAGTTTTATTATTATTACAAATATTACAATGCGTAATATTGTGCTACACAACAACAAATATAGGTACGTACAATACCTACAAACACATGTCAGGCTATTATGTAATGATACATGTATCTTATATTATTAGTATTGATATGACGTATTATATTGTAGAAACAGTAATCGTTATCTTTCCAGTGTGATTCTTGTTTTTAACCTGTGGCTGATTACCAACACACCTGTGTGGTTCAAATGTACCTTATATGCAGTTTATTTTACACGTTGTTCATTTTATGGGCAGCCGTGAGTAATTAAGTGTTACAATGACATGCCAGGTTTATATTTACGTAGGTTCAGTGAAGGTACCCGCTTACCTGTCTCTATAGGTATGTATTTATATCTTTCTTTGCATTCTCGTTTGCAAGATATGGTTAGAGAAACTTACTACAATAGTAAGAGATGCGCTGTAGAGTAATCTGCAGCATTATTTATTTTTTCAAATTATTTATTTATATAACTTATGAACTATTACATGTTCACTGCACTCCACACTAGGATAACCTGTGTTGTGAAGTGCAGGCTCTTCCTTAAGATAAATGAAAGGATACAATCCAAGCTTACATACTAGTCAATAAAATATATAGGATTAGCTGACGCCTGGTAACAGATGAAATGAACTTGCAATCGTGCGGAACAAACACGCCGCGCTATAGTCATCAATATTAAAATCCGACTTCGACTGCTCATGTAATCTTCGTTATGATTAAATTACACGAATCTCGATGTTGATACTGTTTCATCAGCAAACCGTTATCACAAAACAGAATCCAATCATAACAAACTAAACGAGGCGGCTGAGAAATGCGCGCGTTCTAATCGTAATCTAGCGCCCACGTCACAGTCTAGCGGGAAATAAATATACAAATGTATTTAATTATAAGTTGCTATAAATAGAAAGAGCATTACGTCGTGTTATGCGGTCGGTTACGGCAAGTTATTTCGGTCTGTGCCGTCACGAGGCTCTGTGAATGTCAAGCTCGCGGTATCGCTAACTAGGCGGCTGTGGTTAGGCAACAGGTGGCTCACACAACTGTCTCTTGGCAGACAAACTGTTCCCTGCTAATGCACTTACCAACAGGACTTCTAAAGCTGCAACTGAGTATGTAAGGTTTGTTGCAGTACATAATACATTTCAATACAGCAGCAAAATATTCATCTAGACAGCCTCACGGATTAGATATTATCAATGCGAAATATTGCCGTAAGTCGTACATACACATGAATATCTAGTTAATTTGCATATTTTGTATAGAAAGAAAGGAAACAAGGTGTGTTACAGATTATGGAAATTTGCAAATCAGCCTTACAATAGTATCCCAAAACTTGCCGCAGCATATTAGATATTTTCTAGATTGATGACATTCGTGGAAGGATTCGGGCGCCCACCACGATGTATCTGTCCAAGAGAACTCCCCTAATTAATTAATTCTGCGGGGGAGTCATCCGGGACCCTCAGTCATGAGGAAATACGACTCAAGAGAGGGAGAGAGAGAGAGAGTGATGACATGCTACATTATGAAAATAAAAGATGTAAGCTGCATTACAGATTGTGAAAATCAGACGGCTCACAAAAATGCCTCAGAACTCTATAAAAAGTATAATAGTTATAGATGCAAAAAAATATAGACCGATGTAAGTATCTGTACCTACTTTGACAATTTCGCTAAACAGCCCTTGTGCACCAACTTGTGCACAACATTTGTGTTGTAGGTAAGTAGGTACAGGCGTTGGGCGTCATCTTTTTTGTAGGGTGTACCGATCAGCTGTTTCTATTAAGTTTAGGATTAGTTCGCGAAGTTCCCCTTACACAATACATACAAGAAAAGTAACTGAGGAATGTAAACAAACAAAGATCTCGGAGTGTTACTGACCTAATAAAGCGACCCCTTTCTCACCCAAGCCGGTTCATTATAGAACTCCTTTTACACATACATACGTATATGTGTAGTATGTTATGTATTGCTTATGCCTGCCTACTAAATCTGGATATACGTTTTCTCGTGAGTGGCGGTCGGACCCCTTTGATTCATTCACCCCCAAGTGGGCTTTCCTTTCGCAAAAATGGGCAAGTACTTGATAGACTGTAAATAACTATATTTGCGCGTCTCAGCTGTATGTCTCAGCTAAATTGCTGATATAAATGGTGGAATCCATAGTTATACTTAAAATGTCCGAAAATTGGACTGATATAGTTGCATATTTTTATCGGACCTATCACAATGTTACTGATGATGACAGAAATTAGGTAAATAAACTTTTATATACTTAATACGTACACACGATTAGGGCAGTGTATATTAATATATATAAATGTGTATACATATGTATATAATCGTAGTTAGTCGGCGTAGTAGCATTGTGAAGTGACGACGAAATGCATTCACAAATAAATAGTAAACACATCGTGAAAAGCAACATCACGTAACCGATACATACATAACATATGTAGGTATAATATAATTTAATGGAAGTCATTTACCTTTCAGACTGAGCTCAACGCAAGTCCTTGGCAATGGCCTCTTTTATGAAGATACTTGTGCTCAAATGTTTTATCGATGTTAGAGTTTGTTGCGTAATATTGTTTTGAGTTTTTCATTTGATTACTACGAACACGCCGTTATGCTGAACAGTATGTACGTATATTCTTTCAAAGAAATATCAAACTGAGAGATAATGGTTCTTTTTTTGTCGATCCATCTTTTTTCATGATAGATGCAAGTACCACTCGTCTCTTAATGCAGTATTCTTACATATGAACTTGCATTTACAAATAAATGTTTCATAAAAACAAATTCTATACAGCGTTACTGGACTGTACATCACACTCTATCTATATCCTACAAGCGTCTTGACGACACACACCCGATAAACTAATTAACCATTGGTCGAAATAGTTATCTTATCAGTGCCGCGAAACGCGATAAAGAGCTTGACCTAGAGCGCTCCCTTGTTATAAATCTGACGTTTTGATTTGAACGCCGAGACCAGCGAAGGGAGCCGGCAATTACGTGACGTCACCACGGTTTAACGACCCCATTACAACATTCAACATATTGTATGAATGAATGCAGCCCGCGTGACGAGTGACGTTTTTGTTCGCCAATACTCGTCGTGATATAAGGTGCGCCCTCTCGCATACTTCAAGATGCGCCGTTTTGTGACGTAGGTACATGTTCACAGGAATATTGTACGTAAGTGTTATCGTATGACAGTTTATGTGGCAAGGTGTTGTATATTTTAAAATCGTAGTGGTTCTTTTTTAATTCAAGTTAGAGCTCATAAGGCCCGTCAATTAATTATTCATTACGTAGATTTCATCAATGAAACTAGACGATCGACTAAATTCATTCATCGTTCAATTTGCGTCTAGACTGATATTAAATCGACATACGTTGTGTGAAATTATAATAGAGCAGTTAAGCGGTGAGTGACCCGTTGCGGTAGATCGAGGTCGGATCCATTATCCAAGTAGAGGCACAATGACACGATTATCCGTCGGCCAGCAGGTCCGAGGCGGCTCGCATTGATTTTACGAAATCCACATCACGGCTCAGAACGGACGGCCTCCGTCGGCCCATTCATCTGGTTTAATGTACACACCGCCGCTATTGCGATACGAAAGTGAGAGCGCAATTTACTCCGACTGCACTCACTACGCACAGTAGGTACCACCCTGCCCCTCGTTGCTCTAAATACAGAGGTTGCTGTTGAATTAATTGATCATTTGGCCTGCTTTGGGAATTAGAAACTGATTTGAACTAGATACAATGCATGTCGTTTGTTAGTAAACAAACTAGGGTCAGGCTTCCAGATTTACCTTCAAATCCTTCAATATCTGCCTATATACGTAACTTTCCTAATTAAACTACCATACACATATGTACATATTAGCTTATTATGGTGAATGATAAAGTTTTTCACTTGAATACCAGAAAGGATGCGATCGTAGCAGAGCCGCGACCATCAGCGACAAACACCCTAGAGTTCAAATTGTGTGATCGCAAGGCGGTCGCACGGGAGAAAGATCGAAGGAGGCGAAAGCTATTTGAATAAATGGAGGATACCACCCAGATGCAAGACAATTGTGTAGGTAGGCAAGCACACACACAGCTAAATCTAAATATAGCGGGCGCCGATATCAGCGGCTCGCCCTTGAACCAGTCGCACGGAAACATTTTATTATTATTACCGAGCTGTCGGCGAGCTCGAGTATGTCGGGTCGACGACCTCGCAACCACGTGTCTCCTTATCGACAACTATCTAACACGATTGTGGGTAAACAACATGCCGAGATAAATGACTAATTCCACAATGCTCGCCTATTTGAGCCATTCATAAATAATCAGCGTAACGTCATAGCGAATTCGATTACAATGCCCGTCCGATACGCGATTGTTCCATACGATTATGAATTTCAAATCAGCTGAGAATATTCACAGCTTGGCTACAGCAAATAGTGTCATGTGAGCATTTACCAAATTGTTTTGTAGAAAATCAAAATAACTGTATCCTCAGAGCATATCTGCCTACTAGGTAAAGGAGCTCCAAATGATGAACCACAATCACAAGAACCACCGCAAAAGATATCATCGGAATCGGATCAAAAACATCTAATAAACCGGAAGGTCATTCTTTCTAGGAAAACCTATAATTTGATCGGATTCATGGCAGATTATTCGTAATCGGTGCGAAACGAACGATAGTTAGATTGATGAATGTTTAATATCGTACAGGCGGACGGACGGAAGTATAACCGCATCGTGGGAAGTGGGACATTGTTACGTAACCGGTATTTGTTCGCCGGCCGGCCTACGGACACATCCTTACAAATGCGTACGACCTTGAATGTGAACTCGAAAGTGTACACAGGCACGTGCTCAATGCATTGTTTTATGACCGCCAGTTGTGGAATACCACATATCTACCTATCTACCTACAGCTCGCGAGATTTAAACGGTTTATGTACTACGAGCTACGAGATGACACAGACACGACTTACCACTCTAGTCTTAAAAGCGTTTTCAGTTCATAAGGAGAATATATTGAAAGTAGTCAAGAGACAATGTTTATGCTAACTTAAAGTGTGTAGTTTTTGTAGATCTACTGCAACTGGCTTTTGAAATATGATTGCAGATCCTATCCTGTGTAAGATACAAATGTAAACTGCTAACCACGGAAGATGACTGGAGCCTACATAAAACTGACAGCGGAGGATTCGCAAGCGATTACCAATGTTTGCCAGTTGATGGTCATTATTTTTAGACATGTGTCTAAAACAGCATTCTAATTTGGCGGCGCGATGGGTTGTATGACACGTTAATTTAACGTCATAGTAACGTAGGTAACGGCTGTACAGTAAGGCGAAAGATAAGCCCTTTGGTCAGTTTGAAAACTGTAAACAATGGGATTGGCTATACTAATTAATACGATTCTACTTTACCATACTACATATAGGTAATAAATCAACTAAAATATGTTGAAAATTTTCACAGTAGTGTATCTATAGAAAACTCAAGGATTTTATAGGTTTAAAATTGCTGTATACTGCGCGATCTAGAAGCGAACTCAATAAAAAGAATATGTGGATGATCGTACACGTAGTTACGGTAAACGCTGAAAAGCCAAACGGACGAGGCACAAAAGGGAGTGAAAACACAAAGTTCACGTCGTTCCTGATAGATACATGTGTCGACTGTCAAGTTCCATTCACGTTGATTCCGTCAAACACACGTTCCGGAGTCTCGCGTACATTATGTACGAGGTTGTTATGTACAGGGGTAGAGCCCGGCCGAGCATCGCTGCCGGTTCCTCTCACCGCACTACCCCTTCACCCCGTGTGGAACTGCACCGTGAACGCACAAATCTCGGCTTGGAAGCGAGTAATATTTGCCTACACATCAAACTTTCACTATCGCCGCGCGCTTTCGTTTTTATATCTACTAACGGCGACGGCGAGCCGGCTTTGTTGTTCCTCCACGATGTTTTTTTTTCTGTTTGCTTGTGTTGGCTTGTGCTGACACACTGTAGTGACGGGAAGACCGATGCTTGTGGCAGAAAATCCATTATTTTATTTAGAACTCACTTTCTATGCTGCACTGACATGGAATCAACAAGCTTTAGGTAGATAGAATGACTTGTTTGACTTGACAGTGCTTTTTATGAGAACACTGGCCAAACAAATACTGGCTTAAGTCATTAAATAATTGGATCTGAGATCTGAGATATATAGAAGTAAATGTACGGCATCTACCTGTTATATATAGTATTAATCTTACATCATTTTAAGCGACATAAATGTTAAGCACATTAAAAAAATATAATCACAAGAAATATCTTACTACCAATTTGTGGTTGCAAGATATAGGAAAAACACATGGATGTTATTGTTATCTATCAGACAAAAAAATTTTAGGTCTATGTATTTGGAAATGTATGAACATAAAAATACAGAAAACTCCCCAAAGAGGCTCCTCATTTGTCTGATGAGACAAAAATAACAACTATCTATTTAACTTTTATAAGTTATAATAAGTTATGTACAAATATTGTTATAGGTACACATAGGTAGCAAGTAAAACCGCACCGTAATTTTGTTAAACTTATAGCAAAGCGAAGTGGGCGCCTGCGATACAAGTGTAAACTTAGTGCAGGGCTCACAAGAACACTAACAAACCTTCCTAGGTAAAAAACCGTAACTCTATCTAAGTTTGTAAATATTAGTTTTTAAGGTTTTATGTAATACTTTCAGTTAATAAATAATTTTGTATTGTATTGTATTGTATTGTATTGTATCTAACTATATCTGGAAGATCTATAGGCTAAGCTTTTTCAGTACCTGGAAAGACCAATAGTATATTGAGAAATACTCAAATCTCCAAACCTCAAAAAGGAGGGTCTTAGTTGGGGAGTTTTGTGTATTTTTATTTGTGCAAAGAATGTTTATTACATTTTTTATGCTGACTAGCATAAAAAAATGTAATAATGGTCAAACAAATTCAATTATGTGTGTGCTTCAAGTAGTATAAAGTTATCACTGACTGACTGCATAGTCACAGTGTTTACAAATCATTATAGGCTCATTTAATTTAAGACTTAGGATCAGTTTTTAAGTATTTGAGTGATTTTTGGTTGTGGACCTCAAGATTAACTTGTTCAAGACCAAGGTTATGGCTAACTCTTCTAACACTTAATCATCAAGCATTGAGATTGGAGTTGAAAAATTAGAGGTAAAATAAATAGATATAGAAAAATCTTTATTGAGACACAGTTTATAAAAATACTAAGATTGTGATGCCCCAATACAGCTGCAACTCAGCCTGATGCTGGTGGGACAGGGCCACCAGCACACAGATAGTGGAATACCTCACTTATCTTGGACATTGTTCATGTTTTAGCCGAGTATAGGCACTAAATGTTAATTCAATATGGTGTTGAAAAGAGTCCAGCATGGACATTCCCTTTGGGATGTTTTGTGCATTTCAGACTAGCACAGCCAGCCAAGCTTCTTGAAGTATCGGAGCATGACTTTGGGGTTTGGGTCCTGGCATAGCTGTTCCACTCATACTTCTCTCCACTCAGGAGTTGTGTTGATTGAAACAGAACCTGTTGCACTGTTAACTATTGTTTCTGTTTTGAGCTTTTTGTGCTTCTTTTGTTAGGTACTTCACAGTGCAATAACATGTGTTTTATGGTCTTTCTTAGGCACCAAATCTCAATAGATAAATCCAACTAGGATGGTTGGCTATCTACTAGTATCTATCAGCAAGCTGTATTATATATTTTGAAAATCCATAAAATACCCCAACACATTAAGACACCCCTATCTACTACGACAACACTGAAACATGGTCCAACATCAAGGAGTTCATCAACTCAACCAAAAGTGAGTCACAAAGAGCAATGGATTAGTCTATGTCAGACTTTATGCTACTCTCTCACATAGTGTCATTGGGCCAGTCACTTGTTAAGACATACTGGCAGTGGATCAAGCAGAGCAATAAGATGATGAAGGTATGAAAGAGAGTTCTTTATTAATATAATCTATACATATATTGAAGCTGATGAGGGCCGAAGGTCTGAATATTAGAGATTAAAAAAGTTTGGAGATACTTCAAATCGATAGCATTCCAACAATTTCTAGAAATTTGTCGGTTTATTTAAATGCTCATCACACAAAAATGGCTGAACGGATCATCATGAATTTTGGTATGTAGGTAGTATGAGGTCTTAAGAGTATCATAGAGACTACTTTTTATCCTGAAATAATGAGAGGGAAGCTGCGAGTGTTCACTAGTTTATAAAAAAATTACATCTTACATAAATATTTTATTGATATTTGTGATAAGACTAGACTTTAAGTAGTGATGTTAGCAGTCAAGCAGTCCGCTTTTCTGTTAAATGTTTTCTGAATTTTCTTTGCTATAAACCTCACTGAGCCCGAGACCTTTCCAACAAATGTGAAAACCGTGGAAATAGGTTCGTGCGTTCTGGAGTTATAGTGTCAGGAAGGAAAACCCGACTTATTTTAATATAGTAGATTAAGTACTGATCATGACTCCTCTTGAGCAACTGCATTACTGTACCCAACCGAGAACAAAAGCCACAAGTATTTGTAAAATAAGTATCACCTATAGGTTTCTAAAAATAAATTGTAAATCACATTTTGGACATTATATTTTTAATCCTTCCTTTTTTTATTGAAATTTTGATCTATATTTATTATTGAATTAAGACATGTAATTTTGGGACTTCTTACCAATAGATTTTTTGCATTGTATTGGAAATATAAATCAATGGGGAAATAAGCATTTGCAAAGCAAACAGTATAAAAGATCTCAGAAAGCTATTAGAAACATTCTACCACTAAGAACATGATGTTGTTGTGACCTAGTCATAACACCACCAGCATGGGGAGCATAGCCTTGGCGACAATGGATTTTTCCTAAATTTATGTTGCTCTTCCCACAGAACTTGCATTTGTGGGCATGGGTTTATTATTACTTTATTTAGATAAATTTAGCAATTAACCGTTCCAGTTTATTCTACTTTGTCATTTAGTTTTAAATTTGTTTATAGCATAATTTGTAGCATTCTGACAACCAAATCTCATTACTCGGACAAGAAAGGGGTTGTATGTAGTCAATAGCTGAGATATTCTGTTTATGTTGTTAAAAGTCCAAGCTCTCTCATAGTCATAGTCATATATATCATCATCTCAACTTGAACTAAGCAAGGCCAAGTACCTATTTCAGAACTTTTTAGTAATCTTTTAGATTGAAAGACAACTTGGGATATTTTTTACAACAAAATTAAATTGTTCAATAGGATAGAAGGACAACAACATTTACAACTTATACTGCAGATTTGCAAGTACAGTGGTTTGTGCAGATTGAAGCGTCTAATAGCAAGATAATTGATCAGTACCTCTAAATGTTTTACTGTTAATTATGTATTTTGTGTGTGTTGTGGTGTGTGCCTAATAAATAAATTGTGCTCCTTTATAATTTAGGGATGCATATGGCATTAGATTAACTTGAATAGTCAAAAGCCAAAATATAATGTACCTAATAGCATCACAGTCCGTATCACATATGTAATGATATATGTACATAAAAACTATACCTAAATAAACAACAAGTTATGTAGAATATTTTATTACTAATCTAATCGTAGGAGGAGGACAGACAGTGGGATACAATTTTAATTAATATTATGTAGTGACTACCTGGTGCCTGCGACTTTGTCCACGTGGAATAGTTATTACCATAAAAACGGTTCTAGTGAGTTAATCTTAAAAGATAGACATATACTGACGTGAAAATTTTGTTAGATCATTTCAAGAGGAATAATTCTTTTATACAGTTTTTTCATATCTTGAACAGTTTTCGCAGCACATGCAACGGAAGCCCTGAAAGATGAAGAATTTTCCCCGTTTTTTCCACATTTTCCATTGTTTCTTCGCTCCTATTAGTTGCAGCGTGATGTTATATAGCCTAAAGCCTTCCTCGATAAATGGTCTATTCAACACAAAAAGAATATTTCAATTCGCACCAGTAGTTTCTGAGATTAGTGTGTTCAAACAAACAAACAAACTCTTCAGCTTTATAATATTAGTATAGATTATATAAAGGGCTTAAAATTACAAAACATCACCTGTTAAATACAATACAATACAATATATCTTTATTGCACACCAAAATAAATGAATTACAATAAAAGGACTTAAACTAAAAATAATGTACAAGTGGGCGGCCTTATCACCTTGAGTGATCTCTTCCAGGCAACCTTAGCAAGAAAGCGGTGAAAGAGATCAGTTTGGTCGGTGGCGTACAAATAAATAATACTTAAAAATAAAACCTATAACGAAACAGAGAAAATAGGTAAAAGAAAATCAAACTAATTTACATGTTACAAATAATAATATTAATAAACTATGAACACACACATTTAACACCAATAAACGCGATTGATAGTTTACAACGTAGAGATGTAATGGCTGTACACCATACTCTGGAAAATCGACAGAGTTTTAGCCTGCCACTGTATGATCAAAAAAAGATAGTAGGTGTAGCTACAAACTTAGCCAAAATATGTACAAGAAGAGAGTAACAGACAGTTTCTTAGAAATTGGGAGAAGATTGCTGTTGATATCCTCCATGACTATAATAACAGATCAAGTCTGTAGATGGTACTATATTGTATACTAGAATTGCAATTAGAGGCAAATATGATAGTATGATTCTGAAGTTGTTTATACTTGGATAAATAGTTAGGAAAAATGTTCTTATTCACCTTATCATTCACAAGGAACTCAGTAAAAACAAAGCTTTCAAAATCAATTATCTCAGGTTGTATTACTTAGAATGCTTTTTAGTACATACTACATATCATATATACTTAGTCTCTTGTGTCATTTAAAAGTACACTAAATTGGAAATAAAAAACACTATGTAATTAGAAACTTTCTACTCTGTAATTGTTATACTGCTAAAGCCTCTAGTGAAATGATAGATACTAAACATATGACTACATTTCATACTTTGTTTACTACATTTGTTTAATGTTTGAAACAACACACTATGTTTTCAATCTTTTGAAGAAAAAAACATAAGTAATTGAAAAAGTACTTACTGTTGAATTTCTATACATGTTTCCTTGTGGATTATAAGGTGGCATGGGGCGTTGAGGAGGCCAGCCGGGGCCGGGCCCGTAGCCGGCCGGCGGCTGCTCGTAGCTGTTGGGGTACCGGTGTGGCGGTGCGCCACTCGACTGCAGCAACGAGTTGAGCGTGGGCGTAGGTCCCGGCGCCTGGGATACCGCTTGCCCGGGAAAGAATCGCGCTTGCTGCGGCCCGGGAGGCCGCGGTTTGCCGGGAAATCCAGGCCTTTGCCCGTAGTACGGATCGGCACCGTCTGGATATCGGTAGGGGGCATATTGGTCGGGTCCTGGCCTGTCGCCGCCCCGATCGTGACCGGGCGCCTCGCCAGCGTCACGCGGCTGGCCTGGATCGGCCGACATCGGCGATTTACTCTTTGTGTTCACGACGCCATCGGGCGGAACGCGCCCGACGGACTTGTCGGTGCCGTTTTGTAACAAAGCGTTACGAGAATCACCGAGCTGATCGGATGGATTCTGCTCTACGTTCACTTCGTTTCGTTGAGACTCTGCTTGCGTCGCAGCCATGTTCGGCTGACAACGGCCGTCCCTGCACACTCGCAACAGCGATCGACCGGCTCGCTTACGTTACATCGAAATCGGGCGTCGGATTGCAAAACCGCGACGCGGACACTTCCATCACTATTCGACGATTAACGAGACACAAATTGTAAGCACGAAACGGACGAAATATCGTTCACCGAAGCACACACATCGATCACATAATATCTACACCATTGGCGTAAACGAGGTTAGGGAAAAGGTTACATAGCTAGCAAGCGCTTTTGTCATGTTTGAACTATATTTCTTATCACTATCACGTATTTTCACAGGTTACTTGTTCACATATACAATTACACATTCCCAAAACCGTGATCCAGAAAAATCTTAGGCACAGAACAATACAATCACGAATGTTCCAAAATTATTGGCGTCCGCCATTACGGACTTGAATCTGCAGCAAGCGTTTGTCTTGTCTACGACGCTTTTGCCTATGTTCACTTCGGTAACAAAAAACATTGTTGCTATTTAATTCCTAGTGTATTTACATACATTGATAACATAACTATTGTTGTAGTGTTCATGAAGAGGCAACTCTGAAATGAATTCACGGAATTTTCATTTAGGTTTTACAATATAAAAGACGCATGTTTACATTTTTGTATACTAATGCGACCACGTAGTTACTACAGGGATACCAACTAAACCTAACTCAGTTTCCGGTGGCGCCAACGCAACCATTGCTAAGTTCACGCTGTCAAAATAGTAAACTTTTATGTACTTTGCCCTTTCTTAAAAAACGTAAATATTTCTTAACAGTGATATGAGACAAAAACACATAAAATATTTTTTTGGTTTGCATATTTAACGCTAAGTAAATTTTATAAAGTAGCACAAATTTGAATGTACTTTGATCGTTTCCGGCGTGTGTGTACCAACATGACCAGTTTTGACAAGTATTTTCACAGATAATATATTGACCCATTGACAAATTAAAAAAAGAGAAAATGAGTTTTAGTATATACCATAGCTAAACATGTGAGCGTTTCACAACTACTCGATTAATAAAAAGTATCTCTAAAATAAAGAAACAAAAATAGGTTGATCGCTTAGAGTAAGAAAAAGCTATAGAGGATCGGATAGCGTGGCCACACATGAGACAAAAAACTAAACTCTAAACTATTGTTTTATAGGTTTATCTCTGCTTTAAAACAATCAATGCAAGCAAATATATTTAAAAATGATGCAGAAAAATGCCAAAATAAACTTCACAATTTTACAAAGACGAAATAACTGTCAAAGTTTGTTGAGCTACTTATGTCGCTGGCCTTGAAAAAGCTGGCACGCTCTCAGAGACGGAAATAGTATAGCTTTGTCCTTTTCTGTTACTTATAATAACTCATACTATATCTCTTTCTTGTTGAAATGAAACGGAGCTACCCGCCGTCTATTCTTTTCTTCGTCTAAGGTTGATCGGGATAATTCATCCACAAACAAATAAAATATTTCGGACCAGTTATTTTCACGCAGTCGCGAATGAACATGTTCATAACAACGTTCATTTTGTTCATTCTAAACAGACAACAAATATATGGTTTAGTTCATTCTATCAAGAAATCAATGAAAATATTTGTCATCTGTACTACTATTTCCGTAGATGTCGAAAAACTCGAATACTTGTCTTTAATTTGATTGAACGCTAATATTTTCTGTATTCTGGCAATATCCCTTTTCTTTGAAAAAATATAAAATTTTCTGTGTGTGAGTAGAAATTTTGTCAATGTGTTTAGCTTTTTATCAATGTAGTAAACTGCGTGAAGCCATGGAATAAGTAATAGTTTGTTTGTTTTGGCTATTCTCACGCAGTACCAATCTGGCGAGAGCTATCGTACCTGCTTACTTATTTAAAAACAGGTGTCTAGATCTACTGGGTGCTTGTTTGCTTGTAGGAGTGTTTAAAATTTTCTTAATTTTTGTGTACGGATAGGATATCGTGTACATACACGATTTCGTTTTGGATTTATTTTGGTTTGGTTACGCCATCTTTATTCTCAACTCGAACGCGTAGGTTAGGTACCTATCATTTTCTAACTAGTCTGCGTTACAAAATCAATTTGGAACCTGATGCAGCGATATAATGAATGAAAATACCAATTTATCCATGGTAATGCTTATCACCAGGGAGCTTATCACGCGTTGTTAGGTTTCGTGTGGTTCAGTACATAACTGCTGTAGGTATTGAGTTGTACCTATATCAACTCATCAGAAATTACTTTCTGTTCCTCTTCAAATAACCTCAAAGAAGGCAAGGATGGTGGCTAAACGATAAAAGTGTATATAGCACTGGTAAGTACTTACTTAGGTAGGTACAATTATTATATGCTATGTTCAAGCAGAATCTACTAGAATCTGCTAATAATGATGACCACTTCTAACCCTTTCTTTTAGTCAGTTCTTGCCATTCTGTATGTAGCCAACAATGTCATCAAGAATGAGATCATTTACAATGTTTTATTTTCTTTTGCTAAAATTTAGGTTTGTTCTACATAAATAACTTTGAGTCTAATAGATAGCTTCTACCTTCATGTAGGTACCTACATAGTTATTCCACCAAAGCAGAGCAGAAAAACTAGGAAAAATAAACCAACTAGCATTGATGACAGGCAGAATTTTATTTGATAAACTCCTTAGGTACCTATCTTGTTTACTTCAAATGAAACATTACTTATTTAGTACAGAATAATGTCACTCTAAGGAAACTTGAAAATCCATGGAAGCCTGCTTCTAGTGTAACTGTGTCTCACTATCTATACCTACTGATGTTCCTGCATGAACATTCTCCAGCTCACCTCAACTTTCAAGAGAGTTTTTTTCTGAGAATTCTGAGAACAGATACAGATACAGATATTTATTGATAAATTATAGAAATTTACATGTCAAATTAAATATTCATACAATAGTATTATTAATCGTACTAATCAAATTGTGTAGGTATCAATGATACCATCAGCGGTAAACTTGTCATCTAGGTAGTGGCTTATCTTATAGTATGCTTTATTTACCAAGACAATAATAATAATAATAATAACAATAGTGGACTGATTATCTAATTTATTAATTTTTATTCAAGTATGTATATACTTATTATTATTATTATTATTTATCTAATAAAGTGTTCTCATAAACTAATATCTTAATCTTGGTTGTTTTTTTAACCTAATTATAATTTTCTAATAATCTTTTAAAGTAAATAAGTAACTATTTATATACCTACAGTTGTGGACTGTGCCCAGGGGTAGGTTTAAAACACAGAATGAATCTCCATAACTAGACTTTTTTTCATAATCTGTAACTTTACAATTAAATAGGTAGGTAGATAACCAACAATTAGATTGCAATTAAATTGATATGGTAAATAAATGGAATGGATGATGTGATCTTGGCTTCTTCGAGAACTTTCCCTGTGCCTGGTCACATCACCTGGAAATAAATGCATAGTTAGATGCTGTATCAATTTTGGTTGAATTTGGTAAACCAAGGGATGTCTTTTATGTTATTTTTTTATCGCAACATTTGAAGGTAACTATAGTACCTACTTACCTAAGCTTATATAATAGACATTTCCAAAAATGTTATTCAAATAACTGTAAATTAGACATACCTACTTAATTGTATGCCCAAGTAGGACTTTTTAACATTAAAGGATAGACTTAAGTATTAACTCCTAATGTACCTACCAACTTATATTTTTTTATTTGCTATAAATACTGAATGCTAAGTATGGACAAGCTAGGTAAGTACATATTGTACTTAGGTACCTATCTATTAAGCCTAGTAATAGGTAATTAACTCTGAGCTTAAGCTATTAACTTATCATAGGGCTTTGTGATTTCTTAGTAGATAGGTAGTGCCTACCTATACCTATGAGGTCAAATCTCTGATTAAAAGTTCACATAATACCTACCTTCTTTCTCGTTAAAAAGAAACAAGAAATAAATAAATAAGTAAATAAATATTCCGGGACATTGCACACAGCGCCATCTAGCCCAACACTAAGCAAACGCTTGTGTCGTGGGTACTAGATAACGGATATATTACTTATATACTTTTCTTTTGTAAATACATACTTATTATACAGACAAACAACCAGACTCAACACAAGTAATTATATATATTTTTTTAAAGTACATAAATACTTGTGTCATGCGGGAATCGAACCCGCGACCTCTAGATTAGAAGGCAGAGCCACTACCAACTAAGCTAACAGGCCAGTCCAGAAATTGGAGATATCAAAGATTAAAATGAACAATCTTTCAAAAAAAAAACCAGGACAAGAAAAAGAAGCTGATAAAATGTTAGCTCTATCTTCAGTAAAATATCAGTTTACTGTCTGCAAAGATACGTTTATAACAGTTGATATTGAATTTACTATCCGAGAATGTGCAAAGAAAGAGTCACATCTTGGTGGCCAAGGATTTCAGCATTGCAACTGTACTGGGGAATGCGTTTCTAATAGATGCAAATGTAAAAAGTCAAGCCTCTTGTGTAACTCAAAATGTCATAAAAGCCTTACTTGTAAGAATAAATAATAATAATTTTATTGTATTTTCATGCCAGTTGTTTTTAAATATATTAATATTGTAGTTGTTAAGGAGTGATACCAAATACATCTCGTATTGATTTGTAAACCATTTTACTAAGCAATGTTAAATTACTCGTATTGATCTCTGTGTTTTATTAGTTTTGTCTTATGACTATTGAACAAGGAATTTATTTTTTAACATACAATTTAAATCCAATAATCAATGTTAATTTTTATAAACAATGTTAATCAACGTGAATATATATTTTGAAAATTAATAAAATATAATACATAAGTACTTATTACAATAACTATTTAAAATGAGACTAAATTGTTAGGTACCTACTACATATTTATGCTTCATATTTATATTTAAATAAAAAAATATAATTTTCACCTTTAACTTACTTTTTTATTACATTATCCAAGTATTCCAAGATATTTTATAAAATAGCTAGTTAATGTGATTAATTTTGTCTCAATTATCACTTTGTCTAAATTGATATGATATTATGTATAATAGCTGGATAGTATATATACTATCTGGATTAATTACTTTCGCTGTAACATACACATAAATACTAAGGGGCTGACCGCCTAACGAATAGGTAAGTCTAGGAAATCCCTTTTGTTTGTGACCACGTGACAGTTATATGGTAGGTACTGAAAGAAAGAAGAAAGAAAGAAAATGATTTATTGTAGCAAAATATACTAAACAAACGAGCACAAACAAGAAATATATATATATATATAACTACTTAAATAAAATACATATTTGCCACAATACAACCCCAACTCAGCATAATGCTGGCTGCATAGCAACCAGCGCTGGTCTTCCGTTGGGGTTGGTGATGACGTCACGCACGTGTACATAGAGTTAAAGTGTTTTAACAGAAACAACAAAGACATAGGTACTGCTTAGGGGGATAACTAGACCTTGAATTCACCATTACTATTCGTTAGGCGGTCCCGTTAGTAATTACTGGACCGGCGCGCCGATTCAGGAATGACAACGGAGAGACTTAGAGGTACATACCATTTATAGTATGTGTACAATTTTGACAATATTACATAAAAACACAAACAAATAGAATTGATAAAGTGTTGGTTATCGAAATGGCAATTATCTAGAAAATATTTTCACGAGCTTTGTGCCTTCCTCCTTTATCCGGGCTTAGGACCGGCATCATTAATGCTAAGATTCACGAAAAGTTTTTTTAAATTAATATTATATATAATTAATTTATACTAGATGATTTTTATAGATAGTTAAATAATTTTAGCATCGAAGCTATAAAATAACACAGAAACTGCAATAACCGCTTACTACGCCTACTAGGCGTAGGCGTAGTAAGCGGTTATGTGGTGTATATGGTTCATGGTTAAAATATGGTATACTACTATGGGGAAACAGCACAGATGCAGAATCACTACTCATCATACAAAAAAAACTTATAAGAATAATAGTTAACATCAGACCTCACTTCATCCGCCTGAAAATACTCACACTTCCATCCATTTACATTTTAGAAGCCGCGCTATTCACCCGAAAACACAGAAATCTTTTTACTTACGATAGCAATCCCCGAAGACCAAACAAATTACTGCTACCCGTACCCAGGTTAGAATTATTCAGAAAAGGCCCAGAATATATGACCATTACGATACACAATAAACTCCCACATGATATCCGAAATGAACCCTCAGAAAGAACATTCAAAGCCAAATTAAAAAATCTCCTAATAAAAAAAAGTTATTACTCAATAGATGAATTCCTACAAGATGATTCCATTTAAAGATCCTAATAATGTAAGTAACTGATCTCATAGAGAATAAATATATAAGTAAGTATATATGTAAGTATGAAACAAAATTATATACATAAGTATAATGTATGTAAGAATATCGCAATATAATGTCATAGATAACAGATCTCATACATACCTATTTATATTTATCATAAAACTATGTACATAATGTTTACAATTTTTAAAGGATATTATTAAGTATTTAGCCATGTAAGTAACTAAATTAGTATAAGTAAAATAGTGTTTAAGTTGATATTGTAAGAAAAGTGCAATGCCCTAAACTAAACAAGCAACAGGGTCACACAATTCATTTCTTTTAGAATAAGTTCTAAAATGTAATTTTGTATTGTGTATAGCACAAGGATTTTTTATATCATCCCTCTCTTTCCCTCTGGATTGTTCTCTCTTTTGTTTTGTGAAATAGATTTTATACGAATAGAAACCTTATATTCTTACACTTAAAGTTTATTTTCTATAAATGGTAAATCGGGGGTGAGATCGGTCAAAAATGAAAGGCATATAGAGCAGGCTGTTGTCTTGCTTCAACAGCTTGCCAGTTTAAAAAATAATGTGTGATAAATGTCACTGTCAACTTAAGTTTTGAAATATTTAGCAATAAATAATTTTATTTAATTTTATTTATTATAATTTTTACTCGACACAAAGAAATCTGAATTAATTTGTGAAATTAACACAAAATAAAATAAGTAACAAATTAATATTATATTATTTTTCACACAAGCAACATTAAATTATGATGACATTATATGACAAAAGGTGGCGGGAAAAAAATAATTTCATTTGTAACTAATTTAAATGTATTTTATTGTAAAAATAACAAAATGGTAAGAACTTGTAGTGTTCCGGGATGCAGAAGTGAATTTTATAGTGGCTGCAATATATCTTTCTACAGGTATGCTAATGTTTAAGTAAGATTACATTATTGGGACTAAGGTGACCATATTTTCTCGTGCTTGAAATAATTTGTGCAATATGATATTTTTTCAGTTTACCTAAAAATGAAAACATCAAAATAAAATGGCAAAAGAACTAAAATATAACACGTTACTCGTTTAGGTTAGTACATGAAACACAAGGAAAAGGATTATATTGGTGTACATAGTTTAAACCATCACATGGTAGTGTTAAAAAATATAGGATATAGGCAACTACCTAAGTATATGCAATTCAAATATGAACTTGTAAATAAATATTGTATTTACTGCAAAATGTTTATGATTTTGATTACATTGCCTCCCTGTCAATTAACCGAATCGATACTATTATAAGTTACAAACTAAAGTGCATTATTTGTAAGTAAGTTTGTTGGTGTTTGTTACTTAACGCGTCAATAGAGCTAGGGATCATCATGACTGGCAAGCTGCAGGTAAAATAGGACCCCAAAAGAAACTGCTCCAGATTTGGTAAGAAGATGAATTGGTATATCCTATTATATAATTTATTGTCACCCTAGTTAGAAAAAGACAACTGCCTGTCATACTTCGCCTCGCTCTGCTCATATTGGATCAGCAGTAATATTTCCCTATATATTACTTCCATGGTATAGCATATATAAATAAATAAATAAATCATGACATTGAGTACAAAGCTGTCAAGTATACGAATGTCACGATATCAATTGCTTTCAGAGTTCCGCGTTAAAATAAATAAACGTGACTTAGCTAATTCTAATGGGATGCGTTAATAAAAACAAATGTTTGTTATACCCAAAGAGTAGGTAATACCTACGTAGGATGAATCAAGAAACACGGAATTATTTACTGCTAGGTACACCTAGTGAGCTTTATTGTAATATTTTTTTTATTAAATTGGACATCTTAAAAATATTTGCAATGGCGGTATTTGCAAATTGACTAATTTTTTATGGCAGAATGCTACTGTGGCGTAGATATCTATAGGAGACTACCCAAATCAGTGGTCATGTTATTATTGTATAACAATTCTTGAAACACATGAAATGTTAAGCTTTCATTTAAAACTTTTCATGGCTTTTAATTTTGATGAAATGACAAAAAATGAGATTTATTAGATGTTACACCAGAAAAATATTTATTTATTAATAGTGTAAGAGTACCCTTACTTAACCTTTACTTTACCCGCCACTCATCTCAGATATAGAAACATAACATAAAATTACTGGACTGTCCAACAAAATCTTGGCCAATACCTGTAATCTTGAACTGAAAAAATAAATAGTTTGATCTCCTATAGTCTCATCCAATGTATATCGCAAATCATTCGCCGACTACTACTACTACCAGATATCTATTCTCTGATTTTTGCCCGAAAAATGCTCTGCGGCATTATTTCATTACATCGTTACAAGAAAATATTAATTATTTTAGCAAAATCGTTATAAGAAAATAAAGGACTACGTGACCTTGTACGTGGTGTGCGAAGCCCGTGGTTGATCCCGCCCCGTTGCTCGTCGGTGTGTCGTGGTGTCTCTGCCCTCTCACGACGTAGCGGCAGGCTCCTCTCATGACGTAGCAGCTTGCTCCTCTCACGACGTAGCAGCAGGCACCCTCTCTACTTCGACTGCACGAAGGTGTCTCCAACCAGCTTTCCTTTTCTTCGATCACGTTCTGGAACTCGCAGACAATTTCAAATATTTGAAATGTTAATAAATAAACTATGAACTATTTTATGTTTTACTAGTTTTTGCCCGTGGCTTAGCAGCAAAATTACGCACATAAACCTTCTTAGATCACTATCCATTACGAAAACCTGCATCAAACCGTTGTGTAGTTTTAAAGATCTAAGCATATGTACATTTTTGACGACCTCACTGAGGTCCATGTAGTACCAATTAATAAAAATTATTGTCAATAGATCGACTTCATTGAATCTGCAGAAAGATTTGAATTATAAAGTTGTTTAGGAAGGAAGGCACATCTTGATCGGGTTCAAAACTGTGTTTATGTTAAACAAGTTTATAAAATGAAATAAAAAAAGTACTGATTATATGTATGTGTTTTATTAATCTACATACTAGCTGCGCACCGCGGTGTTACCCACATTAATACAGGGTCAAAGTTAACCTATGTGTCAGGGCCTAACCTAATTCCATACCAAATTACTTCCAAGTCGGTTAAGGCATTTGAACGTGAAAAATAAACGAACATAAACACATTCAAGCTTTTATAAGATTAATGGTTTTATGTTATTATTACTTAATTAATATGCCTCTATTAATTAAGTATATATTACTTAATTAATATGCCTCTTTAATTTTACGTGAGAACTCTCGGAATAAAACAAAAAAATAATAAGTATTTGTTTAAGTGTCGAGTTCTGTAACAGTGCTTTTACTGTTACTGTTTTATGATTATCTTTGAATCGATTATAATTATTATTTTCTGTTTGGTAGAGCCAATCAATCCAAAAGATCTTTTGCCGTAACACGTGGCTCAAAAAAGCGAGCAACGCCTGATAAAAAATACTAAAAAGCGAGGAATAATTATTAAAAAAAATAACGAATGAAGTATTTTTTTATAAAGAAATTATAAATGTTTTAGAATCTACATAAATAAAATTATCAACACTTTGTATGTGGACTTCCTGTTAATAGTTTTAAAGAATCATAGCGTTGCAAGTCAATAAATTGAGCGTCTGATTTGAGCATGCGCCATCAAACCTCCACTTGTAGCTTACATTATATCAAGTTTTAAAGAAACTTTCTAACACACTCGATAGTTTACTATTCTATTTATTGCCATAATAGTTCTGTTTCACGTTCGTATTATATTAAATCAGATTGGATTTGAATTTACCTACAAGATTATTTCCGGTCTTGTACCGTAACCGGAAATCTTCTCCTAAATTCAAATCAAATTCAATTATGGTTTTTGGTGTTTAATATGATACCTACAAACATTAAAGATAAGAGAAACAAATTTAATTAAGCTTTTATATATTATTAACATATTTGTTATGTTTTAAATAACTTTAAAAGGTTATCTGACTAAATTCTGTAGTGGCGCAAAGTGAGCGGAGCGTATTCTGGCTCAGTGATTGGTCCGCCCCCACATTTTCTGCGATGGATGTTGGTGGAAGCGATGCGATGGCTTCCTGCTTCACGGCGCGCGATACTCAGCTCAGTCGTTCGAGAGTCGCCTACGCGAATACATTTCGGCAGGTCTCTCTGCCCAATTTTCCTTCGACAGTTTGGAACTTCTGAAAGTTTTCGCGGCATCGATGCCGCTACTACATCCTGTGAGTATTTAATTAATTTTTTTAAATTTGGAATGTCTAAATGTCGAGAATACCAATATTGCTTGGTAAGATATACAAATTCTTGAATTTTAACGGTTTTCACAACTTTTAAGATTAGTTAAAAGTTGATTGCAAATTTGATAACGTTTTTTTAATATTCATAGGATAATAGTCGCGGGGGCGGAGGCCCCAGCGACGTGCCTCAGCGGCCCTACCGGTCCATCGCAGAGATACTGGACTCCATGCGCCCGGAGTCTGTTGGAGCGCCTGTTGTCGCCAGAAATGTGAGTACCTACAATTTTACACGATTTTAGTTTTATTCAATTTGGTCGTTAGTTCGTTTCGATTTCAAGCCATTTTATTTCCTAATAATTTAAATCGTAGTTTCCGCGAGCGTTAAGTGAGTTATTAAACATTTTACTTCGTAGCTTGGCTGTTTTTTCACGTGAAATAACTAACCGTTCGTTACATTGTAAGTACGTAGTTCGCCGATTGACCCGCCGCTCCCACGTTGGGCGCCAACACGCCGAATATCTATATTTGCATCCCTTCCCAACAAAAGGAAGATATAAGAAGAACTGATAAAGTCTACGCTATCCCCTCATGTAGGACGGCTTTTGCTCAACGTTTCTCAAGTTTCTTAGGCCCATTCATGTACAACACAGAGCTTTGAAGTCCATGCTTGTCGCCCTGTGACTAGAGGCGAATTCTTTCTTTATTCGATACAAAACAGGTGTCACCATTTACTAAAACTAACACACTTTCGGCACGCACACTACGACGCACGAGATGTTCATGTACACAGTACGCTTTAACTTCATCGGCTGTGCAATGTCGATATTTTTTATCGATTATTTACACATTTACTTCGAAGATGGAAATATATGTCTTTAGTATAACTATATTATTTAAGGCGAGGCATTTTCGCGCGAACTACGATTTTAGGAGGTGAGGTGTGGGGGGCCGCCCACGCGTCTCACACTCCGCGCGCTGTCCATTTCTCGTAACGTTAGCACTACGCCACAGTATAAATATTTCAGATGTTATACTATGATCAACTTCTATTAAATTAAAGTATTATTTTTGTCAGTTTTAAATAAGCTAAGTAATAATTTATTACCTACTTTATATCTATAAATATAAAACTAAGTCGTGTTTGTTTGGTTTTTCGAACACTATAACTCGAGAACGGCTGGACCGATTTTCTTGGTTTTTGGTTTGTTGTATTTGTCTCCGTCCAGAGTGGTAGGGTAGGAAGTGGTAGTGTAGTGGTAGGGTAGTGGTAGGGTAGTGGTTGGGTAGTGGTTGGGTAGTGGTTGGGTAGTGGTAGGGTAGTGGTAGGGTAGTGGTAGGGTAGTGGTAGGGTAGGGTAGTGGTAGGGTAGTGGTAGGGTAGTGGTAGGGTAGTGGTAGGGTAGTGGTAGGGTAGTGGTAGGGTAGTGGTAGGGTAGTGGTAGGGTAGTGGTAGGGTAGTGGTAGGGTAGTGGTAGGGTAGTGGTAGGGTAGTGGTAGGGTAGTGGTAGGGTAGTGGTAGGGTAGGGTAGTGGTAGGGTAGTGGTAGGGTAGTGGTAGGGTAGTGGTAGGGTAGTGGTAGGGTAGTGGTAGGGTAGTGGTAAGGTAGGGTAGTTGTAGGGTAGGTTGTGGTAGTGTGTAGTGTGTAATCATTAAAATTCGAATATTCATTGCGCAATAAATAAATTAAGTAGGTACTAAACACTACACAAATAAAATTATATATACACTAACTTATTTAGATAACAGTTCATCATATATATATATATATATATATGATGAACTGTTATCTAAATAAGTTAGTGTATAACTAAATAAGTTAGTGTGTTATGTGTATAGTGTGTGTGTAGTTATAATATATATATATATATATATATATAAATAGAAAGAAACTAAGTACCTACTACTGTTTTAAGATTTAACATTGTATAAATGTTTTGTAATCACTAGATGTTAAAAATATTATCTAATATCAACTAACAGTCAACAAAAAATATTGTCGTCGATTTTTACCACAGAGCTTTGAAGTCCATGCTTGTCGCCCTGTGACTATAGTCCATTTCATATAGCAAGTCACCTGTGACAGGTCAGTAGAACGTAAAAGAACATGTACATAAATTATTGTGACGTCATGCTCATGTTGAAATATTTCTATTTATTAGTGAAAACATTATGTAAGTTAACAAAAATAACTATTAATATAAACAATAAAAATTATAAGACATCAAATAAAGGGTATTTTTCGCGTGTATATACTCGCATTCAATGTTACAAAAAATTAAAATATTAAATTTCATCGCACAGCAAAGTTACGTACTACTGCTAATTGTGACGTCATTTTCGTAGGGTTGGGACTTGGTAATCGATTATTTTTGACATCAAAAAAATATCGCAAAAACAAGTATTTATCATTTCGATCTATCAGAGATAATGATTTATGTACTTCAAGAACAATGATTTTATGCGATTTTTTATATTAAAATAATTAAGGAAGGTATTTATGAGTTTTGTATCATAAAAAATATAGCGAAAAACATAAAATTTTTGTGTATCATAATTTCATTTGAATAATTTAATATATATTTTGGCTTCATATATATTATACTGGCAATATTTTTTTATCAAAACTGTATTCTTTTCTTCTTCTCAATTTGTCCCTTCCTTAATTTATCTGTAGGAATTTATTGTGGGTTCGACGAATATTATTTTGTGATTGTCGGTAATTCACATAACATTTTTAGGATAGGCAGATGAAAATAGCCATAAGTAACTACAATCGATAATCGGTAAATTTCTAATTCGAATTACTGCAGTACATCATTACAATTGTCAAAATGATATTGACAAGTGACGTTTTATATGTGTCACAGGTGCCTTGCTATATGAAATGGATTATAGAGGCGAATTCTTTCTTTATTCGATACAAAACAGGTGTCACCATTTACTAAAACTAACACTTTTGCCACGCACACTACGACGCACGAGATGTTCATGTACACAGTACGCTTCAACTTCATCGGCTGTGCAATGTCGATATTTTTTATCGATTATTTACTCATTTACTTCGAAGATGGAAATATATGTCTTTAGTATAACTAAGTATATTATTTAAGTACAAATTATAGTTAACTAGCTATGGCCCGCGGTGTTATCCGTTGTAAAAACTTTTTTATCCCGTGGGATAAAAACTATCCTATGTCCTTACCGGGGACTGAAACTATCTCTATAGCAAATTTATTTTTATCTATTTTATTTAATTATCAAATCATCTTCAAAATGACTGGAGCATATTCTGGCATTTTTATGAGGAAACCAGTTGTATCTACCGGTCGCCAATATCCATTTATTTTTTAACACTGGATTTTTTGGAATTCTGTAAATTAAGTAGGTATGTGTTAAATAAAAACCGTAATCCAGAAACATTTCCAAACAAATCCAGAAACATCATATACATATAAGATGAAATGAAACATAATTTGGTTGCTCTGAAAAGACAAAGATTTATTTTTATAGACATACATTTACATACATTGCATAAAAACATAATTCTATTCAGGTGAAATTGTAATGGTTAACCTCACCTGAAAAGACAAAGAAACGACAATTATGTTTTTGATATCGTTTGGTTGCACTATTGAATGAAAAAACTTGAATAAATTGATATTTCTACGTAAACTTTTAGTTTGTCTTTCAATAATTATTTCTGACTCGACACTGTCAGTTTGTTACATGACGTTGACATTGACTCAATATTTAAAACTTTTTCTTTATATCTCCCCCCCATGGCAAGAAAATTTTCCCAAAATTTTCTCAAGTCTGGTCTACTTCATTTTCTTGCAATATATGAACTGGCACCAACTTTGTGATATGATATAGGTTCGATTCTGTTTTCTTGTCCTATATCTATCTTGTATATTGTATCAGATATTTTATCAACTATTTTATATGGTCCCACTTTTAGTTCATCCAATTTTCTTCTGTTAAGTCTGTTTCCATTTTCAATATATACCATATCACCAACTTTAAATTCCCACTGTCTTAGTTTTTTGTCAAAAAGAGATTTTTTGTAATTATGAGATTTCATTGTGTTGTCTAATGCTCTTTTTCTGTCTCTGATCCAGTCATTATGTGATATTTTCTGTTTCAACTCTTCTGGTAAGACTGTAGCATCTGTCCCATATAACAGATATTGTGGTGAGAAACCAGTGACAGAATGTTCAGTTCCATTATACTTATTTACACATTCATGTGCAATAGTAGTCCACACCTTTTTTGTTCCTTTTTCATTAACTCTGCACCGTATTTTATTTACTAATGTTTGATTAAGTCTCTCATTGAGACCATTTGAAAATGGTGCATTTACTGCTGTAAATATCAAAGGTACCTTTTTGGTGTGTAAAAAGTCCTTGAATTCTTTGGAATTAATTCCTGGATATTGATCAGTTAGGATCATGCCAATGTTCTCTGTATCTGTTATGTCCTTGACTAATTTTATAAAGTCATTTGCGGTCTGAGTTTTTGATGTTTGAATGAATGCAAATCGAGTAAAATGATCCACCAACAGATGTAGATATTTTTTCGTTGATCTTGAACCACCAAAACCTCCAATGGTGTCTATAGACATTATTTCAAAAGGTTTTGTGGCTGGGCCTAAATGTGACATAAATCCATACTTTATTTGTCCTCTTGATTTATTCTTTAAGCATACTTCACAAGTTTTACAAATAAAATTTATGTTTTTTGTTAAATTTTTGGCTGTGTAGAATGGACCGATAGTTCTCTGCATTTGTCCAATACCAATATGGCACAAATTTTCATGTAATTTCTTTATTAGTTCTATGCTATAATCTTCTGTTAGTATTAGTTTTTCTTTTTTTCTAATTTTTTTAAGATATATCTTGTTTTTTTCTATTAAACTTGTTTTGTATCGTTGTACCTCAATGTTTCTGTTTTGATCTGATAATATATCTTCCAGTTTTATTAGATTCACAATGTGTAACCGTTCCTCTCTGTTTTCACTGGCATCCAGTACTGGGTTTCTACTCAGACAATCTGCTTCCAGGTTTTGTGTTCCAGGTGCATATTTAATTTTGAAGTCATATTGTGATAAATAGTATGTCATGTCACCTAAATCCTCATCAGTTCTAGATTTTAAGTTCATGTTTTCTAGAGGTTTGTGGTCTGTATACACGGTGAATGATTTCCCTATTAACCAATATTGCCAGTATCGCACTGCTTCTGTTATAGCTAAACATTCCAAATATATAGCCTTCTTTTTCTTCTGGGCAGCATTTAGCTTTTTTGAGAAGTAAGCAACTGGTTTTTCTTTCCCATCTAGTTGAATTTGTTTCAAAATAGCTCCAACTCCTTCTAAAGAGGCATCTGTATAAACATTTATTGGTAAGTTTTGATCAAATATCTCCAGAATCGGTTGGGAACAGAGTAGGCTTTTTATTTCATCAAATGCACTTTGACATCTCTCACACCAAATAAACTTTTGATTTTTCCGAAGCAAATTGTGTAATGGATCCAAAATTATAGCACTTTTTGGTATATATTCATGGTAAAAATTTATTTTACCAAGGAATTGTCTAACATTCTTTTGTGTTTTTGGTACTGGGAATTCTTTGATCGAAACCAAATTATCCTTTACTGGTTTTATAGAATTATTTTGGATTATATGACCTAGATATTTCACTGAATCTGATGCAAATGTGCATTTTGTAAATTTCAATCTGAAGCCTTCTGTTTTTATTGCTTCAAGAAGTTTTGATAGATGATTAATGTGGTCTTCAAATGAGCTAGAAAAAATCAGAATATCATCGATATAATTTACTGCAAAGTCTGTTAATTTATACTTCCTTAGTATGTTACTTAATATTCTTTGAAATATAGCAGGTGAAGTTTTTAGTCCGAAGGGTAAGCAAGTCCATTGGTAGTGTCCTTCTTGTGTCACAAAACCAGTCTTTTTCCTGTCTTCAATTCTTAATGGAATGGACCAGAACGCAGAATTGATATCTAGTGTTGAGAAAAATGTACAGTTCCTGGTCTTCAACATCAAGTCTTCTATGAGAGGGAATGGCTGTGCTTGTGGTACTACTATTTTATTCAAATCCCTGAAATCTATGCACAGTCTAGACTTCTTGTTTTCTTCTCTCTTAAATGCCAAAGTAACAGGTGCAGCGAATGGGCTGTATGATTCTTCTATGAGTCCTTTATCTAATAATTTAACTATTTGTTCTTCTATCTCTTTTTTATCTTTTAGGGAGCATCTATAAGGCCGCTTACTGCAGTATTTGTCCACCATCAGGTCTATTCTTGCTTCATATCCATTCACCTGTCCAACATCATATTTATTTTTAGCAAAAACTGTTTCATATCTTTCAATTAATTTATTGATTTGTACCCTTTCATATTCTTGTAAATGATTTATTTTCACTTCAAAATTTTCTATGTTCAGATGTTCATTAAAATTTACTTCATAGGTCTTGGGTGTGGTCTCTATCCTCTCGTTATAATTTTTTCCAGTATTTATTTCTCCATCTGTTGAGAATGTTTCATTTTCCTTACTGAGTTTTTGTGATATACTCAGGTTCTCATCTTGAGCCAGTTTGAATGTTTTTATCAAGTCCAATCCGATCAAAAAATCATCTTTAAAACTTTGTTCATCTATTATGTATACATCAACATTTTTTTCCATTTCAAAAATTTTCAATTTCAAGTTAGTCAAACCTTTCGCTTGTTGAACACCATTAATTGTTGATAAATTTGCTTTATTCAAACCCTTGTCTGTTCCTTGAAGTTTCAACAACTTTGAATTTATCAAAGAAACTTGTGAACCCGGGTCATAAACTCCCTTCACATAATATTTTTCATTTATTAATAGCCCGACTTTAATTAATGGTGTCACAATTAGTTTTTTTGATTAGTTTCGTTCAGTTCCGCCTCTATCCTTGTATTGTTGACATGTCTAATAGGGGTTCTCTTCATTTTCTCATCTTCGCTTGGTCTAAACCAACATGCAGCTTCGGGATGATAGCGCACACCTTTGCATAGTTTCTCACAAATTTTACAGGGTGCATATTTAATATTTTTATTATTTGATTCAAAATTTCCATACCTTTTTTTCACATAATAGTTTTTCTTTATTGTCATGTGCTCATACTTACTCAGCTCGTTAAATAAACTCACAGTATCTTCTATTTCCTCTCTATTTATTTTATTCAAAATAATTTCTGGCAATCCAGCAGCAATAAGATCAATCATTGTACCTGTATCCATTGTTCTCCTCATTTCTAGTAAAAGTTTTTCTTTTTTTATAGCATAATCAAGCAATGAACCTTCCTTGTATGTAAATGTTAAGGCATTGGTGATTGGGACCCATCCCTTGTTTGTAAATGATTCACAGAATTTTCCTCTCCATGTTGACCACTCTGCATTAATTGTTAATTTTATAATCATGGAGCTGTACCAGTCAGCACAACTTTTGTCCATAAATAATCGGAGCATTTCAATTTTTTCTTCATCTGCCGTCACATCGAAACGAGCACATTCCTTTTCAAAAATCTGTATCCACTGGCTAGCATTCATATTCCTACTTGTAAATTTTTCTATTACAAATCTCTCCGCAACATTTTTTAAGTTTTGTGGTTTTTTTCCTTGGGAACAATCCAACAACTTCTCTAATAGTTTTTCCAAAGCAGCAGATTCTTTCTGTTGAAGCGGAGACGGTTCATTCAGATTCAATTCCTCCAAAAACTGGCCATCAAACTGAATGTTATCATCTTCATCTAAGTAAATGTCACGAAGTTCATCACTCAATGTAATCCAAACATTTCTCTTTTGATATCTTTTTGATAAACTCTTTTTCACCTTACTAAAGGCACTCGTTTTTGTCAAGCCCACATGAAGAGTCGCCGATTGTAAGTTTTCAGGTAATACATAGACTTTTTTTTCGACTGTCTCGATTGAGGTTAAAGAAAGCAAATTTGATTTGCCATCGCTTCCCGGCAATAATGTGAATTCAAAGCGCAGCTTCTCCATGTTGTGACTTCTCTTTGTACAGAATTGTCGTTTTATAAGATGAAATGAAACATAATTTGGTTGCTCTGAAAAGACAAAGATTTATTGTTATAGACATACATTTACATACATTGCATAAAAACATAATTCTTTTCAGGTGAAATTGTAATTGTTAACCTCACCTGAAAAGACAAAGAAACGACAATTATGTTTTTTATATTGTTTTGTTGCACTATTGAATGAAAAAACTTGAATAAATTGATATTTCTTCCATTATACTTTGTGAAAATAGTAAACAAACCAAAACCATAGACAAAGAGTGAACAAATAGTGATGTGGTTAGGTCGAATGAACGACAATTTGAATTTAAGTGAATGAACATATGAATCTAATATTTTAAATATTTATTTTATTTACATGTATGAACAAACTTTTAATAAAAATTTTGCTTTTAATATTTAAACCTAAAATGTATTAAAACCTATAATCATGTTTGTTTTCCCTAGAAGCTACAAATTACCAGAAAATCCTAGATTAAACAGCACCTGCTCAGATACAGGGTGAAATCTTGTTTATGTGATCTTACTTAAAGTACTCTAAAATGCCGTAACAGACAGATGGTACCTACTTACTTCTATCACATTCTACACATCAGTTCCTACATGTCAAAACCAGGGGTAAATAAAAACACATTTTCTTAAGGCAATATTTTTTATTTAAAAATCAGATTCGCTTTCAGTGTCGTCACTACTCTCCGTTAAATGAATGATAAATTTCGGAGTTGGTTGGTCTGTTGCCTGGTCTATCATTCCATCTAGATTTTTCATTTTGTCTTCTTCTTTAATAACGTGTTGCACGCATTTTGACCATGACCGCGCACTAATCTGATTGAGGCCTTCCCTTATCAATTCTTTGACTTCCGACATTTTAAACGTTTTATTGTTTCTTCCTACGTAGGATTTTAACTGAGCCCATATCAATTCTATCGGGTTTAGTTCACAATGATAAGGTGGAAGACTTAACACACTCACACCTTTAACGGCTGCCATTTCGTCCACTACTTTTTTATTGTAATTTTCTTTGCTAAATTTTGTTATTAGTTGTGCTTTTACTTCGTGAACTTCAAAATTAATATTTTTTTCTTGCAGCCATTTTTGTATGTCGTCTTTCCTCCAGCTCATGTTTGGTACCCGTTCCACAAGTCTCGAATGATATGGTGCATTGTCCATTACTATTACAGATCCTGGTTCTATTTTTTCAAAATTTTCTCGAACTTGAAAAATTTTTACATTATTTTTTAGCTCACCAAAATAAAAAAAACGAAAATACAGGTAGTGATCGACATAAAACATAGAAGAGACAGCAGGTATAAAGCATTAAAATTACCACTTTTCAAAGTTGTGGGCGTCCATTTCTCCGTGATAATCACCCTCTCTATCTGTTTTTTTTGCTTCGAATATCCATTCGCCACCCTCTAGGAAACCATTTTCGCTTCCAATATGGGTGATGATGAGGCGCTTCCCTTTCTGTGCATTTTTCAAACCAGTCGACAGCCCGTTTAAGAACGCTTGCCGACTGCTTTTTATATCTTCGTCAATCCAAACGTAGTTCGACGTGTGTCCTGCAAATTATATATCTCTATTATTACACAGACTAATCGTTCATGTTTTGTTATTTTATTCACATTTTTAGATTTATTTTTACCTTCATTAACCCAGGTCTCGTCCATATAGTAAATTATTTTATTCTCTTTTCTATAATCTTTTATTTTACAAAGATACAGTTGCCTCCACGCCACCAAATCCAGTCGATCCAAAACAATGCTTTTTCTAGAGCGCTTGCAAAATTTAAATTTCATTTTTTTTTAAATCCTATACATTGTTGTTCTTGTAAAGGTGGGCAAATCTTCATCTTCATTGATAGATCTTAAAACTTTGTTGATAGTAGGAATCTCATTTTGAAAGTAAAATTCATGGACTTTTCTTCTTAAAGCTGACATGGTGAAGTCATCCAGGGTTTCAATTACTTGATATTTGGGCTTTGTTCTTATAGGCGTAGTCACTTTTCCCGTTGTGTTATATTCATTAATAATTCGCCTAACGGTGTTTTGCGATGATCCTACAATTTCAGCCGTCTTTTTTGAGACATATTCCTGTTCGCTGGGGTACTCATTTGTGCAATGGTTCTGCACAAACTTATAAACATTGATGGCAACTGTTTTTTCATTGGATGTCATGTCAATTTTTTTTGGCCTCTTTTTCATAGGAGATAGCAACGGAAGAAATTTAGAAACCTTCCGTTTATTTAAATTGGATGGTCCAGGTTCTGGCTCGCTCATTTTCACCTTCTGTAAAAACACATTATTTGTTATGCTGTGCAGTCTTAGTTCTATGAATAATACAGTTCATGATATTCTTAATCTTTTCCGCTGTTAGAATAAAAGAAAGCCGTCTAGTAATTATGATTATTTTGCAAACCAGGTGTTTTATGGCATCTTAAATGAATCTATTGTTTCACTGTCAGATAAGAAATACTTGTCTGTATTGCAAGCCATTCCATTTATGACACTTCAAATTGATCTATTGTTTTAACTACCGGATTAGAAACATTTATCTGTTTTTCCATGCCAGGTGTTAAATGGCACATAGAATAGGAATATTGAGAATGTGAACATCTACAGGAGTATCAAAATATATAGACCAAATCGTATCAAAACTTATGAAAAAAAATTTGCAATAAATTTGTATATAATTATGCACAACATATTGGCTATAATACCTACCAAATCGTATCAAAATTTATGGAAAAAAACAGCAAAGCATTTGTATATAATATTATGCAAACATTAGCTATATTTCCTACTTCAACATACTCGTGGTTTTTTGAAAAAATAACTAAAGGCTTTATAGGGTATACATTTAATTAGGTTTCTTGGGCTGATACATCATGGGGGTTCACGAATTTAAATTTGGAATTTCTAAATATGGATTTAATTTAAACTAGGAGATTAAATTTAAATTGCTTACCTGTGAAAATATCAGCCAAACAGCAACCACAAAATAAGACCAAGTCCGTATAGCGTAGCAATAAGTCGTCAGTCCAAGAATATCACAATAAATCCAATCCAGAAAGCACTCACAAGTCCGTAATAAAGCCAGGTCGTTGAAAATCAAAAATGTAAGAGCACCCGAAACGTAAGACATCGATGGAAGTTACGAGACGAATGCTGCTATCGGTTCGTTACTAGCTCGTTCAGACTGATGCGAGCGAGAGGCACGATATCCAAGTCGTATCTCTCACTCGTACAATGACATATTTTTGACGTATAGCCATACCAAATTTTAAAATTATAAATTTTAATAATTAATTTAATTATAAATTTTAATAATCTCAATAGCCACGAATAACCCAGTAATTATATTATACATATTATATATTTTTATTTATATTGTATAAAAGTATTTTGATAATAATATGTTGCAAATGAAAGCATTCATTCTCCTAGTCTTATTTTACGTTCATTCTTTGAATACCATTCCCATCACTAAAACATAGACAACGTTAAAAGTCTATCATAGTGTTTGTCAAAGCTGTCAAAAGATTTTTCGCTGATTTGATCGTCTTCGTAATTTATTGAAATACAGCGTAATTATGTTGAATCAAAGTGTTCTACGTGTGTAAATAGTAGCATACATGTACCGTTTGTGTCCGTTAATTATTTCTGACTCGACACTGTCAGTTTGTTACATGACGTTGACATTGACTCAATATTTAAAACTTTTTCTTTATATATATATATATAAATAGAAAGAAACTAAGTACCTACTACTGTTTTAAGATTTATATTGTATAAATGTTTTGTAATCACTAGATGTTAAAAATTCAAAGACGCCGCAGGGTGTTCCATGTTTCCTGCTCGGTGCTGACGACATCAGCTCGTGAACTTCCCCCAGCGCGTCGGGTTGGAGATCCGAGCGGTTGGACAAAGACATATTTCCAAAGTAAGATCTGTCCATTTTTATTTCGAGTCCCGAGTTGACGCTACCCTCATTTCGTTTTTGTTAATGAGATTCTGATCGTGACCTAGATTTGTTGTGTGTAGTTTTCCCTCGGTAGGGGCCCATACCGAGGTTTATTGCATGTTTGTAACATATTCCATTTTGAACTTTTAATCCGTGAGCATTGGCCAGCTCGTGGATTGGATGTTTGAGAAGGACGAGTAGTCTTGTTTGATTTACAAAAACTAACAAATTAACGGTACTTGGTTACGGTTACATACCGTGGGTTTTTGAATAATTTTTGCCTTTGTCCTCAGAAAACGGTAATGATTGTGAAGGCACTGAATGTTTAGATCCAAGACCAGGGGCTTACGCGCACTCTTCGTGTGCTGTTGCGCGCCCGCCTGGTGCGCTACTGCGCGCACTCCAGGTGCGCTGCTGCGCGCACTCTTCATGTGCTGCTGCGCGCACTCCTGGTGCGCTGCTGCGCGCGCTCCTCGTATGCTGCTGCGCGCGCTCCTCGTATGCTGTTGCGCGCACTCCTGGTGCGCTGTTGCGCGCACTCCTGGTGCGCTGCTGCGCGCACTCCTGGTGCGCTGCTGCGCGCGCTCCTCGTATGCTGCTGCGCGCGCTCCTCGTATGCTGTTGCGCGCACTCCTGGTGCGCTGTTGCGCGCACTCCTGGTGCGCTGCTGCGCGCACTCCTGGTGCGCTGCTGCGCGCACTCCTGGTGCGCTGCTGCGCGCACTCCTGGTGCGCTGCTGCGCGCACTCCTGGTGCGCTGCTGCGCACACTCCTCGTGCGCTATTGCGCGCACTCCTGGTGTTATTAAAAGGGTTATATATCAGGTAGGTGCGGGAGGATTTTATAAATCTATCTCCCAAATCTACGGCGGTTCCTAACGTTGGTGTATGATGAATTCCAGGGTCATCGAAAGCCGCGTCTCCGCCCACACCCCGGGATTCGAGCCCGCAGACTTCGGGTACGAGACCAGACGCCGCAGGGTGTTCCATGTTTCCTGCTCGGTGCTGACGACATCAGCTCGTGAACTTCCCCCAGCGCGTCGGGTTGGAGATCCGAGCGGTTGGACAAAGACATATTTCCAAAGTAAGATCTGTCCATTTTTATTTCGAGTCCCGAGTTGACGCTACCCTCATTTCGTTTTTGTTAATGAGATTCTGATCGTGACCTAGATTTGTTGTGTGTAGTTTTCCCTCGGTAGGGGCCCATACCGAGGTTTATTGCATGTTTGTAACATATTCCATTTTGAACTTTTAATCCGTGAGCATTGGCCAGCTCGTGGATTGGATGTTTGAGAAGGACGAGTAGTCTTGTTTGATTTACAAAAACTAACAAATTAACGGTACTTGGTTACGGTTACATACCGTGGGTTTTTGAATAATTTTTGCCTTTGTCCTCAGAAAACGGTAATGATTGTGAAGGCACTGAATGTTTAGATCCAAGACCAGGGGCTTACGCGCACTCTTCGTGTGCTGTTGCGCGCCCGCCTGGTGCGCTACTGCGCGCACTCCAGGTGCGCTGCTGCGCGCACTCTTCGTGTGCTGCTGCGCGCACTCCTGGTGCGCTGCTGCGCGCGCTCCTCGTATGCTGCTGCGCGCGCTCCTCGTATGCTGTTGCGCGCACTCCTGGTGCGCTGTTGCGCGCACTCCTGGTGCGCTGCTGCGCGCACTCCTGGTGCGCTGCTGCGCGCACTCCTGGTGCGCTGCTGCGCGCACTCCTGGTGCGCTGCTACGCGCACTCCTGGTGTGCTGCTGCGCGCACTCCTGGTGCGCTGCTGCGCACACTCCTCGTGCGCTATTGCGCGCACTCCTGGTGTTATTAAAAGGGTTATATATCAGGTAGGTGCGGGAGGATTTTATAAATCTATCTCCCAAATCTACGGCGGTTCCTAACGTTGGTGTATGATGAATTCCAGGGTCATCGAAAGCCGCGTCTCCGCCCACACCCCGGGATTCGAGCCCGCAGACTTCGGGTACGAGACCAGACGCCGCAGGGTGTTCCATGTTTCCTGCTCGGTGCTGACGACATCAGCTCGTGAACTTCCCCCAGCGCGTCGGGTTGGAGATCCGAGCGGTTGGACAAAGACATATTTCCAAAGTAAGATCTGTCCATTTTTATTTCGAGTCCCGAGTTGACGCTACCCTCATTTCGTTTTTGTTAATGAGATTCTGATCGTGACCTAGATTTGTTGTGTGTAGTTTTCCCTCGGTAGGGGCCCATACCGAGGTTTATTGCATGTTTGTAACATATTCCATTTTGAACTTTTAATCCGTGAGCATTGGCCAGCTCGTGGATTGGATGTTTGAGAAGGACGAGTAGTCTTGTTTGATTTACAAAAACTAACAAATTAACGGTACTTGGTTACGGTTACATACCGTGGGTTTTTGAATAATTTTTGCCTTTGTCCTCAGAAAACGGTAATGATTGTGAAGGCACTGAATGTTTAGATCCAAGACCAGGGGCTTACGCGCACTCTTCGTGTGCTGTTGCGCGCCCGCCTGGTGCGCTACTGCGCGCACTCCAGGTGCGCTGCTGCGCGCACTCTTCGTGTGCTGCTGCGCGCACTCCTGGTGCGCTGCTGCGCGCACTCCTCGTATGCTGCTGCGCGCGCTCCTCGTATGCTGCTGCGCGCGCTCCTCGTATGCTGTTGCGCGCACTCCTGGTGCGCTGTTGCGCGCACTCCTGGTGCGCTGCTGCGCGCACTCCTGGTGCGCTGCTGCGCGCGCTCCTCGTATGCTGCTGCGCGCGCTCCTCGTATGCTGTTGCGCGCACTCCTGGTGCGCTGTTGCGCGCACTCCTGGTGCGCTGCTGCGCGCACTCCTGGTGCGCTGCTACGCGCACTCCTGGTGCGCTGCTGCGCGCACTCCTGGTGCGCTGCTGCGCGCACTCCTGGTGCGCTGCTGCGCGCACTCCTGGTGCGCTGCTGCGCACACTCCTCGTGCGTTATTGCGCGCACTCCTGGTGTTATTAAAAAGGTTATATATCAGGTAGGTGCGGGAGGATTTTATAAATCTATCTCCCAAATCTACGGCGGTTCCTAACGTTGGTGTATGATGAATTCCAGGGTCATCGAAAGCCGCGTCTCCGCCCACACCCCGGGATTCGAGCCCGCAGACTTCGGGTACGAGACCAGACGCCGCAGGGTGTTTCATGTTTCCTGCTCGGTGCTGACGACATCAGCTCGTGAACTTCCCCCAGCGCGTCGGGTTGGAGATCCGAGCGGTTGGACAAAGACATATTTCCAAAGTAAGATCTGTCCATTTTTATTTCGAGTCCCGAGTTGACGCTACCCTCATTTCGTTTTTGTTAATGAGATTCTGATCGTGACCTAGATTTGTTGTGTGTAGTTTTCCCTCGGTAGGGGCCCATACCGAGGTTTATTGCATGTTTGTAACATATTCCATTTTGAACTTTTAATCCGTGAGCATTGGCCAGCTCGTGGATTGGATGTTTGAGAAGGACGAGTAGTCTTGTTTGATTTACAAAAACTAACAAATTAACGGTACTTGGTTACGGTTACATACCGTGGGTTTTTGAATAATTTTTGCCTTTGTCCTCAGAAAACGGTAATGATTGTGAAGGCACTGAATGTTTAGATCCAAGACCAGGGGCTTACGCGCACTCTTCGTGTGCTGTTGCGCGCCCGCCTGGTGCGCTACTGCGCGCACTCCAGGTGCGCTGCTGCGCGCACTCTTCGTGTGCTGCTGCGCGCACTCCTGGTGCGCTGCTGCGCGCGCTCCTCGTATGCTGCTGCGCGCGCTCCTCGTATGCTGTTGCGCGCACTCCTGGTGCGCTGTTGCGCGCACTCCTGGTGCGCTGCTGCGCGCACTCCTGGTGCGCTGCTGCGCGCACTCCTGGTGCGCTGCTGCGCACACTCCTCGTGCGCTAATGCGCGCACTCCTGGTGTTATTAAAAGGGTTATATATCAGGTAGGTGCGGGAGGATTTTATAAATCTATCTCCCAAATCTACGGCGGTTCCTAACGTTGGTGTATGATGAATTCCAGGGTCATCGAAAGCCGCGTCTCCGCCCACACCCCGGGATTCGAGCCCGCAGACTTCGGGTACGAGACCAGACGCCGCAGGGTGTTCCATGTTTCCTGCTCGGTGCTGACGACATCAGCTCGTGAACTTCCCCCAGCGCGTCGGGTTGGAGATCCGAGCGGTTGGACAAAGACATATTTCCAAAGTAAGATCTGTCCATTTTTATTTCGAGTCCCGAGTTGACGCTACCCTCATTTCGTTTTTGTTAATGAGATTCTGATCGTGACCTAGATTTGTTGTGTGTAGTTTTCCCTCGGTAGGGGCCCATACCGAGGTTTATTGCATGTTTTTAACATATTCCATTTTGAACTTTTAATCCGTGAGCATTGGCCAGCTCGTGGATTGGATGTTCGAGAAGGACGAGTAGTCTTGTTTGATTTACAAAAACTAACAAATTAACGGTACTTGGTTACGGTTACATACCGTGGGTTTTTGAATAATTTTTGCCTTTGTCCTCAGAAAACGGTAATGATTGTGAAGGCACTGAATGTTTAGATCCAAGACCAGGGGCTTACGCGCACTCTTCGTGTGCTGTTGCGCGCCCGCCTGGTGCGCTACTGCGCGCACTCCAGGTGCGCTGCTGCGCGCACTCTTCGTGTGCTGCTGCGCGCACTCCTGGTGCGCTGCTGCGCGCGCTCCTCGTATGCTGCTGCGCGCGCTCCTCGTATGCTGTTGCGCGCACTCCTGGTGCGCTGTTGCGCGCACTCCTGGTGCGCTGCTGCGCGCACTCCTGGTGCGCTGCTGCGCGCACTCCTGGTGCGCTGCTACGCGCACTCCTGGTGCGCTGCTGCGCGCACTCCTGGTGCGCTGCTGCGCACACTCCTCGTGCGCTATTGCGCGCACTCCTGGTGTTATTAAAAGGGTTATATATCAGGTAGGTGCGGGAGGATTTTATAAATCTATCTCCCAAATCTACGGCGGTTCCTAACGTTGGTGTATGATGAATTCCAGGGTCATCGAAAGCCGCGTCTCCGCCCACACCCCGGGATTCGAGCCCGCAGACTTCGGGTACGAGACCAGACGCCGCAGGGTGTTCCATGTTTCCTGCTCGGTGCTGACGACATCAGCTCGTGAACTTCCCCCAGCGCGTCGGGTTGGAGATCCGAGCGGTTGGACAAAGACATATTTCCAAAGTAAGATCTGTCCATTTTTATTTCGAGTCCCGAGTTGACGCTACCCTCATTTCGTTTTTGTTAATGAGATTCTGATCGTGACCTAGATTTGTTGTGTGTAGTTTTCCCTCGGTAGGGGCCCATACCGAGGTTTATTGCATGTTTGTAACATATTCCATTTTGAACTTTTAATCCGTGAGCATTGGCCAGCTCGTGGATTGGATGTTTGAGAAGGACGAGTAGTCTTGTTTGATTTACAAAAACTAACAAATTAACGGTACTTGGTTACGGTTACATACCGTGGGTTTTTGAATAATTTTTGCCTTTGTCCTCAGAAAACGGTAATGATTGTGAAGGCACTGAATGTTTAGATCCAAGACCAGGGGCTTACGCGCACTCTTCGTGTGCTGTTGCGCGCCCGCCTGGTGCGCTACTGCGCGCACTCCAGGTGCGCTGCTGCGCGCACTCTTCGTGTGCTGCTGCGCGCACTCCTGGTGCGCTGCTGCGCGCGCTCCTCATATGCTGCTGCGCGCGCTCCTCGTATGCTGTTGCGCGCACTCCTGGTGCGCTGCTGCGCGCACTCCTGGTGCGCTGCTGCGCGCACTCCTGGTGCGCTGCTACGCGCACTCCTGGTGCGCTGCTGCGCGCACTCCTGGTGCGCTGCTGCGCACACTCCTCGTGCGCTATTGCGCGCACTCCTGGTGTTATTTAAAGGGTTATATATCAGGTAGGTGCGGGAGGATTTTATAAATCTATCTCCCAAATCTACGGCGGTTCCTAACGTTGGTGTATGATGAATTCCAGGGTCATCGAAAGCCGCGTCTCCGCCCACACCCCGGGATTCGAGCCCGCAGACTTCGGGTACGAGACCAGACGCCGCAGGGTGTTCCATGTTTCCTGCTCGGTGCTGACGACATCAGCTTGTGAACTTTCCCCAGCGCGTCGGGTTGGAAATCCGAGCGGTTCAGTGAGCCTGCTACTGACAAAGACATATCTCCAAAGTAAGATCTGTCCATTTTTATTTCGAGTCCCGAGTTGACGCTACCCTCATTTCGTTTTTGTTAATGAGATTCTGATCGTGACCTAGATTTGTTGTGTGTAGTTTTCCCTCGGTAGGGGCCCATACCGAGGTTTATTGCATGTTTGTAACATATTCCATTTTGAACTTTTAATCCGTGAGCATTGGCCAGCTCGTGGATTGGATGTTTGAGAAGGACGAGTAGTCTTGTTTGATTTACAAAAACTAACAAATTAACGGTACTTGGTTACGGTTACATACCGTGGGTTTTTGAATAATTTTTGCCTTTGTCCTCAGAAAACGGTAATGATTGTGAAGGCACTGAATGTTTAGATCCAAGACCAGGGGCTTACGCGCACTCTTCGTGTGCTGTTGCGCGCCCGCCTGGTGCGCTACTGCGCGCACTCCAGGTGCGCTGCTGCGCGCACTCTTCGTGTGCTGCTGCGCGCACTCCTGGTGCGCTGCTGCGCGCACTCCTCGTATGCTGCTGCGCGCGCTCCTCGTATGCTGCTGCGCGCGCTCCTCGTATGCTGTTGCGCGCACTCCTGGTGCGCTGTTGCGCGCACTCCTGGTGCGCTGCTGCGCGCACTCCTGGTGCGCTGCTGCGCGCGCTCCTCGTATGCTGCTGCGCGCGCTCCTCGTATGCTGTTGCGCGCACTCCTGGTGCGCTGTTGCGCGCACTCCTGGTGCGCTGCTGCGCGCACTCCTGGTGCGCTGCTACGCGCACTCCTGGTGCGCTGCTGCGCGCACTCCTGGTGCGCTGCTGCGCGCACTCCTGGTGCGCTGCTGCGCGCACTCCTGGTGCGCTGCTGCGCACACTCCTCGTGCGTTATTGCGCGCACTCCTGGTGTTATTAAAAAGGTTATATATCAGGTAGGTGCGGGAGGATTTTATAAATCTATCTCCCAAATCTACGGCGGTTCCTAACGTTGGTGTATGATGAATTCCAGGGTCATCGAAAGCCGCGTCTCCGCCCACACCCCGGGATTCGAGCCCGCAGACTTCGGGTACGAGACCAGACGCCGCAGGGTGTTTCATGTTTCCTGCTCGGTGCTGACGACATCAGCTCGTGAACTTCCCCCAGCGCGTCGGGTTGGAGATCCGAGCGGTTGGACAAAGACATATTTCCAAAGTAAGATCTGTCCATTTTTATTTCGAGTCCCGAGTTGACGCTACCCTCATTTCGTTTTTGTTAATGAGATTCTGATCGTGACCTAGATTTGTTGTGTGTAGTTTTCCCTCGGTAGGGGCCCATACCGAGGTTTATTGCATGTTTGTAACATATTCCATTTTGAACTTTTAATCCGTGAGCATTGGCCAGCTCGTGGATTGGATGTTTGAGAAGGACGAGTAGTCTTGTTTGATTTACAAAAACTAACAAATTAACGGTACTTGGTTACGGTTACATACCGTGGGTTTTTGAATAATTTTTGCCTTTGTCCTCAGAAAACGGTAATGATTGTGAAGGCACTGAATGTTTAGATCCAAGACCAGGGGCTTACGCGCACTCTTCGTGTGCTGTTGCGCGCCCGCCTGGTGCGCTACTGCGCGCACTCCAGGTGCGCTGCTGCGCGCACTCTTCGTGTGCTGCTGCGCGCACTCCTGGTGCGCTGCTGCGCGCGCTCCTCGTATGCTGCTGCGCGCGCTCCTCGTATGCTGTTGCGCGCACTCCTGGTGCGCTGTTGCGCGCACTCCTGGTGCGCTGCTGCGCGCACTCCTGGTGCGCTGCTGCGCGCACTCCTGGTGCGCTGCTGCGCACACTCCTCGTGCGCTAATGCGCGCACTCCTGGTGTTATTAAAAGGGTTATATATCAGGTAGGTGCGGGAGGATTTTATAAATCTATCTCCCAAATCTACGGCGGTTCCTAACGTTGGTGTATGATGAATTCCAGGGTCATCGAAAGCCGCGTCTCCGCCCACACCCCGGGATTCGAGCCCGCAGACTTCGGGTACGAGACCAGACGCCGCAGGGTGTTCCATGTTTCCTGCTCGGTGCTGACGACATCAGCTCGTGAACTTCCCCCAGCGCGTCGGGTTGGAGATCCGAGCGGTTGGACAAAGACATATTTCCAAAGTAAGATCTGTCCATTTTTATTTCGAGTCCCGAGTTGACGCTACCCTCATTTCGTTTTTGTTAATGAGATTCTGATCGTGACCTAGATTTGTTGTGTGTAGTTTTCCCTCGGTAGGGGCCCATACCGAGGTTTATTGCATGTTTTTAACATATTCCATTTTGAACTTTTAATCCGTGAGCATTGGCCAGCTCGTGGATTGGATGTTCGAGAAGGACGAGTAGTCTTGTTTGATTTACAAAAACTAACAAATTAACGGTACTTGGTTACGGTTACATACCGTGGGTTTTTGAATAATTTTTGCCTTTGTCCTCAGAAAACGGTAATGATTGTGAAGGCACTGAATGTTTAGATCCAAGACCAGGGGCTTACGCGCACTCTTCGTGTGCTGTTGCGCGCCCGCCTGGTGCGCTACTGCGCGCACTCCAGGTGCGCTGCTGCGCGCACTCTTCGTGTGCTGCTGCGCGCACTCCTGGTGCGCTGCTGCGCGCGCTCCTCGTATGCTGCTGCGCGCGCTCCTCGTATGCTGTTGCGCGCACTCCTGGTGCGCTGTTGCGCGCACTCCTGGTGCGCTGCTGCGCGCACTCCTGGTGCGCTGCTGCGCGCACTCCTGGTGCGCTGCTACGCGCACTCCTGGTGCGCTGCTGCGCGCACTCCTGGTGCGCTGCTGCGCACACTCCTCGTGCGCTATTGCGCGCACTCCTGGTGTTATTAAAAGGGTTATATATCAGGTAGGTGCGGGAGGATTTTATAAATCTATCTCCCAAATCTACGGCGGTTCCTAACGTTGGTGTATGATGAATTCCAGGGTCATCGAAAGCCGCGTCTCCGCCCACACCCCGGGATTCGAGCCCGCAGACTTCGGGTACGAGACCAGACGCCGCAGGGTGTGCCATGTTTCCTGCTCGGTGCTGATGACATCAGCTCGTGAACTTCCCCCAGCGCGTCGGGTTGGAGATCCGAGCGGTTCCGTAAGCCTGCTACGGACAAAGACATATTTCCAAAGTAATATCTGTCCATTTTTATTTCGAGTCCCGAGTTGACGCTACCCTCATTTCGTTTTTGTTAATGAGATTCTGATCGTGACCTAGATTTGTTGTGTGTAGTTTTCCCTCGGTAGGGGCCCATACCGAGGTTTATTGCATGTTTGTAACATATTCCATTTTGAACTTTTAATCCGTGAGCATTGGCCAGCTCGTGGATTGGATGTTTGAGAAGGACGAGTAGTCTTGTTTGATTAACTAAAAATAACAAATTAACGGTACTTGGTTACGGTTACATACAGTGGGTTTTTTGAATAATTTTTGCCTTTGTCCTCAGAAAACGGTAATGATGGTGAATGCACTGAATGTTTAGATCCAAGACCCAGGGGCTTACGCGCACTCTTCGTGTGCTGTTGCGCGCCCGCCTGGTGCGCTACTGCGCGCACTCCAGGTGCGCTGCTGCGCGCACTCTTCGTGTGCTGCTGCGCGCACTCCTGGTGCGCTACTGCGCGCGCTCCTCGTATGCTGCTGCGCGCGCTCCTCGTATGCTGTTGCGCGCACTCCTCGTGCACTGTTGCGCGCACTCCTGGTGCGCTGTTGCGCGCACTCCTGGTGCGCTGCTGCGCGCACTCCTGGTGCGCTGCTGCGCGCACTCCTGGTGCGCTGCTGCGCGCACTCCTGGTGCGCTGCTGCGCGCACTCCTCGTGTGCTGCTGCACGCACTCCTCGTGCGCTATTGCGCGCACTCCTGGTGTTTTAATAAATCTATCTCCCAAATCTACGGCGGTTCCTAACGTTGGTGTATGATGAATTCCAGGGTCATCGAAATCCGCGTCTCCGCCCACACCCCGGGATTCGAGCCCGCAGACTTCGGGTACGAGACCAGACGCCGCAGGGTGTGCCATGTTTCCTGCTCGGTGCTGACGACATCAGCTCGTGAACTTCCCCCAGCGCGTCGGGTTGAAGATCCGAGCGGTTCCGTAAGCCTGCTACGGACAAAGACATATTTCCAAAGTAATATCTGTCCATTTTTATTTCGAGTCCCGAGTTGACGCTACCCTCATTTCGTTTTTGTTAATGAGATTCTGATCGTGACCTAGATTTGTTGTATGTAGTTTTCCCTCGGTAGGGGCCCATACCGAGGTTTATTGCATGTTTGTAACATATTCCATTTTGAACTTATAATCCGTGAGCATTGGCCAGCTCGTGGATTGGATGTTTGAGAAGGACGAGTAGTCTTGTTTGATTAACTAAAACTAACAAATTAACGGTACTTGGTTACGGTTACATACAGTGGGTTTTTTGAATAATTTTTGCCTTTGTCCTCAGAAAACGGTAATGATGGTGAAGGCACTGAATGTTTAGATCCAAGACCAGGGGCTTACGCGCACTCTTCGTGTGCTGTTGCGCGCCCGCCTGGTGCGCTACTGCGCGCACTCCAGGTGCGCTGCTGCGCGCACTCTTCGTGTTCTGCTGCGCGCACTCCTGGTGCGCTGCTGCGCGCGCTCCTCGTATGCTGCTGCGCGCGCTCCTCGTATGCTGCTGCGCGCGCTCCTCGTATGCTGTTGCCTGCACTCCTGGTGCGCTGCTGCGCACACTCCTCGTGTGCTGCTGCACGCACTCCTCGTGCGCTAGTAAGCGCACTCCTGGTGTTATTAAAAGGGTTATATATCAGGTAGGTGCGGGAGGATTTTATAAATCTATCTCCCAAATCTACGGCGGTTCCTAACGTTGGTGTATGATGAATTCCAGGGTCATCGAAAGCCGCGTCTCTGCCCACACCCCGGGATTCGAGCCCGCAGACTTCGGGTACGAGACCAGACGCCGCAGGGTGTGCCATGTTTCCTGCTCGGTGCTGACGACATCAGCTCGTGAACTGCCCCCAGCGCGTCGGGTTGGAGATCCGAGCGGTTCCGTAAGCCTGCTACGGACAAAGACATATTTCCAAAGTAATATCTGTCCATTTTTATTTCGAGTCCCGAGTTGACGCTACCCTCATTTCGTTTTTGTTAATGAGATTCTGATCGTGACCTAGATTTGTTGTGTGTAGTTTTCCTTCGGTAGGGGCCCATACCAAGGTTTATTGCATGTTTGTAACATATTCCATTTTGAACTTATAATCCGTGAGCATTGGCCAGCTCGTGGATTGGATGTTTGAGAAGGACGAGTAGTCTTGTTTGATTAACAAAAACTAACAAATTAACGGTACTTGGTTACGGTTACATACAGTGGGTTTTTTGAATAATTTTTTCTTTGTCCTCAGAAAACGGTAATGATGGTGAAGGCACTGAATGTTTAGATCCAAGACCAGGGGCTTACGCGCACTCTTCGTGTGCTGTTGCGCGCCCGCCTGGTGCGCTACTGCGCGCACTCCAGGAGCGCTGCTGCGCGCACTCTTCGTGTGCTGCTGCGCGCACTCCTGGTGCGCTGCTGCGCGCGCTCCTCGTATGCTGCTGCGCGCGCTCCTCGTATGCTGCTGCGCGCGCTCCTCGTATGCTGCTGCGCGCACTCCTGGTGCGCTGCAGCGCGCACTCCTGGTGCGCTGCTGCGCACACTCCTCGTGTGCTACTGCACGCACTCCTGGTGTTATTAAAAGGGTTATATATCAGGTAGGTGCGGGAGGATTTTATAAATCTATCTCCCAAATCTACGGCGGTTCCTAACGTTGGTGTATGATGAATTCCAGGGTCATCGAAAGCCGCGTCTCCGCCCACAACCCGGGATTCGAGCCCGCAGACTTCGGGTACGAGACCAGACGCCGCAGGGTGTGCCATGTTTCCTGCTCGGTGCTGACGACATCAGCTCGTGAACTTCCCCCAGCGCGTCGGGTTGGAGATCCAAGCGGTTCCGTGAGCCTGCTACGGACAGAGACATATTTAAAAGGAATATCTGTCCATTTTTATTTCGAGTCCCGAGTTGACGCTACCCTCATTTCGTTTTTGTTAATGAGATTCTGATCGTGACCTAGATTTGTTGTGTGTAGTTTTCCCTCGGTAGGGGCCCAGACCGAGGTTTATTGCATGTTTGTAACATATTCCATTTTGAACTTTTAATCCGTGAGCATTGGCCAGCTCGTGGATTGGATGTTTGAGAAGGACGAGTAGTCTTGTTTGATTAACTAAATATAACAAATTAACGGTACTTGGTTACGGTTACATACAGTGGGTTTTTTGAATAATTTTTGCCTCTGTCCTCAGAAAACGGTAATGATGGGGAATGCACTGAATGTTTAGATCCAAGACCCAGGGGCTTACGCGCACTCTTCGTGTGCTGTTGCGCGCCCGCCTGGTGCGCTACTGCGCGCACTCCAGGTGCGCTGCTGCGCGCACTCTTCGTGTGCTGCTGCGCGCACTCCTGGTGCGCTACTGCGCGCGCTCCTCGTATGCTGCTGCGCGCGCTCCACGTATGCTGTTGCGCGCACTCCTCGTGCACTTTTGCGCGCACTCCTGGTGCGCTGTTGCGCGCACTCCTGGTGCGCTGCTGCGCGCACTCCTGGTGCGCTGCTGCGCACACTCCTGGTGCGCTGCTGCGCACACTCATCGTGTGCTGCTGCACGCACTCCTCGTGTGCTGTTGCGCGCACTCCTGGTGCGCTGCTGCGCGCACTCCTGGTGCGCCGCTGCGCGCACTCCTGGTGCGCCGCTGCGCGCACTCCTGGTGCGCCGCTGCGCGCACTCCTGGTGCGCCGCTGCGCACACTCCTCGTGTGCTGCTGCACGCACTCCTGGTGCTACTAAAAGGGTTATATATCAGGTAGGTGCGGGAGGATTTTATAAATCTATCTCCCAAATCTACGGCGGTTCCTAACGTTGGTGTATGATAAATTCCAGGGTCATCGAAAGCCGCGTCTCCGCCCACACCCCGGGATTCGAGCCCGCAGACTTCGGGTACGAGACCAGACGCCGCAGGGTGTTCCATGTTTCCTGCTCGGTGCTGACGACATCAGCTCGTGAACTTCCCCCAGCGTGTCGGATTGGAGATCCGAGCGGTTCAGTGAGCCTGCTATGGACAAAGACATTTTAGAGTCCCGAGTTGACGCTACCCTCATTTCGTTTTTGTTAATGAGATTCTGATCGTGACCTAGATTTGTTGTGTGAGTTTTCCCTCGGTAGGGGCCCATACCGAGGTTTATTGCATGTTTGTAACATATTCCATTTTGAACTTTTAATCCGTGAGCATTGGCCAGCTCGTGGATTGGATGTTTGAGAAGGACGAGTAGTCTTGTTTGATCAATAAAAACTAACAAATTAACGGTACTTGGTTACGGTTACATACAGTGGGTTTTTTGAATAATTTTTGCCTGTGTCCTCAGAAAACGGTAATGATGGTGAAGGCACTGAATGTTTAGATCCAAGACCAGGGGCTTACGCGCACTCTTCGTGTGCTGTTGCGCGCCCGCCTGGTGCGCTGCTGCGCGCACTCCTGGTGCGCTGCTGCGCGCACTCCTGGTGCGCTGTTGCGCGCACTCCTGGTGCGCTGCTGCGCACACTCCTCGTGTGCTGCTGCACGCACTCCTGGTGTTACTAAAAGGGTTATATATCAGGTAGGTGCGGGAGGATTTTATAAATCTATCTCCCAAATCTACGGCGGTTCCTAACGTTGGTGTATGATAAATTCCAGGGTCATCGAAAGCCGCGTCTCCGCCCACACCCCGGGATTCGAGCCCGCAGACTTCGG
>OZ026828.1:6136188-6365210 GCA_964023185.1 Macaria liturata | reverse complement strand
TATTTCCATTCGATCTCATCATCTGACTGCAAAAGTACGTAGTTCCCAAAACGTAGAATATTATGCGCATATGGTAATTGAGAAGGGACTCGCGGTAGCTGCATGTAACCGACGAAAGGTTAGAAAACCTGGCGATTGTTGTTTTGGCTGTTTCTAAAGCGCATTCAATGAATATTTTAGAGCAGTGCGGTAAGCCGCTTTACTCGTTACTACAGTGGTCGCCAAAGTTTTGTCTTGGCGGGACGCAGTCAAGTATGCTCAACCCGAGATTTTAAATTAAACGGTAAATGAAGGGACGTTGAAATAGCTTTTAGTTACACATTTATTACGAAGCTAAATAAATTTAAGCCAGTTACATTTTTATGATCAAACGGTTGATTTTATTGACATTTGGCAAAGAAACTAATTTATTAGGCCCTGGATTAAAGCTACATTTATCTATATGTTAACTAAACGGTTTTCACTCACGTGTAACTCGCGTATGTTGTTAACGCGTTTCGGATGTTATGACATCCATCTTCAGAACGTATGTTCTGGGACCACGTACATTTATCTTCCAATTCAACACACAAAAATTCCTTTTGACTTAACCCAATCACACCGGAAACATAGAAAACTTAAAACAATATGCTCTCTTACCACAGACACATTAAAAAAGAAATTTATAAAAACACAATTAAAATTTTAAGCTCCTTACATATATAAAACTATTAATAAAACATTATGTAATATACATAAACTCGATTAATTTCACTGTAAAAATACCGTTACAACCTGGCTTACCTCCTTAGATTATAAATCTACTGAAAAACTACTACATATACCCGAATAGATACTATAATTACATATAATGTAGTTACAGTGCAATAACAATCAAAATATTAAACATATGATAACACTATGTACTTTAAGTAATTTATATGTATAACCTTAAATAAAACTAATGTCAAATACCAAATTAGGAATCTATTAAAATAATAGACTCGTTGTATACAAGAAATAATACAACTCTAAAATTAATTACTTCTTATTGAACCTGGTCAACCTGTATGTATAGCCGTAAGTATTGTACCGCAGGCGCTGCGACGAGTAGGTAGGTAACTAATCGTGACTTCACGATGCGCGGTGACTCAGCGAGCCGCGCGTACTTGTCATTGTTTACATAGTTGTTAATACTAAAAATTGGTACAAAAATGAAGATAATTTATTTATATACTTTATACTATATACATAATTGGGAAGAGGTCGGCTCCAGGATACGGTAACCCAGTCTGGAGTCCGACGCATTATGTTTACCTAAGGCTAAGTTAGTTAATTAAGAAACTAGTTAGAATTTTTATGTTACAATATTTGTACGTAGCCTTAAGTATTTTTTAGTACACAATAAATATTTTCATTTCATTTTCATATTTTCAATTATCGCAAGTAACGTCGCAGAATGCTGCTAATATATATAATACATTTCAAAGAACAATCTTAGTTTGCATTTGCCAACCAATAATAACCAACATATTAAAATTTTACTTGATTATAACTCAATCTGTGCGTATGTTTTTGTGCGGGCCCCACTTTGCCCAGCACAGGTTTACTCTATTTAGTTCCCTAAACTCGCCGTTTTATGGAGATACTTGGCTATTTCTTTCATATTATGTAGACTCCATGAACAACTTTACCCTATTTTCCTTCTTGCTTTTTGGTTAAAAATGTACACAAAAGAAAAACATGAAGGTAAGTTTCTTGGCTGCAGATAGCTCGTTATAGTTACTATTTATATTGCGATTGTAAGAGTTTTTCAAAGAGTTGAAGTCTCGCAATTATCATAATACTCTTATGATACATATTTGGTAAACAGAAGTTGGAAGAACAACAGAAACTGTTGGTTCAAAAGTACCGTAAGATTTAATTGCATTTTGATTATTGCCAATAGACGTGCAAGAATAACATAGACGAGAGATTAATGTGTTTGTAAAAGAAATGATTCATTATTTTATACAACTCACATAACTAACCAGACACGAGTATGTGTTCGTAAAATATTTTTTTATGTGACGCAAGTCACGTACTTGACAATCATCTAAATATAAATAGCCATTAGCCGCATCCACACCGGACGATCCAAAGCGCTCCGATCGCGCGCGACATGGAGCGCGCTGCACGGAGCGTGAAGTGTAAACGCGCCGCGCGCGATCCATGTGCGCGGCGGAGAGCGCGCGTTCCTCGCCGCGTACGATCCATTTCTTGTCGGTTTTTTGGCCACGCTCAAACAGGCCTCAGGCGTTAGGCGCTCGCGGTCTGGACGGTCGCGTGATCCGCCGGTATGGATTGAATGCAACTGATTCAGTATGGATCGCCAGGAACGCGATGGAGCAGCCAGTCAGGATCGCAAACGATTGCTGTTGGATGGACCTAGAGCGATCCACGCTCCACGCATCGCGATCTTGGATCGTGGATCGCGGGATCGCCGATCCATTTTGGATCGTCCGGAATGGATGCGGCTAATCACATTATTCAAATAAGTTTCCCCCGGGTTTTTACTGTACCTACACGTAAGCCTACACTGAAGTATAAGGTGAAACATACTTGGCAGTAATAGAACTGATTAAAAGACTGCCGAAACAAAACGTAATAAAAAATTCAATACATCAATTCAATCATTAAATCTATTTGATCATAATACGTAACTAGACATTTTACTTCTTACAAAATAATCTTCATAAAACACTTTTAATAAATTAATAAAATGTATTTGATCTTTAAATTTAACTAGACACTTAACTCACAAAACAGCCTTCCAAACTGTTTTCAGTACACAAAACGCTTCCAACAATACCTGTAACTTAGAATCCTATTTAGACAGGTTTGCGAAGGTTCTTTTGTGCTGTTATCGAGACGGAGGTTTTTTCTATAAATGCATGACAAAGCCTCTCTCTCGCTTGTCGTGTTCACAAAGAGCTTCTTACAATGCTTAAACAACTCGAGTATTTTCATACCTTATTATACGGATAAGCAAAAATCAGGGTAAGGATGGGCAACCTTCATTTTGGTTAGGATAAAACGTAGTAAGAATAGTAGTAAGCAGACTAGTGGACGTCCGCGGCTTCACTGGCATTATTTTGATATAAAAAGTAGCCTATGACACTTCTAAGACCTCATACTACCTACATATATGCCAAAAATCATGATAATAATCATGGCTCAACCGTTTTTGAGTTATGAGCGTTAAAATAAACAGGCAAAAAATCTTAAAACTAACTGAAACGTGTTCTGTTATGAAAATACATCTAAACAATTATATATCATCTATGTTCAGATTTTTTAACCTTTTCAGCTTTATTATATGTATAGGTGGATAGATAAAAAATGATCAGTGATATTTCGATAAGTCATAGTATGATGCTTATATAATAAGATACAGTTGCTGAAAGAATAATAACGAGATCGCTACTAAGAAGTAATAACTTACTTAAAGCAGTTACCTTTTGTACAGAATACTCCGAATTAAACTGCCGTTCCATACAAATAGATTGTCGATATCTAGTCTAACAATAAGCATTTTTTTTGTGAAAAAATTCCAATAGTCGTGTATCCAAACCTTAAATTGATTTATTATAATGGCCCTTCAAAATTATTAACATAGGCTTGTTAACCCTTAAAATATTATAAACCAAATATCAAACTTGCATTTGCAATTAATTTTTTCTAAATTTAATTCAACTTTCGCCATTATTCATTTTACCCCATCCCTACCGAATATTTTGTGCATATAACGAGCTTTAAGAACAGATTTAAGTCAAACTTGTACCTCTTATAAAATTGTACGCGTCACGGCTAAACAGCGAAAATATTGTCCGTGTTTTGTAAAGTTCGAGCTACGAATCAATGATTCCACAGAAACGTAACAAAATCCCTAGTAACTAAAATAACCATGTAAGTATTTAATTTAAAATTATTTTTTAGCGAATGTGGCTCAGCGGTTCCAGTGTCTGTTTTTCATCCAGACGCACCCTGGTTCGAATCAGGCCTTACACCAATGACTTGTATTTTCAAGTTAAGTGTGGATTTGAACTCGCTTAGCGGTGAAAAAAAAACATCGCGAGGAAACGGACATGTTTGAGTATTCGTAATATCCGGGACATGTGTCTTCCGTGGAAGGACCTGGGCGCCCACCACGATGTAACTGCCCAAGAGAACTCCCCTAACGAATTAATTCTGCGGGGGAGTCACGACCCTCAGTCCTGTGGAAATACAACTCAAGAGAGAGAAATTAAAATGAGAAAAACTGGGTGTCACAACACAGGAATAGACCTAGTGTGATATCCAGGGATTGCCTATACCAATAGGCAATCCCTGGATATCACAGTGTAATCTATAAAGCCCTAGTTTATGTAATGCTTTTTTAACCTAACTGTACAAACCTTTTGGATGCTCAAATAAACGTTTTTCTGTTTATGTAACGAAACCAAAAATAAATCCACGAGATGATCAACGAGTTGGCGAGCAGCACTCGCTTACCTTTTTGTGAAAAGATAAACCCTTTTGTGACCAACTGCGATCACGGATTCGAGTACCGGCATCGTAACCAATCACGAGCAAGCTTCGTGTGCAATCGGTGTTTGGGAGAGAGGTGAAATGTGGAATTATTTTCGACGTGATATATGCTACGAATTATAATTCTATAGTGTCAAACATTCGTAGAGTTTGAGCATCTCGTTGCAAAACAATTTGTAAAGGATTCTCACTTGAATGTAAATTCGTAAGTACTTCACCTTTTATGTCTCGTGATTTTACTTCTTGAAGGTCTTATAAAATTGAGAAAGTGAATGAATGTGTTGAACTAGTAAAGCCCCGCGACGTTACCTGTGCTAAACCAGGGTTGAAAATTGCTTAGAATTTAATACAGTTGTACTAAATTTTGATTTTAAAATTAAAATATAAAATTTGAAATTGAAACTAGATAGATAGACTAGATAGAGATTTTTTCTGATATTTCCATCGGGCATAAGTACGTTTGTGCCCATTTTTTTTACACAGAATAGGCTTTCATTTGACTACACCTCGGCTACAGCACTATAGTCTTAGATATAGCACGCTTGCCTAGAAGATATCTATTCACTCAGGACTCCTGTTTTAATCTTGGATGTTGTTTAAACCAATTAAATAAATTAAAAATACATATTAATAATAATCACAATTACTTTTAATATTAAAATAATTATTTTCATATTTAAACAATTGAATTTGTATTTGGCTCACAGCGCGCGTTTGAAAACTGTTAGCGCTGTGGGCAGTTGTAGTCCATTGAAATGTTACAATTTTAGGTCCGAATATTGCATTTCTTAGAGGACGCAATTTTATTTTTGGGGCATGTTTGGGGGGTTAATAGAAGCTTAACTTCAAGTTTGTGGGGTCGCCACACTTGTCCCCCGGCCGCCATCTTGGAAAAAAGGGTAAAAACGCTTTTTTCGCTATACCTCGGAAAATATGCGTCTTAAAAAAAATTTTAGGACATAATTTGTAGCAAATTGTTTTGCCTACAAATATTTTTCAGTAATTGTTTGCCCTAAATTAAAAATTAAAGAAGTTGTGAGCAAAATAAGAGAAAAAAAAACGTTTGTGAGCAAGGTCTAAAAGCTCATGTAACATTTCAATGGACTATTCAAGCTAAATAAATAAATAATAAATACTCTCTACCGTGTAAAATATATATATATTATAATACGAGGTAGCCATAGAATGCCATGAATTAAACTGTAATTACCAAATATTTTGATTACAAACAACACGTTCCAGCATGACTTGTCACTTAAAAACTGTTATTTCATTTTCAGTTCTGCAACTTTGCCTTCACGCAAGCTTAAGGATTCATTTATGAACTTTATAAGAGATCCTTGTTTGTTGCGACAAAAGCGGAAAGTTGCGTATTTTACACATAGATTACTCATTGAAGATTCCGTGATAATAATGCAATGGATTGTGGATAAAACTGGATGTTTTCGAAATACAATTATATTGTATCTTTTCTCACACACTGTATTGTTCGTCCTCTTACTCAAGACGATGTTAGACGAAGCAGCACCGCCAGCCTGCTTGGAAAATGTCTGAATTTGATGAGATGGCCAAATGGAAATTAAGATTTTAAATACAATATAGACCAACTGTGGGCCTCAAAAATAATAAATGTAATATTACCGGTTATAATAGTGACGTTGTCTATTAACTTAAAGAGTAAAACATTATATTGTAAAGAAAGGTGTACACAATAGTTGACTTATAAATTTACAATTGTTACACATAAATAAATAAATAAATATTGCGGGACATTGCACACAGCGCCATCTAGCCCCACACTATGCTAACGCTTGTGTCGTGGGTACTAGATAACGGATATAATACTTTTATACTTTTCTTTTGTAAATACATACTTATTATACATACAAACGACATATCATATAAGATAATGTTTCTATTTTATTATAAGTTGTTTTTGTGTCTATTATGAATAGACAAATAAATAAACAAAATATAAAAGAGAAGAAGAGATAAAATAATCTATAATAAGCAATCTGTTACCAACAGCGAAACACGTGGCGTTTTTAGCATGAACTAATTCTTCTTCTATTTACCAACTTCAGCCTAACGTCGGTCTACACGTGATCTAGATCATTTTATTTCTAACTTACAGAGAACATTTTAGTTTTTTGTTTGTTTGATAGATAAAGGCTTTGGAGTAGTCTAGAAATTATATTTTTGGTAATTGAAATTCAGTAATTTGGCCACAAGGTCGCTTGAGACTACGGTGTGGTTTTTCTTCGGCAAGGCTTTTTTTTACTTAGAGGCCCTTAAGGCGGCTGGATTAACTCTTAACACTAGAGTTAGCCACTCTCATTCGATAAGGAGAAGACTTAGACAAGAAAAACCTTGCTCCACCACACGCTGTAATTGTCTTATAATACGATTATGTACCAAAACCACATAGTACATTTTTGTGTTTTATATATATATGTATGTAATAGGTTTCTTCTAGGCAAGCATGCTACATCTTAGACTATAGTGGTGCTTAACATCAGGCAGGCTATAGTCAAACGTAAGCATATTTAGTGTTAAAAAAATAGTAAAAAAAATAGATTTATTCTTGTGATACTACTATCAGTTTCTGATTTTCAGAAAAAAAAGACTGTTTGGCACTAAAGTATAAGAGTAAAGTCAACCATCTATTTACCAACAATTGCGCCAGATATACACTATAATATGTACCTACTTATGTCTATGTGCGGATAAAAAAAAACTACAAAACTTGCTGGGTGTGATCTGAAATTTGAATGTTACGACGGAAGTGACGCCTACAGTTATTTGTATTTTTATAATAAATAAATAAATAATCAAGGATGGTACCTACGCCAGCATTTTTATACAATACCGGTGTATGTACCGCCGAATGCTAAAACCAAAAGTAATTAATAAAATGCCAACTTACTGCGTACATAAAACATAAAAGTTTGCTCCCAAAAGCTTAATAAAACCAGTTCGCGTAAACCAAACGTGTTACCAAGGTCCTTGTTTACACACATAAATTGCTCGTATATAAACCTGAGAAGACCCCGTGTGATCTACGTTTCATGTATTAAAAAAAAACTTTTTTTATAAACTTTTAAGATTTTTTATGTTGTTTGTACTTTTTTAAAATTTGTTTGGGACACAGACAAAGACAATTTGGCATAATGTATATAACATCTTTATTGTAATCAAATCTTTTACAATGTAATATTATTAAAATAATTATTTTATTATTTAATAATTATTTTATTATTAAAATAATTATTGACATTTTTGTAAAAAAAAACCTACTATGAAAATAACAATAAGTATTTCATAGTTAGAGATAAATAGAATACGAGTTAATACGAGAGAATATTAGGACGTATTGTGAAAACAACCACTTTATAGGTATACTCCAGAAAAAAAAAACATAAATGAAAGATAGAGAGAAAAAATAAGAAGATAGGAGATAGGTTAAAAAGGAAAAAAGGAGGTTTATACGCGCAGCAATATGTGCCTTAACCAGTGAGTGCGAATGCCGCGTGTCATGTCACGCGTCACTCTTATCTATGTGACGTGACGCCGTCAATGCAGTGTCACACGGTATGTTATGGTGTGCTCAAGGCTTTATCACAAGGAAAATTAATACGGACACTTTTAGACATTCTGGTCAGAGAAAAAAAATTGATCAAAAAACTTCAGAATGAACTAAAAAAAGACAAGCATCCAACAAGACAGACACCCCAAACTAAACTGTTTTCAATAGAATTGATACAAGCGCGCAGCAATAGTTTCCTTAACCAGTGAGCGCGAACGCCGCGTGTCACGTCGCGTCACTCTTATCTATGTGACGTGACGCCGTCAATGTAGCGGCACGCGGTATGATATACATAGTGTGCTCACGGCTTTATCACAAGGGAAATTAATTCCATCATTTTGACTAACCTTGACCAACATTCTGGTTGTTTTATTGATGTTTTGACAATTTATTCCTGAATTATTTTGGGTTAAATTAAGGCGAGGTAAAAACCAAGGTCCGATGGCGTCAACATCTCGACTGGTTTCGGGGTGCCTGGCGCGAGAAAGGAAGTTGGGAGACCTTTGCCCAGGATTGGGACACAATAAGTTAACAAAAAAAAGAAGTAGGCTAAACAGTTCATTGATAATGAGTGGTAAACTCTGGTGCTAATAATTGTTGATTTAAATGATTGCGTGGTATGTAAAAGCTTACAAGTAAACAGCCTTACTGAGAATGGTACTGAGTTATACTAGTTTATGATCTTTGTATTTTATTTGTTTAGAGGAAGTAAGACTTACCAATTGTTTCTGTGTAAACTCTGTGAAATTGAATGCTGTAAAATTCTTACAATAATAACAAATGAGTTAAACGGTCCGGAGAATCTTAAAGTTTCATTCCTTTGAAAATCTGTAGGTAAAGACAATTAAGAACAAACTTCATAAATTACATTACCTAGAATTCCTTCCGTTCATTTGAATGCCTGTATTTATGCAAAACACAAATAGCTCTTGCTGTTTTATTACACAAGTGCGTTTATTATACTTTTTATTTTCCTTCCTGAATGCGTAAAATGACCCCTAATTGGGTCAAAATAATACTATTACGCTCGACTGTTTTAATTTTATTAGTCCACATGGATTTTAAATATTTTCGTGAATGACTTCGCGTGAGGGTGTGTCGACACGCATATGGTTATTTTTTACATTTGCACTATATTTAAACTAGCGGTGCCTCGTGGTTTTACACGCGTTAATCTGAGGCATAAAGTAGTAAATTTTATCCAAATCGGGTAAGATGTCAAGCGGCAAGGCAATTGTATAACAAACATACAAACTTTCGCCATTATAGTATTATTTGAATAGGACAACTTGTAAAATGGCAGGTCACGGCTTTTTTAACAGACTTCCAAAAAAAGGTTAAAAATTCTTCTGAAAGTTTTTTTTTTCATAGTATGGTAGTTGTTATGGAGTTTCAGAGGCCCTTAAGGATCTTAAAAATTTCGATACAAATGTTGGCTGGCCACGCTCTTTCTTCCATTAAAGAAAAACCGATTTAACTAAACTTTTTAGAAACCCCTTCACAATTGCCAATAAAGAGTTAAAACTTGCTCCATACACCACTCATAAAAACATCTAATGTGAAGAGTAAAGAACAAAAACATCTTCTAAAGAGAAGATTTAGAATAAAAATATCTTCTAAAGAGAAGATTTAGAATAAAAATATCTTCTAATGAGAAGAATTAGAATAAAAATATCTTCTAATGAGAAGAATTAGAATAAAAATATCTTCTAATGAGAAGAATGTAAAATAAAGTAGCAAAGCGTTGTAGCATCACATATAATCCAATAACATGTAAGTACTTATCTCGGTAATCGTGGGAGGCGGAGTTCCGGCGATTATAATAATGCTCAGATTATACCTTCTCGACTGTATGAAACAGTTGTTCATCTTTTAGATAAAAAACACAACCTATCCATACCTATAATAAAGCCGAAGAGGGAAAAAAACTGAACATAGAAGATTAAAAAAAAAAAGTTTCAGCAGTTTTTATATCACTTGTCTATTCATCTGTATCTTTTTTATCTGTTTCTCTGTTTATTTAAACGCTCATCACGCAAAAACGGCTGAACGGATCATCATAATTTTCGATAATGCCAGCGAAGGCGCAGGCTTCCACTACTAAAGATAATGAGTTTTAAGTTATTGTTTGTATATTCCCATATAAGTTTGCAAATAAACGTTTTTATTATTATTATTATTATTAATGACAAAATTGTTAATCCCTGTTTATAATTGTTTATCGCATACATAGATATAGCGTGTATAGTTGGATTTCAACTGATTTGAAACTAATTCGCGTTTTAGTCGACGCCTTTGAACATAATGTAAACCGATTCAATCTGTACATCACAATCAATAAATTGTAGATCAGAACAGAGGTTTTTATAAGATTTTTAAACACCGAACTAATAAAATGTAACAACACCCGGTAAACATTCGTTAGTACCTATGTGAACATATATGTAGACTACAATTTATAAATGTATTAAGATTTAATCAATGACATGTAAGAATTTACTTACCAATAAATAACTTTGACTTTGACTTTTGACAATTATAAATTGAAATACATAATATAAAAATAATAATAAAACACCTTATTGAGATACTTAAGACTCTCTTGACAAATAGTACCTATATTACCAGTGAGATATTTCTGGGCACATTCAGCTCCCTAGAGACGATATCAAAAATAATACAGCGCCTGTCGAGCGTCTATTACCCAATTTTCAGTAAAAGAGGATTTTTTGTCGCACTGGTAACACCATAATTCACGTAAATAAGGTCGGGACAGAATGCAAGCCTAGCAATAAAAATCTAGGACGAGAGAGATATGACACATAAAAACAAATGTTTATTGTTACATACGTTGTGAAAGTTATCACTCGGTGTTTGTATTCGATTGCGTTGATTTCATGTTTTAAAAAATAACTCGGTGCTTACAGCAAATTTAAAAAAAAACAGTTCAGGTGTTTGAGCATACTGACTCACTTGGTGAGCTTTAACATATTCTAGTTAGACAAATGTCTTCGGAATTTGTGGTCATTAAAATCAGTTTCTTGATATCTTTCTTGTCGTCACTAATACAGAAGCCTTGAGGGTGAATTGAAAACTATAACCATGGAAATTGTCTCATACGAAAAAAAAAGAAGCAAAAACACATTGTATATTTATGTACATAGGTAGGATTGGGGTTGGGTATAGAGGGCTTTATAATATTAACATTCATAATAAAATAATAATAATAAATAAATATTCCGGGACATTGCACACAGTGCCATCTAGTCCCGCACTAAGCAAACTTATGTTGCTATAGTTCGTAACTCAAATAAAAAGATATGGGAATTGGATGCGAATAAAAACTGGTAATTCTCCCACTAAAACCAACTGGCTAAAAAAACTAAAGTTAAATAAATAATGAATAAAAGTCTGCAATAAACTTGCCTCATGGTTTCCTACAGTACTAATGACTGCAACAGAGAAAGAGAGAGTGCTCGACTTTATTACGCCCTTTTTAGACCAAATGATGATAATTTCCTCGCAAAGTGGCCTTTACTGCGAGGCGATAACTTAAGTTTGTGTTCTCGAATTGTTTGAACTGCCGATACAATTTTGAGAATTATTTTATGACTTTGTTGATGATGTTAATTATATAGCTTTTTTGAAGACGACATATTTTATTTTAAATTAGGCTGAATTGTATCCTCAGCATGGACCATTATAACTCTCAAAAATATATAGTTAAGTAGGTCTTGGTAGTCCGTTAAAATACTACAATCTTTAAAACATGGCAGAAGAACAAAGGGTGTTTTAATTATCACTCTACACCAGCCATATAAAATGAAAATATTTTTTTAATCTGGATTTCAAATTATAAACGTAATTTACAATTACATATTTTGTCTATTAATAAATAGCGATATTTAAAAGGTTTAGAATAGAGTATGATTTATTAAACAAACAGTTCCACATTAATAAATAAACTAGTGTTTTAGAAGCATTTGAGCTGACAGGGGGCATGAGAGCTTTCAAAACGACATTATCAACAGAACTTCCACTCGGTTTAGCTAAAAACACGTCACGTGAAATTTTAAAAGCACTTCGTTTGGGATAGCGCAGAAATATTTATATAGCGCCGAGTGGAATATATAAATACTAGCCACTACATATGCGCTTTTGGGTCTGCTGAAAGACTCTGACGCAGAACTGAGTGATTTTGTAAAACGAATACGGGAAATGTACACATTTTGCTATAAAAGAGCACGTTTATTATTTTACAAATTTGTAATTAATTATATGACAAGGTAATACATATACCTATGACTGCCATGACACAATAGATGGCAAAAAGTTCAAATATAATTTGTGTCTGTCGATGTAACAATTGATACGAAATTACTAGAGTTTTAAAAAAAAAACTGAAAAGTTAAAATTATATTAAATTTTCTTTGCGTTAATTGCTTTGTATATATTACGTATAAATATAGGATAAATATAGGATGAGTAATCCTATATTTATCTATAACAATTAACGCAAAGAAATGACCAGCGTGCATACAAAGGACCAATATTAAATTTAAAATGTGTTTTTTTTTTACATGATATAGGCTTACGCTTGACTACAACTTGCCTGATGGTAAGTAACGTTATAGTCTACGATGTAGCGCGCTTGCCTAGAAGAAACCGGTTTACTCTCGACTTGAAGACCGACAAATTATAGTTCAAGGGGAATAGAGATTCGGGCAAGGAGTTCCACAGTTGGGCTGTTCGCACGATGAAAGTCGAAGCAAAGCGCTTGGTGCGAACCCCTACTCGTACGATGGTGAAATGGGGCTGCAGGAATTAAATTATGCAATTCTGTGTACTCATTATAACAGAGTATCTGCGTCCGTTCTAATATTCATTCGTATAGTATGATCAATCTGACAGGCCACGCTTGTTGCAGACACGCTGTGTCTAATACCTACTTAGATGCTTTGTTGATTTTTTCCTATTTGTATAAGTTGTTATATGAACAATTATATAAATTGTCACGGTTTTTGCTCAGCCAAATCGTACTTAAAACACATGAATGCATTCATGCTATTATTATTTACATGTATTTTCTTAGGTAGAATAAAATATATTGTAAAACATCAAATTACTTATATGATTTTATCTTAATTGAGTAACAAATGAAGATAACACTTACATATATCACAGGTTTGTTAATAAAAGTGTAATTGTTTAAAGATGACTTTAGTTCCACCAACACCAATTATTTATATTTTATCTGTGAATTTGGATTAAATTATGATGTACATATATGTTCATAGATTTTTATTTATATGCTGTCCCTCCTCCTTAGCGACCAGATTAACAGTGATAAATTATCTTTTAATGTACCTTTTTTCAACAAATCAAAATATTCCTATACTAACAATTATTTAACAATTATTAGAATTAGAATCATTAAATATAATACACCTCGGACCTCACTGCCTCCTATTTCCGTGTCAATTTAGTAACCTGGAGGTGAAATTCCTGACTGATCAGAGCAAAAGAATAAATTATTTATCACTATAAATGTGCATATAAACACAAACCAAAACACTACTGACTCCCAAAACGCGTGACAATTTCAAATGCACCGCGCGGCAGCGTGTCACGGCGTGACACGTGTCACCGGCCGACGTTGCTTTGTCACTTTGATTCGTCAGCGGGCTGGCCAAATATGTTTACAATGTTTCATGGTGATTTTAGACTGATTTGTATTGTGGTGGACAAAAGCTTACATTGAGAATAATTTTCTTGTAAGATAATTCGTCCTTAACAATCCAAATATACTCGTATATGAAACTCAAAGGTGACTGACTGACATAGTGATCTATCAACGCACAGCTCAAATCACTGGACGGATCGGGTTGAAATTTCACATGCACGTAGATGTTATGACGTAGGCATCCGCTAAGAAAGTATTTTTGGAAATGCTAGTTTAAAAAGGATGAAATACAAGTTTTAATTCTTAATGGGAGAGAAGCTGCGAGCATCCATCTGTCCGTTATTATAATAGAAATAGATTAAATTGTTACACTTTGATATTTTGAGATATGTAGTGATAGAAAACAGATAGCGAAACTAATGGATGCACTAAGTAGTTCATCCTTAACAATAGTATTATAAAATTTGTCTAACATTGACTTAAACTTGTTTTTAGTCAAAACTACTCTGTACATTGCCTTCTGCATAAAAAAGTCTTAAAACAGAGTTCGTTTGACTAAATTTACTCAGACTAATAGTCGAAATAGATGGCCTATTTCATTCATATTTTCTTTTGTATAAAACCTGTCTGAATTGGCAACCATATCAGTTTTTTTTTTTAAATCTGATAAAATTTGAATGAATAGAAGCCTAAACTTCACTGTATAAGAAATTCATATGATTTCAAAGTGTAAAACGTTGCGCAAAGTCATGTAACACGTGCTGTGTAAGATGTAAGGCAGCGGCATGTCACAAACTTGCGCCAGCTCTCTTGACAACGACGTCAACAAAACTTGAACTTTGTACGTGAAACATTATTTTAATACTTTCGTTAGATGGTATTAAAATACTAACTTAACACTTTTATAACTCAATAATTTTAGTATATAGATAGATAGATAAAACTTTATTAAAACACGAACAAACAATAAAAAAACATAATTGAACACACAAAACTTAAAATTAGTGTCCTAATTGGCGACCATAACTGTTATGAATAAATGGTGTGTGACTACTTCGCATCATATTTTTCCATGTGGTTAGTGAATTGGTTATCTTCGACTTCAAAATGTAAAATCTATTAAAATATCTCGTATTTTTTTTTCAAAGGTGTATTTGTTCTAAAACAAAACGTGAAATTCGTAGCATGGTCTACGAGCGTAGCCAATTTGGACATGCTACGAAGCGTAGCACTTCTACAGTTGTAAAATTGTAGATTAAAACAGTTGTTACGAAGTCGATGGAACCGATTTCTTTTATACTAGTTGACGCCCACGGCTTCACTCGCATTATTTCGGGATAATCTCATACTACCTACATACGAGACGAGAGGACGAGAAATAGATAAAGAGACAAAAATCATAAAAACGTAAAAATAGTATTGATCCTGCTACTAGTTCAGAAGCTATTTGTTATTTTTCACTCTTTGTAGCTTTTTACGAGAGAAATAATTGATATTTTTTTATTTAAAAGAGTGGCTTATAACAAATAGGAAGACACCAATTTCGAAATTTAATACCAATATAAATTGTCAACGTTCATTTCAGTACTCGGCTACCGGTATTATGTATATTATATAGGTATATTATTACTGTACCGTATCTTTCATCCCATAAAACAAATCTATCATATTATCTGACAGTGCAGTTTGATACACAGCGTGTCACGCCGTGACAAGGCTTGGAGTGACGTACAAGTGACAATACGCGGAGTGGCGGCATCTCAGAATAATTACTGACGGAACCGGCGAGATGCAATATCTGTACTAAGGCATGTTTGGCGTTTAAGCAGCCTTGTTATATCAATATATTCTATCTATTCATATAATAAAGCTCAAAAATAAGGGTACAAAATCTAAACATAGAACACATTATAGAAAAAAAATCAAATCGAGAATAAATCGGTTCATGCTAGTTAAGCATGCTCCATCCTAGAACATAATGATCGCTTACAGTCTGGTAAATTATGGTCAAGTGCAAACCACACAAAAGTTTTTGCTTTTGGCGTACTAAACTGTCATTGAAAGATGCGTTAGTAATCAGTATATCTGTGTATACATATACATAGATCTTTAGATAGTTTAAGTACTTTATCCAACTAAAGCTACATTGAACCACATAGTAGCGTTTCTGGCAACACTGGCGTTCCGGTAGGCCTCCGTAATAATACGTACAGTACATGAATCGGGGAGATTTATGACCTGGCAATATCGACTTTTACACTACTACGGAACTTTAATAACAGTTAGGTAAGTTGTTTGATTTATTTTTGTTCGTAATCTTCCAACTGTGGCTGTTTAGTGGCTATTATTGATTGTGCTTTGTTATATGAATAAGAAATCAAAAATTAGCTTCGAAGTTTTATTGATAAAAAGTGCAAAATTATAATGTGTAGTAGAGTTTAAAAAAATTACACATTAATAGGTGAGATTTTTTTACAAAAACAAGTTGCTCTCGACCATAGTTTGCCTAATGGAAATCAATAGCCTAAGATGGATCGTGCTTTCCCAATAAGAACCGTTTCACTCTCGCTTTAAAGATCGCTGGATAGCTCGTGGATAAATATGTAATTCTATAAATAAATAATTTTCTTTAATGGGGAACAGGGAGTCAGGCAGGGAGTTCCACAACTCAGTAGATGATGATGATTCTTAGCTACAATATTGCACAGTAAATCATAGCCCAACGCAGTAGCATCCACAATTCGGCTGCGTTTACACTGGAGTATCTACAAATGGTCGTATTTTACCGCTGAAGTTGCAGCGTCAGCGACAAAACCTCTAGTGTGGAATGGCCCTTAGACTAGCTTGGAAACTTAGTTCAATTGTTGTATTAGCTAGTAATGATATGTAGTTTTAGTTACTTTGTTTAATTAAATGGTTGGTTTAAATGGTATGGTTAAACGAACTTACCTTAAGTGAAGTTCGACCATAATTATACGAGACGACGTTACATGCGAAGAGATTTAAAGTCCCACCCGGACCCTGTAAATGTCAACAACATTGACTAACCCGTGTATTGTTAAATAGCACAAACGAGAGATGGCAAGCAGAGCATATATTAGTACTCCATGGTAAGACACCTTTATCCTTTGAGCTGGTTGATGAATTGCTTAGTTTTTGTACCAAACGTCAAATTTTCGACGTTATTTTAAAATTCCGAAGCTCCTTTTCACTTTTCTATGCTATTTTACCACTTAAACACATGAAATACACTTTTTTCCACGAAAAATTCAAATAGTAAAATTCAACGAAATTTATGATGTTGCGACGTCCGCACACAAGAAGTGAATGAGGTTTGACAGGAGGACGGCGCTACATGCGCTACATTGACAGTGACATTTGTTCAAAAGTTTTTTTTTTTGTGTTTATATTTTCACAGCTATAAAAAGTGTGACGCCTAGTACACACATAAGTGAGACTACATAGTTAATAAAGAAATCTCGAGCACGTCGTCGTAGTATAATAATATCAAATGAATACGAAGTGGAAAAGAAACAAGTTAAAATTGTAATGTGATATGCTGATTTTGATACGAGAATCAACATTAGCAAAGGCCATTGCGAAAAGCTTATGTACTTTAAATATAGAGATAGATAGGTAATAAAATCTAATTGTTTATGGGGCAAAAGTACATCGTTTCACGACAACTATATATTATGTTCTCTGTACATTTATTTACCTGTTATTTAAAAGTATAAAATTAATTGAGCTTTTGGGAGCAAAATTATGAGATAGCCATATCCTATATAGTGGGAGATTTTTTGTTTGGCTGAAATACTATATAAAATTTAACCCGTATATCCAACAAACCGACAAAATCTCTCCAACTACTTACATTACTTTACATGAAAAAAAAAATTGTCCGGAGTTTCCTTTCTTCGTAGCCTCTACCACCGGTTACTTGGGTCCTGCCCCATCGCCGGCGGCATCACTAGTTTTAAGTTTTTTATGATATTTTTTTTATACATACATATATTTGATTTACTTTTATTTTCTTTGTTTAGTTATAGGTTTTATTTTTAAGTATTATTTATTTATTTGTACGCCACTGACCAAACTGATTTCTGTCACCGTTTTCTTGCTAAGGTTGCCTGGAAGAGATCACTCAAGGTGATAAGGCCGCCCACTTGTGCATTCATTTATAGTTTAAGTTCATTTCATATTGTACCTAGTCAGGTCATAAGTATTGTCACACAGTAAAAACTTTTCTTTTAGAATGCTGGCCACAAAAAAGTTTATTGAATTCGAATTTCGAATTGTTCATGAAAATAAAAATATATACTTTTTAGAATTTTACTCATTTTTAAATATGGAGTGGACGCTTAAAGAAGACCGTGTTGCAGTTATTGCATTGCATCGTTGCGGTTACGCGCCGATTCAAATTTTTGACATACTGAAAAATTTGAATATAACCAAAAGATTCGTTTATCGTACCATCAAACGATACAATGAAGACTCTAGTGTAGATGACAGGTCAAGAAGTGGTCGCCCTCGGTCTGTTAGGACTCCAGCAGTGATAAAAGCTGTGAAGGCGCGAATTCAAAGAAATCCCAAACGTAAGCAGAAACTGTTGGCCCTTCAGATGGGGTTAAGCAGAACCACGGTGAAAAGGGTGTTAAATGAAGACTTAGGGCTTCGGGCATATCGAAGAAAAACAGGACATCGTTTGAATGCTCGTCTAATGGACCTGAGACTGAAGAGATGCCGCGCTTTGTTGAAGCGGTACGCGGGAAAAAAATATCGGAAAATTCTTTTTTCGGATGAAAAAATTTTTACCGTAGAAGAGAGCTACAACAAACAAAATGATAAGGTGTACGCACACAGTAGTGAAGAAGCGAGCAAACGTATTTCGCGTGTCCAACGAGGTCATTTTCCATCCTCGCTCATGGTATGGTTGGGAGTTTCGTATTGGGGCTTAACAGAGGTACATTTTTTGTGAAAAAGGTGTAAAAACGAATGCAGTTGTGTATCAAAATACAGTCCTGACGAACCTTGTGGAACCTGTTTCTCATATCATGTTCAATAACAAGCACTGGGTATTCCAACAAGATTCGGCGCCAGCTCATAGAGCGAAGAGCACACAAGACTGGCTGGCGGCGCGTGAAATCGACTTCATCCGGCACGAAGACTGGCCCTCCTCCAGTCCAGATTTGAATCCGTTAGATTACAAGATATGGCAACACTTGGAGGAAAAGGCGTGCTCAAAGCCTCATCCCAATTTGGAGTCACTCAAGACATCCTTGATTAAGGCAGCCGCCGATATTGACATGGACCTCGTTCATGCAGCGATAGACTACTGACCGCGCAGATTGAAGGCCTGTATTCAAAATCACGGGGGTCATTTTGAATAAACTTTATTGTCATAAAAATCTATGTTTTGTTAAGTTCATTTTGGTATATAAATGGTTACATAAAGAATAAAGTTGTTTCAATTATTTTATATTAAACATGTGACAGAATTTATGACCTGACTAGGTAATTTATTTTTGGTGTGCAATAAAGTTATATTGTATTGTATTGTATTGTATATATTGTAAAAAAAATAAAAATAGTTGTAAATAAATAATAATAACAAAAAAACAATATATACACTCAACTAAAAAGAGTATGTACATTTAATTTAAATTTAAAGCATCCACATGTGGTATGGAGCCAGGAACGCTGCCTGTATTTTGTACAATATATATTACAATCGTTGTATTCAATATACAGACTATACAGTCCACGGCCGACTTGAGTTCACTTCGCAACCAAACTATTTGGAGTTCCATCACTTCTGGCCATGTTGGTACTGCTGAAAACAATTCCAGAGCTCAACCATCGACATAGTACATACATTAATAGACTAGCCTTGCCAACGTATTATCTCATTCCCTTATAAAATCAAACAGTTCCATTGCTGGTATTGGAAAGTGCATGCATGCTGTTGTTTTTAACTTTGTGTAAAACAATATGTTAATATCTATCTGTGCACGTCTATTAAAAAGATGTTTAAAAAATTAATAAAAAAAAGGTTTGTTAGTAGTAGCTCAGTTAATTTGAAACTTAGCTATGGTATGTGACCAAGGCTAATCTTAAAACAATAAATAAATATTTATGGACATATCACTTAGCGCCATATGTCCTCATAGTAAGCAAAATTAAACTAACTACAATCATTTTAACTTTTATTTTTTATCTTACTTTAATTTGTGATGTAGAAAGCCGGTCTAATTATATTTATATGTCGATAGTGCCAACATAACAGACACGCTGGATTCAACCCGCGCCGCGTTCCTAATTTGTAAACTTGTGTTATTCGCTTGCATTTGATTTTGTTATTGATAGTTTCAAATCTATGAAAAAAACGAGTAATATGGACGCAGCGAATTCAGTGAAAACAACAGAAACATTCTAAGGCATTCTTTGATTTATGTTTGTGATTTGTTAAAAAATCTATTTATAATATTGTTTGTTCTTGTTAAGGGTTTTGAATACGAATCAGGATATATATGTAATAAGTTATTTACTTTAAAAACAATTAAAAACAGCACAACAATATTAAGAAGTTTATAATCTAAAATATATAAAACCTTACAAATAATATACTAAACTATGCTATAGATATAATAAAGATTTAATTAAAATTACTAGTGATGTATAAGTACCCTTTGAAAACATCTGTGAGACATTTTGAATTGTAATTTAACAAAACCGGTCAAAAGTCGGCACGTTTTTATGTAAGTTTTAGCTGGCGGTGTATCACTAAATTTAAAGTAGCATCTTAGATGGATGGGTTTTAAATTTTTGTAATGTTTAGTTTTTCAAACATCTCTTAGCAACACCTAAGCCTAAACTTAGTTCAAAAACTAGGTTACTCAAACCATAGTTCGTAGCAACCAAACCGCCGAAGCATTTACTGAAAGCCCCTTAATTTCACTTTTGCAAGCGAATGAAGCTGAAACTAAGCCATCAACACATCAACGGAAGGATGCCAATCAAACTCTGCCGAGTTTGGCACTTTTACAGAGACAATATGAAGCAGAGCCTGGGAATTATCTAATTAAACTCTATTATTAATATATTTTTTTTATTATTTTCACATCCTCATCTTGTCGAATGAGAGTGGCCAACGCTGGTGTCGAGAGTTTATCAAGCCGCTCCTAGGGTCTCTCACATGGCTTAACGACTGCCATACTATGACAAACACCCGGGGCCTACAATTTAACGTGTCATCCGACCCACGGAAGGGCCCAGAATGGAATGCCACTTTTTAATATATACCTATTCTTATTTGACATACCTAAGAACTATGTATATATTAAAAAGTAAATAGTTACCTACTCTTAGGTACTATACTACCATCACACCAAAATTCACAACGATCAAGCACTCTGTTGTAACGTGCAGGCGGAACAAAGTTTTAATTATATAATTTTTATGTTGTGACCCAATTTGTGTGCTGCACTATTATAAAGATTATAATAAATAACATTTACCTTGTTTTTTTGGCGCAACATTAAGTTTCTCTTATTCTAAGATATCTACCAAGATACAGGCTAACGCCTAGTTTGGGGTCTACTGTTAGCACTATTATTGTATTGTAAATTAACTAAAATATGAATATTGTAATATGTAGGTTAAGTTTTCAATTGGCAAATAAAAATATATTTTTTTACTTTTTTTCTTTATATGATAAAGATAGATGACAAACTCTTTATTGCTATAAGTTATATGAAACGTTTGAATTAATTCTGCGGGGAAGTCACGACCCTCATCATTATCATCTTCAGCCCTTAACGACACTCCGTAATGAGGAAATACAACCCAAACAAAGATGAAGAGGACGAATATTTTCATACTCATTTATTTATACTTTCTGTACATGTCATTATTTTACAATAGTGATATTACATGGTCATAAAATTCATTTCACTAATTAGCATTGAAAAACCAAATAAACATTAAATAATAATTAAATATAAATATATTTTACTCTGTATCTACTACAGAGTTAACTTTACGAAGTGGCAGTTCCACAAATTGTTTAAAGCTTTCGAACGAAACAATCAGTTGTCTACTAGGTACATTGCCATGGTTTCCATGCTCGGCAGGGCGCGCAGGTCGCGCCCTTTAACCTCATTATCACGAAACTCGATCGCTGAGCCCGGCCCGAAGAGGCAAATGCAAAATTGTACGCGAAATCGGTACATCTACCGTATTTATGCTAAGCTTGGTATTATAAAATTGCGCTTTATATTTTAAAGCCTGTCTAGTTTTATAGTACTTAGAATTATTTAAATCATATTGCGAAGAACATGAAACTGTCTGAATGACTCTCTCTTCCCTGATAACTACAATCTAGCAATCTTCAATTCGTGAACAAATTTCTTTTCCAAGGTTCTAAGTGAATATTATAATTATATTTTAAGAAAATAAATGCTTTCTTTCTTTCTTTCTGATCATAACTACCCTGATGATAATACTTACTAAGAACCTTGGAAAAGAAATTTGCTCTCAAATTGATCAAATTTGAATACATATGTTTTTTTTTAACTAGCACGCACGCTTCATTGCAGAATCATCACTGATCATTTATAATTGTTTTATCAATTATGCAATTCATAGATGCTGCGAGACGGTAATAACATGTTTTGTGTATACTAAGGACTTCAAACAAAAAGTAGCCTTAAATAGCCAAAATATTTTCCGGCATTTCAGCTTAGGTTCTATTGAGAGTGGTATAATCCAAGATTATTATAATTAGTGTTGGATAAGTCGGATTATTGTCAAGCGGCTGCTAGAGATTTATGGGCCAAGATTTATGTGTCCCTTTGTTCCATCCGCTTAGATTTTTGGCCCATCTTCCGGAAATAAACGTTATGAAAACAGGAAATAGGGTCGCGGAAGTACGAATGAAACTTTTTGCTTGCAATCAGGGAAGTTGTGACTAAAATATTTTGGTTGACTTTTGAATAATTTCCGTAAAAGTAAGGGAATGGTATTTTTTTTTGTAAAAAACAACTCAATAGCTATACAAGTAAAAAACCGTTACAGACAGATGGTGTTCATCGATACATACGACTTTTGGGAGCGTTTGGAAAACCGTGTTCCATGTTGTGAAAGACTAATCGTGTGTTTTATCGTAAGCCAAGAAAACTTGTGTTTAAAACAACCCATTATTTTTTTTGTTAACCTATACTGTCCCACTCCTGGGCAAAGGTCTCCCCAACTCCCTTCATGCGTCCCGGTCGTAGGCTATAAAACATTCAATATTTATCGCAAATAAATTTCGCGAAATTCATAATAGTAGTATAACCCTGTATAATATTTAACACCCGATCCCTAATTCCAACACATATACGATGCCTCTCCACACCTTCCCAAACCGTATAACCGAGATTTTTGGCATTCCCCGCCACAGGCGAAAATTAAAACCATATAATCCTCTCGATTAGTCATAAAGAGCATTTCGACAGAATTAATTATACAGTAATCCAAGCAGGAATTAACTGGGACACTCAGGAAACCTAATCTAATTCACGGAACACTCCAAATGCCGACTCAGAATTGCTACCATATATATAGGTATGTAAGTGTGTATGTATGTACATATATATGTGGAGTGAAATTTCCAGGACAAGCTCAGTAATTTGATCGTGAGTTGTTTAAATGTCAAGCGAGATGTAGATGTGTATGCCGCTTTATGTACAGGGTGGATAATAACAAACAAACATTAGAACATGTGATCTTACAACAAATATTAACATCATAAGTACTACTATAAAAATGTTAAAATGTGTTTATTGGTCTGATTGTTCAACTTTTACGCCGCAACGGAGCTACGGGTCATATACATTTGTGGTATAGAGGTAGTATAGAATCCCGAAAATGATATAGATTACTTTTCATCCCACAACAACACAGACAAAGCTGCGAGCATCCAGTAGTATACGATGAAATTTATGTCTATAAAATATATAAAACTCAAAGGTGACTGACCGACTAACTGATATAGTGATCTATCAACGCACAGCCCAAACCACTGGACGGATTGGGCTGAAATTTGAAATGAAGGTAGATGTTATGCCGTTGGCATCCGCTAAGAAAGGATTTTTGGAAGTGCCACTTTTAAAGGGCTGAAATAGGGGATGCAAGTTTTACATCTTAATGCGAGCGATGCCGCGAGCACCCACTAGTTGCATTATAAAATTCTTGTATGTACATAATTCTCCAATATTATGTACATAACATATTAAGTGACAAAAGGTTATCATATTTATTTATCTAGAATTAAAGAATGTCCCAACAACGTTAGTACAATACACAGAACAACGATCGGGCCACATCGCCCCCGCGCGCGCCCCCCCATAGAAGCGAAATGACTAATAATACGTGGTTCTCGTTTGGACCAGTAAACATGCCAACCTAACCTACGACAGCGCTTGTCAGTCTGTTGTCAAACATAGTCCGAGCGAGAGAGAGTTTTCGGTCGTTTTACTCGGTTTTACAGCATGATAAACTATTAAATATATCCTGGTGTCAAGTTAAAAATTGTAAGAACAAGTTCCAGTGTTACCGGCGTGAAATACCATCGGTAAGTAGTAAAATTTCGTAATTTTAATAAATAAAACTTTTGACATTTTGAATGGCATTAACACATTCGTTGTCTTGACGACGCTACTTCTCGATAGCAAAGTAATGTGTAAATGGAACCTAGCAAATTATCGATAATCGATATAATGTATATGATGTTTCTGGATTTGTATGGAAATGTTTCTGGATTACGGTTTTTATTTAACACATACCTACTTAATTTACAGATTTCCAAAAAATCCAGTGTTAAAAAATAAATGGATATTGGCGACCGGTAGATACAACTGGTTTCCTCATAAAAATGCCAGAATATGCTCCAGTCATTTTGAAGATGATTTGATAATTAAATAAAATAGATAAAAATAAATTTGCTATAGAGATAGTTTCAGTCCCCGGTAAGGACATAGGATAGTTTTTATCCCACGGGATAAAAAAGTTTTTACAACGGATAACACCGCGGGCCATAGCTAGTTAACTATAATTTGTACTTAAATAATATAGTTATACTAAAGACATATATTTCCATTTTCGAAGTAAATGTGTAAATAATCGATAAAAAATATCGACATTGCACAGCCGATGAAGTTGAAGCGTACTGTGTACATGAACATCTCGTGCGTCGTAGTGTGCGTGCCGAAAGTGTGTTAGTTTTAGTAAATGGTGACACCTGTTTTGTATCGAATAAAGAAAGAATTCGCCTGTAGTCACAGGGCGACAAGCATGGACTTCAAAGCTCTGTGGTACAATACGATTCCAGATTGATTCATCCTAAAACTCTAAAACTAGGTTCAAAAGCAAATCCTAGACCTAAATATCCGCTAGAAAACTTGGTAGAGTGATTATAAACCGGAGGAAGAAGTTTCGGTGCCGCTTCAGTGTCTGAAAGTTTATCTTACTCTAAGATGGTCTTGCCTTAACCATTACCGTGAACTATTAAGGCATTTAAGTACTCAAAGAAACTTGTGTTAAAGTTTAGTCGACTTAAAGAGCTGTGTTATATGAATGTTATTGGTTAATGTATATTTCTGTTTTAACTTAGTAGTCCAGATTTTTACATTTGATGTAAATGGTGTAGTTTATTAATTTATTTATTATGGCACACAAAACAGAATACGTTCTTAAATTAACTTAATATACATTTTAAGCTGGTAGTGTGTGTTAGTTTGGTATTTTTGTGTATTTCTCCCATGTGTGTCATAAATTGTATAGTAAAACTTAACTAACCCTATTTCGACATGTTTTTATTTCCTTGTTTAATACCAGCTAGCACTAACGTCAAACAGTACGAGTATGTCTAAAATGAGCTAAGCACGTTTTGCGCTTTGTGTTTGAAAAGTAACTGAAAGCAATCAATTGAGTTTGATTTCAGTTTAACTTTATAAAAGCTAGACATAATTTATTTATCTAAAATAATTTGCCATTAAATCGATCAAAAAGTTTTAATTCGTTAAATTTAAACCCACCCTGTAAGTTAAGACGAGATTTGTATCGCTTAATTAGATTGAGAGTGACATCAAGTTGTTATTGATAGACAAACCTAAACACTGCGAGCTCATTACATGCTCAAATAACTTAAAATAATTGTTACATTTATATGTACAAATTATAGTAAAAAGTACTTGTGTGTATATATGCACCGATTTCCTGGGAATGTAGTTTCAATATAAATAAAACCTGGGAACATAAAATATTTTATCTACACTAATGTTGTAACATTCTACTTATGCTTCCAATACTTGACTTATAATTACTACTGTTATAGCGCAGACAACAAAACACTCAATTTAAGCAATTTCACATGATGGTATAATATCCACATCGATATCGTAATATCTCATTATAACATCAATAAAACGCGACCAACCTGATTGCAGGGCCAATCAGGTTGGTCGCGTTTTATTGATGCGCGCAGCTGCGCTCTCATTGGTTAGATTTAAATGGCGGCAAAATCACTGTGACAATACACGTACATCGCATTTACTCTTGTTGTTTGATTAGTTGCATTAGTGAAGATAAAGTAGTGTATGCAACTGCATATAACACGGGTATTAAAACACTCGTTACTATTATGAAACTCGCTGCGCTCGTTTCATAAACTCACACTCGTGTTTTAATACCCTTCATTATATGACAGTTGCATAAACTACTATTACTCAATATTGGATTAACTATAACTACAGGGTAGTACTAATCAGATAAGAATAAATATTTAATCCATTTTATTAACTAGTCAAAGTGTTCCAGATTTAAAACATATTTATGTACAAAACTTGTTCCAGCAAAATGAAATCGACAACGAAACAACTTCTGTGGAATATTTACGAAGATAAAATACTCCCTTAATTTAGGACAAAAAGAACTCTTCTTCAATTAACAAAGTCATTAAAAGTTAATTTAATGTTGGAATTAAAATTCTAATATCCTTTGCAGACATTTTCGAATAAACTTCCTAAAAATTAAACGACGGTCATTTCCATGATAAAGCGAAATTTCTCGTTTAATACTGTCTCAGATTATTTTGATCTTATCATAAGGACTAAATTAGAACGCCCAAAGAGAAACGGGATAATGATTCTTATTGGGGATGAGAAATTAATAATAATGTTGCTCTTTTATGTTCCTCCTTTCATTTGGTTCTAATTTGTGGCTAAAATAGTGAAACAAAAATACTGTGGATAAATTAGTTTTGAACCAATTAAAAACACGATAGCTATTTAATCGATATATTATGTGTGTAATATTATACATACGACTTAAAAAGTTAACTATGATTTTATTATATGGTTGGGCACGGATTTCACAACTACCACAATATGCACGGATATATCAAGTTCAAAACTAGCAACACCGACGATGCGTCGCAGCCCTGTACATCCTCATACCGTTTTACTAAAAGCATATTTTTCAAATAAAACGATTAATGTCTTTTTTGCAATACAAATCCAATGGCTCGATTCAAATATACACAAACACAATAAACAATCATTTTTCAGGAACTCTATCAATTCCGCATCTCGCGCGTCGTACCTCGTAAATCGAAAAATCAAACCGACTTCCCGTTTGAAGTAAGTGGTTGTAAAGATATAAAGTCGTAAATTCCGAAGCGATTTCCTCTGTATAGTAATATAGTGAGTCCTACAAATCGTGCGATATACTGCTATACGCTTAAATCATAGACAAAACAAGTTGGAGACAGCTAATTTCATCGTAAATATAGTTACGCGTAAAATGATCCTAGTAAAATTCTAGTTCCATAGGTTTAATTTAGACTCACTTGATCAAATATTCTGCGTTCAAAAAAAAAACACACGTAAGATTTATTGAGTAAAATGGGACTCAAAAATTCTAATTAAGATTTTAAAGAACAAACTGTTACAAAAGTAAAGTCTGCTGTAGTGCGCAGATTTCAACTATCTGATTGTATGCCCTGTATACAAACTGTTCCGTGAAATTGTACAAGCCACGTACGTCGTAAGTCGCAACCAATTAGCATCAAGACGCGTGTAGATGGCTACATGACGGCAAACCAATCAGATTACGGATGCATCGCTTTATACTAGCTAATAGACCTTTCTTTTAACTAAGACGGGTTTGCACTGGACCTTGCACAGTTTGTCTGATGGTAAGCAAAGGCTATGGAGCCTAAGATGGGGCGTGCTTACGCGATAAAAACCGATTCACTCTCGCTTTAGTCATCAATTTATTTAGCACGCGTGTTGGATTTTTTTCTGATTTAATTCGACGTCTAGTGGTAAATATGTCTTTGGTTTAAAACGTTCTGATTTAGTGGCTGCCGTAAATAATATCTCTTCAGCCAGTATTTCGTACAAATTCGTAATAAGTCATCGCACAAAGGCTCCTATTGGCTTTGTCGGTTTTTGGTTGAAAAGCATTAGGAATAGGTGTTACTGTGGTTATGTTATAATGTGTGTCTAACTAAAAAAACTAAAACTATTTTTTCTATATAAAACTCAAAAGTCACTAACTGACTGACTGACATAGTGATCTAACAACGTAAAGCCTGGACGGATCGGGCTGAAATTTGGCATGCAGGTAGATGTAATGAACTAGGCATTCGCTAAGAAAGGCTTTTTGGAAATGCTTCTTTTAAAGGGGTGATATAGGGGATGCAAGTTTTACTTCATAATGCAAAGCCGCGAGCACCTACTTGTTATTTGCATGTAATAACACGAACCAAAAAAATAACTGCATCTGTTACTGTCAATAATATATATGTATGTATAGTTTAATACACATTAAACCTAGAACTCCTGATTTCTGATTTGGACCTGATTTCTCAGTGGATTTTCATGGCGTAGTTAAATAAAAGACACATGTGTGGAGCAAATATTTCTTTCCGTGTCATTCCATAAAATATTATTATTATTCATTCATTTGAAGATTACATCCCTGCCAGATTGGTTGCCTGGAAGAGATCGCTCTTAGCGATAAGGCCGCCAATTAAGACGCTTATTCTAATTTGTATGTTTTTTTTGTATTGTTTTATTTGTAGTGTTTTAATAAAGTATATATGTATCTATCTATTTAGAACATTGATAATGACACGAAAGATCCCATATTTCAAATTAATAACAATCATGTCTTATCTCTACATTGTGCCCACAAACCACCATTTCTACTGAGATTCCTCTTATATTTGCATGCATAACATCGATCTGTATTCGAATAAACGTCACGACATCGATATATTTCACTGTTGATTCGATTATGTTTATTGTGAACCATCTGATAAATTCATACGACATCCCTTTCGCTTTACGATAGATTTCATTTGTTATATCTCAAAATGTTGTTATGATATCCCGAAAGCAGATAAATAAGGAGATTCGTTTTGTTTGTTTGGCTTCAAAGATTGAGAGATTGATGGCTGTTTTTTTTATTTATTTTTTTATTTATTTTTCACGAGTTTCAGGTTAGAAACAGACAAATAAGCAACCATTTGTAACAAAAAGTGTTCAAAGATACATAAGAACACCTTTAATACGAAAAAAACATTTTGTTAGTTAAACGCTAGTCGTTTGTTTATTGCTTCCAGGCAAACTATGGTCAAAAACAAAATCCGTTTTAGTAAAGAAATATGTGTTGCCATATTTTTTGCCAGTTTTTTCCATACAGTTGAGAATAGTTGTTCATCGTAATCTCTCTTTCTACGTCAACAATAAAAAAGACTAGTTACTTCTATTAACTTACCTTTCAGCAGTTTTTATAATGTTTTCTCTGTTTATCTGTGGCTCTGTTTGTCTGTTAATTTAAATACCCAACACGCAAAAACTGCTGAACGTATCATATGGTATGTAGGTAGTATGAGGTCTTAAGACTGTCATAGGCTATTTTTAACTAATGCGAGCGAAGCCGCGGTGGTACACAAGTAAAATATATTATACAAGTTTACTTTATTAGTTTACAATCTACAATGTGTTATTACGTGTAATAGGAACAGAACAAGAGACTGTCCCCTGTGAGTAGTCTGATCCCTAGTTGAACTATAACTTGCAAACTAAACTACGGCTATCTTTGACAAAGGTAGTTACAATTAGATACAGTGTTTGTTGTGCGAAATTGTATTTTAATTTGGCGTATAGTGAACTTTGTGTTTTGATTTTGATTACTATGTACTCGTATGTACTTAATATAATATAGCCATGAGTCATTTTCTAGTGCACAATAAATAATTTTCATTTTCATGTTGATTGTTTTTATGCAATTCATGTTTAATTATCCGTTTCTACTGATGCTAATATGTTAAACCCTTCTTCATCTTCATACATATCAATTCGGTAAATACTCGTAATGGTGCAAAGTGTATGTAATAGCGTCTTGGACATAAAATTCCAATATGTTTATATTCGAGTATCACTAAAGTTATCATTCAACAAGATATGACTAGGACTAAATTTTAAAACTAGATAAAATTTTGATAAAAAACAGGCGTTTGAAAAGTTAGTTATCTGACTACTTCACATCCATTCCATTAAAAAAAAACAGTCGTTGGAGCATATGAATGTCCCTAAAACCTGTAGTAAAAGTATTTTTTTTTATACTTAAGTAAATTAAAAGCTAAGTTAAGTGCCACTTAACAATACATAAAAATCATTAAGTGCCAAAATTCGGTACTAAAAAAATTATATGTTTAAAAATGTTGTGCATCCAGACCTTAGTCCCATATGATAAGAAGATAATGCCTGATTGTTTGAACATTACGCACACAGCTGTGGTTCTAGCAAAATCTCTCGTCTTTTTTGCAGACGCCGCTGTAACGAGACTACTACCAACATGAGTGATAATTTCTGCATTAATCAAAAACAGGGGCTCTAGCACCGACAGATTGAATTGCGTCACCAATTCTTGGAATGATTTGGCAGCAACCGAATTTGTATTTATACCTTTTTCTAATAAATTGGCACTGAAGTATATACTAGTTAATTTTTTTACATTTGATTAATCGCCAATAATAGCCATAGAATTTAATTATTTTTAATACTAAAATGTTCGTTAATTAATTGTCTAGAAGATGGGTGAGAACGTTTTGCATTGTTTAAATGTATGTTAGATATCTTAGTAACATCAATATTTTCAGGGCCGTTTCAAATACTTAAGCCTTTCAAATAATAAAATAAATAAATATTCCGGGACATTGCACGCAGCGCCATCTAGCCCCACACTAAGCAAACGCTTGTGTCGTGGGTACTAGACAACGGATATAATACTTATATACTTTTCTTTTGTAAATACATACTTATTATACATACAAACGACCAGACTCAACACAAGTAATTATAAATTTTAAAATGCATAAATAATTTTGCACAGAATCCAGCCACAAACCTATTTAGTTATGACTCCCCTCACACATAGTTTTTCGTGTGAAATGTCTAATCCAATCCCATTCAAGCTCAATTGCCACCATTGTGAACACAGTTCGTCCCACGATGAGTTGGTATCGGTTTTTCCACACTAGCTCCACTTTATCACGTCAGAAATAGCTTTCAGCGTACACGATACGGCCGACAGGTAGAATTACAACAAATACACAAAACAGATGGGAAAATCAAGATAAGACCCGCTGATTAAACGCGCAAAATAAATCCGAAACCTCTGTAAATAGTGGTGCCGTGAGCCGAATTCATTTTACGTAATTGGTTGGTATTTCATTTATGTCATCGGTAAAATGGCGTTGGTTATTTTTCTTTGGAAGGCGGACGTTTTATAAAGGGTGGTCATATTTCAACGACGTGGTCCGTTCCAAAGTTTGCTCGAAACGTGGTTGAAAACGAGCCCGACGTCTATGGAATTTATAGCATTTGTCACACATACGGGTATATCGCCAGGATATGTTTCCGATGTTGAAGGATTTAAGGAAAGCTGTTTTTGGAATGCAGTAATTGACTACAGGTTGCTGGACTCAAAATGTCCATTTAAATGTATTTCCTACAACACTAGAACACTATAACAAACCAAAACAGGATAATCTAAAAAAAACAGTGTTCAGCAGCCTGTATTCTTCTCGTATAAAAGAGTAGTAAGTTACGTCGATATCAGTTACGGCATATCAGTTTTATTTATATGTGGAGTCGCAGCTTATTTCTGTGTCGTTTTGTTTGGGCTTGTTGGGGAGCGATAAGCGAGCGAGGTTTCCTTGTACGTGACCTTGCGCAGATGCTTTTATACTATACGATTTTACTGCTACAAAATCACGACAAATCTTTAGCAAAGCACCATCCTATAATGTTGAACGAATATATTGAAAAATTGGTTAGACATAAAATAGCTGATCGACTGGACTACTTTGGCTTATATTTTTTCAATTAAAAATGGTTAACACAAAGACATTTGTTCGTTCGTCTTTCAATCCGTTTTAAAATTAAACGCTTGTAATTTAAGGTGAAAGGCAGTGCCAAAAAAAATTTTTTTTTATCAAAAGTGTTACAGGTGTCTTTAAAAATATAGAACCATCTTTTTTATAAACTCTTCGCAAAACATCGTAGTCGTCTATAATAAGCCCCGAGACTCCCCACGGTCCCTTGTGTCAATTGTTATCAATGTTCCGCGTGTGTGAGAAGTAACTAATTGCGTGTTCTTTTGTCCTTTCCTTCATTACGGTGCTCGTTTGGTAGATGCGGTATAACGCACGTATAGCTCGGAGGTTTTCTACAAAATCTTAATTTTTCAGAAAGTTTCTAGGCAAAGTAAATTGATAGGAAATGTTCATTGTTTCATAAATCTACTTGGTAATCTTTTGGTACCTAAGGTTTAAGCGAGAACTGTGTAATGTGTCTTCCGTGGAAGGACCAGGTCGTCCACCTCGATGTATCTGCCAGTGAGAACTCCCCTAACGAACTAATTCTGCGGGGGAGTCATAACCCTCAGTCATAAGGAAATTGAACTCAAACAGAAAGTTGGTACGTTGGTAAATACTTAAGAGAAACATCGTTGTAATACAAAAATCAAAACGTTTATTAAGCAACTCTTATAAAATTAGTCATCATAATTGAATCATTAAATTAAAAAAAGTTTATTTATTAAAACAGCAGACAATTGACTAATGACAAGGCTATCATATCATCTAATTTATTAAGATTAGTCCACTCTGCCTAACGTCAGAGCATCTGTCCTAGATCCTGATACATACCTACTCATAATACGCACATGAACATTAAATTTCCATTTAGCCAAATAGTGGCTTAGCTCAACAACTGCTCTGAGATGAACAGTATAGTTACATGTGAATTATTGTAGATTAGAAAATAAGCAGAGACACTTGTGCAGATGCTTTTGATATTGTTGTATGTAAGTATGAGCATTGGACGTGGAAAGCTGGGTGTCCGACACTATGTATGTATCGGCCCAAGAAAACTCCCCCAACGAATTAATTCTGCGGGAGAGTCACGACCCTCAGTCATGAAGAAATGTAATTCAAAGAGAGAGAGAGATACTACTATTGAGACTTTTTAGTTTTTATTTTAATTGAAAAATTCTACATTTAATTAATTTATTAGACTATTTAAGTGACATAAAATTATTTCTCTATGTATTTAGACATGTATAATGTTTTTTTTTTAACTAGAACAGGTTTGCACTTGGCATTAGTTTGCCTGATGGTAAGCAAAGGTTATGGCCTAAGATGGAGCGTGCTTACCCGATAAGAACCGATTCACTCCCGCTTTGAAGTTCGCTGGATTATACTGCGTGGGGAACAGGAAGTCAAGCAGGGAGTTCCACATCTTTGCGTTACGAACAATAAAGATAGAAGCGTACCGTTTCGTGCTTTTATCTATACTAATATTATTAAGCTGAAGAGTTTGTTTGTTTGTTTGTTTGTTTGAACGCGCTAATCTCAGGAACTACTGGGCGAATTGAAAACTTATTTTTGTGTTGGATAGATCATTTATCGAGGAAGGCTTTAGGCTATATAACATCACGCTGCAACTAATAGGAGCGAAGAAACAATGGACAATGTGAAAAAAAATCTTTGAGGGCTTCTGTTGCGTGTGCTGCGAAAACGGTTCAAGATATCAAAAACACATGTATGAAAGAATTATTTCTCTTGAAATTATCTAACAAAATGTTTGCAACAGTATATGTCTATCTTTTAAGATTAACTCACTAGAACCGTTTTTATGGTGATAACTATTCCATGCGGACGAAGTCGCTGGGACAGCTAGTGTGTTATATATTACATACAATGAAATGACTCCTTCCTCCGTACAAACTATCAGTGTGTGAGTCAATCCTCTGCCAGATATAATTGATAGTGTATTAGAGCAGCTGAGTGGAGTGGCTCGGTAATCCCTGTCAAACAGTAATCGAGCGCAGAAACAGTACGTGGGGCCTGATGTGGGGTTAGTATAGAGATAGTGATCTAGTTGAATGGTAAGTAACTGTATCTTATGGTATATGCGTCAACTTCTGCTTAACATTGGTCAGTCCTTGAACGGGTGACCGAAAAGTGGCATTCCATTTTGGGCGCTTCCGTGGGTTGGATGACACGTTAAATTGTAGGTCCCGGCTGTTTGTCTAGTACGGCAGTCATTAAGACATGTCAGAGGCCCTCAGGGCGGCTTGATAAACTCTCGACACCAGAGTTGGCCACTCTCATTCGATGAGAAGAAGAATGGTACTCGTATATGCAATCATATCCCTCATTACTAAGGGTCGAGATTCCTCCAGTATATTGGGGGAGTAAATTTAATATATTTTTAAACAAGAAATTAGGTATGGACACAGTTAACATATTAAGGAAAGTAAAAAGAAACACATTTTGCACATTCACAATTTAGTTATCTTTAATAAGATGCATTGTGGTAGGTGACCAGAGCCTTCCACTGATGACAAATGTCCTCAAACATTCGAAGTCGCGATGTTTTTCTTCACAGTTTAGCGAGAAATCAACACACAACTTAAAAAAGTCATTGATATACGTAGATCGCAATGCGTCAGATAGTAAGATTAGAAAGCCCGTAATATGTGTAAATCTTCTTCTGTTTGTCTTTACGTACAATTCACAAACTATTTTTAACAGTCAGATTTATTCCGTATAATACGAAATACGCAAGAACGAAAAATATTTGTTTTTGACAGATTTTCAATTTAAATCAAATCAAAATACTTTATTGTTCGCATGTAAACCAATTATAACACAAGTATATTCATGGCTCAACACTACTTAGTTTTTGCATTATAGTACTTATACAGCGTTTATGGCTCATCACCTTCGTATAGAATCAGTACTCGACTATCCAACCACCTATAGTATTGATTCACTCAAGTATCCAGTGCCATCCAAGCGCCCTCTAGCGGCGCAGGCGAGCAACGACAAGCACTTACGGTATTTCCCTTGACGCCCGTGACGTCACTTGATTGACACGGGACAAATCCTTCTAGATAGTTCGCCTTCCGCTCGATTTGCATATTGGAATTATGTATCGGTACATTTGCTGGCAATTTGCGTGATGGTTACGCTTTTGGTACCGAGTAAATTGCCCATAAGCATGGCTGTAGATTGCTGATAGTAAAATTAGTTAATTACAATGTTTATGTGAAGATAAAACTAATCAAATAAAAATCTTTATTGATTAGATTGTGTTTATAGGTGTGTGTGTTCCAAGCTCCTCTTTTACGCAGCTACAGAGCGATAGATCAACTTGATTTTCGTAAGGTGGTACGAGTATAGGGTACCGAGAGTAAGATAAGTTATTTTCATACCGAAATGTGTGAAAAAGGTCAGCCATTTACATTTACATTTACCATACACACATTATCAATAATTTACTTATTTATTACATTAGTCACAATTAACGCTAAAACTCTCAACAACCTCAAAAATTCAATTGTTAGATGCAATGATTCTTTTATTCCATGCGGGTACTGAACAAATGAATATCGCACTGAGTGCAATGCGTTCCAATCAAAAATTTAAATTGATCACATCCCATGTTAATACCTCGGTGGCATCGCGGCTACTTTTATGTAAATGCTTAAAAGCATTTTTAACAGAATCGCAGGTTTTATTTTCATCAATTCGGTATGAATGTAATTTTTTATTAAATTTACATGAGCATTGTATTTACAGATACTGTTGTCGTTTATTGTCGGTATTACAATGGTACTTTATATAAGAATAAGTAAGTACATTCTATTAAAAAAATACTGCAACAATATAAATTACTAAATAAGTACGAATATTGACAAATAATTTGTAATTTATTTAATTCTTTTGTTACGTTAATTTTAATATTAAATGTAAGCGGAAAACATTAGTTTTTTTGTTCCGGCAATTAAGTTGTCATTCGAATAAAAACTATGATAGTCATTGGCGTATGATTTTTCAAAATATATTAACATGGACGACCTTGAAATAACACATAGGATATTCTGGATTAACGTATAAATGGTCTACAAAAACGTAATTTATAACTAGAAATATACATTTTCCTTCAGAAAAAAACCTTAATGACGTAGTCCAGTTCCCGTCATAATTTCACAAGCCACCTTTCGCGTCGAAAGTAATTCTCCCGCTTTCAGTTTCAAGCCCAGCGACTTCTGAAACTCGCGACAATGCTCGAAGTAAGTTTTAATTTATCAATCAGAAAGTTGGCCGCTGACACCTCCATTCCATTCAATAACGGTCACAAACAAAGCTGCAACTTTTCACCTCAATCACGCCGTGACGCACTCGCGGACCGACAATTGTTGGGAGCAATCAGAGACATTTGTTTCGCTAGACTCCTACATCTAATTTATATATGTTTTTTTTACTAATTCTTTATTTACAATAATAAAACATGAAAACAAGGAAAGAAAAACTAAACACACTACTTCTAACTACAACATTAAAAGGTGCACTTAGAAAATCTTTGGAAAAGCCCAAAGGTAATCTAAGTGCTCCAACCCACTACCAGAGGGCAGCGTGCCCAGCATACTGGCCGCATTACCACGCTGGACGGCAATGCTGATACGTTGAGCCAGAAAAAGGCCAGCATTTTGGTCATGCGTCGCGTCAACCAAGCGCTCCGAGAGGTTTTGGAAAAATACATATACATAATTTTAAATTCGCTTACATGAGTTACGTAGTGTGTTTTGGCACAATAGGAGCACACGAAGACGTCCACAGCGCCGTAACAAAGTATACGTCAGTTAGCACAGTGCCGTGGGCATCGTTTATATTTATTTAAACCATTACATAATATAAATGCACCTTACAGCTATGCCATATCGTTGACTTATAATTAATTGAACTTAATAAGTACATAAACAATAAAAAGAGAATATTATCTCGGTAGCACGATAACTCTTTCACAGATTACTTTACTGACTATTTCTTAAATACTGACGAAATTGTTCGGAAATTAATGGCGAGTAAATTCTACATTTGCTCATTTGATTTCCAAACAAATACTCATTTACGTTTAGGTTTGATTCACATCTAAATACGTTTAAAAATACTCGCACTTAATACATTGCTTTCCAAATATCTTACAATCCGAATCAGTTCCTATTATACAAGGTAGTGCATAGTAATAAAAAAATAATTTCATTGTCAAAATCGCTGCAAACATTTTTTTATAGTATAATAAAGCAAGCCGCCGTCAAATAAATGTCATCGAAAGTACATAAGAAGTCTGTAGCGTGTAATGTTGTTGAAAGGGATCAAATACGTTCGTTCAAAAGTCATGATCGGCTCCCGATATCTTCGTAAAATTCCGGAAAGGATATCGCTGTTCTTTGGATCTTTGAAACTTTTAATTTTATTGACGCCGAGATAACTGGCTCAGTTTGACGCCAGGCTTACGGTAAACGGATTTATTATATGACCAGGCTATTTCTTTTTTGGGCCTTGGGAGTAATCGTCTTATTTTAATTACTTGACTGGCGAGTTAGCTTAGTTGGTAGTGGCGCTGCCTTCTAATCTAGGGTTGCGGGTTCGATTCCCGCATGACACAAGTAATTTTGAATTTTAAAATATGTAATTACTTGTGTTTAGTCTAGGCGTTTCTATGTATAATAAGTATGTATTTATAAAAAAAAAAGTGTATAACTATTATATCAGTTATCTAGAACCCACGTCACAAGCGCTTAGTTAGTGTGGGGCTAGATGGCGCTGTGTGCAACGTCCCGGAGTATTTATTATTATTATTTATTTCTATTATTTTTCTATTTCCTACATATTTCTATGTCCCTACCAGTGCTATCATACGGGTTTACGCTTAAGTCGACATGGTGTGTTACTATAAGACATTTTTTTGTGAATTTATTTTGTTGGAGTAGACAAATTCAGCGTAATTTTGTTGTCTCGATGTTCCGCATTATGAACCTGATGGATCAGGCTTAAGATTATTGTTATGAAAATTTTACTTACAGCTTTAAGCATTCAAGTGCAAAATTTAATCAAACCCGTGCTAAAAACTTTAAAACACCTTTCGATTGTGATTTACCCGCGACCTAGATAGAGTTTCTAACTAAGTGCGACTTACATCAATTTAACAACTTTGTTAGATCCTAGCTATTCTGCTACTACTAGATCTACATTCTCTGGCCGAGTTTATTCATTCAAAGCAACGAATAATTTATACTATGGAATTGTTAATACTTACAAATGTAGCGTTGACAATGCTCCACATTTCATATCTCTCCTACACACCACTAGCACACAAAGCTTATTCGTGATTGGTTACCATGCAGAGGTAACCTAATATGTTGCGCATTTACCTGTTTACATACAATTATGTATATTTTATCCTTTTTAACGCCAGAAATAGCCGAAAATTTGGTTGAGTTAATCACTAAAAGGTAAAAAAAAAAGCCACGCCCACTAACTCAACCGTAACGGCGGTGACCAACTCGTAGAATATTAATTTTGGAACATTTAAGTTTCGTTTGTCTGCGGAGAGTTTTGGAATTTTTTGGACACGTTGCACGTAAGCCCGCAGACAATCTGCAGAAATTAATTGTCACTGGCAAAGTTGAGGACAAAAGACCTAGAGGGAGAAGTCTCGATGGTCTGATCAGATAAAAGTTGCTCTCAACACAAGTGTGGATGCAGTTCACGTCGCTGGGAATCGGAGAAAATTGCAAAACATCGTAAAAGGAAAGATGATGACATGAATGGTCACAACCACCAGCATTGGGGTATCGACGCAAAGAGAGAGAGAGACAGAGAGAAGTTTCTAGAGGTCCAATTATTCGTAGACTCAAACCTTCAAACATTATTCACCGCACTAAATTGGTCCCATACGTACGTTTTGAATCACTAGCAATTCCCGTTGTATTTAAATAGCGTCCCAGTACTGGGCCTCGATAGCAAACAAACAATCAGTGGCAAATAAAAAATCAGCAATCGGATAAATTGGTACATGGACTTCCCACCGGCGGCCATTTGAATATTTCATAGGTGCAAAACAGTGGCATGGGAAATACGGAGGTGACGCGCCCGGGGCGCTGCAACCAGACTACACTTGATGTACAGAAGCTGTATTAAATCATTGCTTACCCATGTATACCTACTATGCTATAATAACATAGTATTCATCAATAATTTTAGAACCTTTCATAGCATATGGATAAGGTTGCCAATTAGGACACTATGGTTTGTATGTTTCATTGTGTTTATTCTTGTAAGTTCGTGTTTTAATAAAGTGTTATCAATCTATTTGACTATTATCGTGTGCAGCTTTAAATAAATCAGGACAAAGAAATTATTAGGATTTGACGCAGCTTCCGAAGAATAAAATAATGTGTCATTACAGCATGAAAGGTGTACAAGCAAAAACATAATTTACAAGTGAAAAAATAAGTAACCAAATCTAAAAAAACAATACGGGACATTTAACACAGCGCCATCTAGCCCGCTAAGTTGACCAACCATGACCAAAACAACATGCATAGGTACCAGGTAACGGGCATAATACCTATATCTCACTCTTTTTTTGTATGTTTTTCATAGCAACTTCTCTTGAGTCGTATTTCCTCATGACTAAGGGGTCATGACTCCCCCGCAGAATTAATTCGTTAGGGGAGTTCTCTTGGGCAGATACATCGTGGTGGGCGCCAGGTCCTTCCACGGAAGACACATGTCCTCGGATATTGTGGTCCTCAAACATGTCGGTTTCCTCACGATGTTTTCCTTCACCGTTAAGTGAGTGCAAATCCACACATAACTTGAAAATACAAGTCATTGGTGTAGGGCCGGATTCGAACCAAGGTGTGTCTAGATGAAAAGCAGACACTGCAACCGCTGAGCCACACTCGCATAGCAACTTACTAAAGTTTAATAGCAGCACCCTGCCTGCATTTTTGTAACAAAATATATGAAAATTATAGAACAAGTAAGCTTAAGATGATGAAAGTAGCTAGATTTTAAAATTTCATCGTATAATGTTTAGGGACAATATTTAAATGGCACAAACTAATAATTAGATTACTTAATACAAGGATAAATTTATAAACCTTGTTTATCTTTTAAGAAGTCCACAGAATATTTTGTTCATTATAATATAATGATTTTTAGTTCAGTATCAATAAAAAACAGAATCACATCCCGAACCATAGTGTGATTCAGATTGCCCGCTACAAACCCGTGGCTCTGACTCTCCGGTTCCGTAAGCAATTATGCCGTGCTGCAATCGTCCTTTCGTAAACATTTAGCAATCTTTGTCCACGCGAAATAGTAGTTTCACGTTAAAGGGTACTATGTGTGAGAAAAATATAGCTATAGCGTCGTTCGAATTAGGTTAGGTTATTTTTATACTAAAACAGGTTTGAACTTGACCATAGTTTGCCAGATGGTGAGCAATAGCTATGGTCTAAGATGGAGCGTGCTTACACGATAAGTACCGCAGTCACCCGTACGCAATTTCCATACAAACTGTTGTATAGTTAGACTCATAAAAAAGAAAGATAGAGTGATGGCTTACACCTAAAACTTTTGGTATCGAAGCTATTAGAAAGAGCTGGTCTCTTCAAAACCAAAGCATGCGTTTTATATTTGTACTTATTTTATGGAAAAAAAAAACAAATGTATTGATAAAGCAATTAAAACATTGAGATACACTCTTCATATAGGCGTCAGTTCACCGTGTGTCGAGAGGCAGTAGCGTTAATATTTTTCACGGAACACTGGCCTTTTTATTGACAAAGGCTGTGTTCAGTTCATGCGAATACCTCTGTTTAGTGTAACATACAAATTAAACGCTTTTATTCATACATGCAACACTGTTTGAAAGTTAATTAAATGTCTCCGGTTGTTTTGTGAACACTTGTTAATACTACATATGTATACAGGTGTAGTTTTATCGAGGTGTAAGCTATTTTAAAGGTACTTCTTTAAATGAAATAATGCCTAACGTTTCAGTAAATGAAAGCCAGCAATTTTATTATAATTTATTCAAAACAACTTACAAAACACATAATTAACTTAAAACAACTATAAATTTACAGCTATATAATCTAAAATATATACCATAAATATAACCTTACAAATAATATACTTAACTTAAATCGGAATCTGCGGGCTGGTTTCCTAAAATGCTAGCGGCGTTACCCCGTTGAATCGCCCAAACTTAAACGTTGACCGAGGTAAACTATTTTAATATAATAGTTGGACCCCTGTATACTGCAGCATCCAACTGTGTTACCCGCATTAAACAAATCAAAAGTTTAATAATAATTGTATGTATTCGCCAAAGTCGTAAGTAGTAAACTACCTCTAAATCAAATTTCATTAAAATCAATTCAACGGTTTTACGCGAAGATGTAAAAATCAAAATCAAAGTCATTTATTGCACTTATGGGTACAGACAGATGGTATAATAATATAAATATATATTAGTAACAAACTCCATAAGTTTACGTTTCGGCGTGCAACTATTAAACAAATAATTTGTTTAAAATAAAATTGTAGTAAACAATTATACTCACATGTTGCATGTTCGACAGGACAATACTGTTGCTATAATTATAGAAATACTTATGTTGTATTTGTAACAACTCGTAACACACAGCTTTGAGCAATAAGGGTTGGTTATGATTTTTATTTTGGTCACACACATTAACAATCTTTTTCTTTACAATATTTGGGTAATAAGATGTCATAATGCGGTGCGATTATTTAAACTATGATTCTGACAAACTATTTTGTTACAGCCATTATTAGGTACAATGTGCCTAAAACATTGTGCCTCGGTTCAAACTCCGACGGACCCAATATAACTTCACCTGCAAAACTTGGTTAGCTCCAAAACATTCTTAATTAATTCTTTGCGCAAATAATACCAACTTTTCGTGGATTGTGTTGACAAGAAACATTACTGGTCAATTGGCGTTTCGAGCCATAGAGGAAAAATAAGGTTCTAAAGCAGGTTCAATAGTTATATATGTGCTGATTATAAAATTACTAAGATGCTTTTGATGAACTTTAGGTTTTATATATTGATCAAACACAATCAATACAATCTTAAACAAAACAGTTATTTGGTCAAGAATATGATTTTTGTAGTATCTTGTAACAATTCTTTTTTTTGATAAATCCTTGGTAAAACAAACATCCAAACAAATAGGTTTTTACATTATTTACACCTGTTTAAAAGCCTAAATTAATCACCATACTGAATTTTATTCAATTCTAACGATATGGCATATTAATAGACAAAATTGACTTATATCTTTGAACTTTTTGAAGCCTTGAAGCCGATTAAAAAGTAAACATAACGCATAGTAGGTGTAACTTTAATCATCTGTTAATTTTACTGACTGGCGTCCTCCTCTCGTATAAAAACAAACCGCCCTATGACATGACTTCAAGACTCTCGCGCGGTCTGTTCTTGGATTGGTAATTGCATGCGATTGTCTCCGCTAGCTGAGCTACGGGTGCTTATTATTGACTGTGGTCATCAGTAGAGTTTAGCACGCAAGTCAAACAAACAATCAGTGTTGTTGTTCTTAGTAGATGTTTGACCGGCTCTGGCCTAATTGTTGAAATAAGGGCATTCTTGTTTGGCGGACTTTAATCAATTGTTAACATTGACCAACTGGCTGTCTCGTAACTTTCGCTGATTTAACCGACACTTTGACTTTGTGTTGAGGATAGAAGATAAATAAACATGAAAAGTTATTCAAAATGTGCATTATCCATCTTCAATCTAGATTTATAAAACTCAAAGGTGACTGACTGACTGACATAGTGATCTATCAACGTACAGCCTAAACCACTGGACGGATCGGACTGATATTTGGCATATGTAGGCAGGTACATATAATATAATATGTAGATGTTATGACGTAGGCATTCGTTAAGAAAGATTTATTGGAAATGCTAGTTTACTTCTTAATGCGAGCAAAACGCGACAACACCCACTTGCTATGTATATTTCACCGTAAGATTGTAAAGATCGTTAGATTACAATCTATCTAGCGAGATTGTAAACTATCGATAGATTGTGAACCATCTTCGAGTCCAACACTTGCACTACAACAGGACTTGGCTCCTCCTCGCTTCGCTCGTCGTCGCATGTGCGTGGTAGAAAGCAACCTAACGAACCTAATCTTACCTCCTGTCACAGACAAGTGACTTCGCAATACCTAAACATAGAGCGCGAGTTGCATTCCGTCCTACGCCGGTTCACAATTTGACGGCTTCACTTCGGTAGATTACAATATAGCGAAGAATAATGAGTCAAATTGCAATCATAATGATACGGTTCACAATCTATCGATAGTTTACAATCTCGCTAGATAGATTGTAATCTAACGATCTTTACAATCTAACGGTGATATATATAAACATATCAAAAAGCTATTGTAGTGACAATACAAGAAGATGCTCTGTTAAAAGTTCATTTCAAATTCAAGATGAAAACCTAAGTTCCAAGTTTCCTTATTTAGTTGTTAGTCGCTGGTCTAAATCGCCTATGATAATTACCAATCGCCAATATCAATTTCTTACAGGCTATCTATTAGTGTAATTTCGGTAAATTATAGGTAAATAATACATAAAAGTTTATCTTTAATGGTTCACACCTAGTTTTCCTAGCGCGAATAAAGCTAGTGTAATATGACTATAGCCTATTTCCTCAGTTCTAGATCATTACAGACAACTACATTCAGACACCTAGATCATGCGTTACATTATGCAAGGCTAGGCAGGGCATATACAGGTAACTTGGCCAAAGCTACGTAAGGGTAATTTTGGCCAGCTTTTGAAATTAGTATAAAATATCATCGCATGTGGGTGAACTAACATGAAACATTTTCATTTTATTTTCGAGTTTTTATTACGAAAAATCTAGTAGCACTTAAGCCCCTCTTTTATTTTTTTAAGTTTCCAGTCCTGTTAGCCAGATTACTTAGTAAGAGAAAGAGACAATCGTACTTCGTGACAGCATGGATTCGTTAGTTGGTTAGTTTATTTTTCATTTGGGTTGTTCAAACAGACTGAGTTTATTTCTTAAGCAACTTCAAGGTAAGTTCAGAACACCCCTGTATAATTTAGATGCGTACCGACCTAACTCGGCCCTATAAATTGTATTACTGCAACAAAGGCCGGGACAATCCAGTGGAGCCCCAATTCCGTCGGTTCGTTAACCGATCGGTTAAGTGATATGCAATCGGACACGCACATCTCATCCGGGGCAAGTCGGCCCACGGGATGAATTGGCACATCTGTTTTGGACAGGGAAGGACTTAAGAGTTTGGAGAAATAAATATTTCAGCGCCATTTAGTCCCACACTAAGCAAATGCTTGTGTCGTGAGTACCAGATAACGGATATAATACTTTTCTTTTGTAAATACATAATTTTTATACAATATACATAAAAACTGTCTTGAAAAACAAAACTCAGGACAGTTTTGACGTTATATCTGAACTATACCATTATAACCTTTACCCAAAGGTTGCCAGAATTTTAACGAAAATACAAATTGTTTATTATGCAAGAACAAATACAGTTGGTACTGCAACTTATACAGGAGTTTAAACTCAACTATGGAGTACAAGGTGACTGGGCAACTTTTATTCGTATTATATCAGAGTTGCAACTTAACAAATCATAGTAAGTCATTAACACATGCTATAATAATACAATGTATAAAAAGATTTAAACAATAAAACGTCAAAATCACGTTATACGTAGAAATTTTGCTAGCGAGCGCGAGGCGTTCAAACATTAGCACCTAAAATATACTCTACGACTATTTGTAGAACCTCTACGACGTAGCGCGCGTAGATGGTGCTACGAACAGCCGTGTGGCATATGGCACATCAAATAGCCAGACTCGTATATTTGAATTGTGAATAAAAAGCTGATTCTTTGACTGAATGGAGAGAGAATTGATCTGTAATAAAGAAAAAGAAGAATAAGAATCAATAGCAACTAACAGAGTGTTCCAGCCTCGATTGTTAGCCAGTCTCATTCAATCCTGTGTGCACTATACACCATAGTGTTACTTCAGTGTTCAGTTCAGTGTGTGAGTCGTATACATTTAATGACCACAGAATATATCGTTCTTGAAATGCCAGCTCACTATCCTAAACACTTCTTCTTATCGAATGAGAGTGGGCAACTCTGGTGTGGAAACTTTATCAAACCGCTCTTAAGGGCCTCTGAACACCAAAAAATCACTATATGGATATTTTGATTTGACCAATGTTTAGACCAATCCTAACTGTACTGACTCCGTCCCCAACGCAACCAATTTAGTTTCAATTCAGATCTCTCCAACGTGTCTGTACGTATTTGTATGCAGATTTATACACATTTTTTGCGACCTCTGCGGCTTGGGTGCCACGTGGCGGGTATAGGACAGGCTAACGACATTAAATATTGCAGACACCTTACTTTATTTTAATATCATATTATAGGTCTTAATGTCAAAGTACTCCAAATGGCCAACGACAAAGGGAGCTAATGTCAGCTATCATGAGGTGTAAAGTTGCTTTCTTTGGACATATGCAGAGAGGATGCCTCTATAAGTTTCCTAGGTTGATTCTTAAAGGCAAGATCCAGGGAAAAGAAGCCCAGGACGTTGGAATGAAGTGGCTAGACGACATTAGGAAGTGGACAAATTTGAGCTCTCCGCATCTAAAAGAAGCAACATGGGATCGCAGAAAATTTTGCCCAATTGACCACCAAACATCTATATGAAGATGGCACCGATGATGATGATTAAAGGTCTCGTGGTCGTGTTTTGTCGATATAAAAATAAGCTTGTCCCTCTCCAAAGTCTAATAATACCACGATTCTTAATATAGCAATGTAAGAAAGCCTGAAAGGCAACAAACTTACTTTTGCTTTTACGAGGCTATTTTGAGCCGATCTCAATAAAAAGTACCGCATTAATGAAATCACGTGATAAAATGGCCTTGGCGTATTCATAACACACAACGTTAAGGTGACAGTAATGTCGGGTACATTTTCTCATTATAATTTACTGTTCATACAAACATTTATATACAATAAAGATACGTTATATTAATTATACAGCTAGATAGGAGTATTTGTGTTGTATTATCTGTGGAAGAGGCGTTACTCCAGCTATTATAATTTTGGATACAATACGCGCGTGTAATTTGGCTTGTGATATTTTTATAGCCCGTGTGTGCTAATTTTACAGGAATCATTTCGGTGCTTAGCTTTTCAATATATACAAATACAAAATAAACTTATTCATAAAACCGATTACAAACATGACTATAACTTAATTGTTTAACAGTTTTTTGCATATAACACCATAGTATCATTGTGTTCGGTACGGTCGTTGCTATATAATCACTTAACTTGTATATTAAAACAAAGTTAAAAACCTATCTTGAAAGACAACTGAACGGTGTAGTATTATGATCGAACCACACACACTTTTCCTTAACTATTATATTATATTGGCAAGCAAGTAATTGTGTTTCGGCAACATCTTTTTAAGAACCAGTTCAATTCCAGTCCTGATAGGTCCACTTTAAGCCACAGTGTGCGGATATTGCAGGTGAACTAGTGGCAAACCCAAGTTTATAAAGTTAACTTAGTTTAGTTTTTTAGTTAAACCTGACTGTTCAATGCATAAAAAAGTTATGAGTGGAAACCTAGAAATAAATCCTGGCTGTTATATACAACCTCCATAATAATAAAGGGCATGCTCTACCTTGGGCCACAATATCGCTTCAGATGAGCTAGTGGTAATATGACCGACGTGTATTTTATGGTATAGCGATGAATATACATAATTTGTGAAAATTTCAGCGGTCTCGCTATCACGGTTTATGAGATACAACCTGGTGACGGACAAAAAGACAGCGCAAGCAAAATAATAGTTTCGTTTTTATCTATCAGTGGCTTAAAAACTACAAGAAAAAACTTATAAATAAAATCTAAGTATAGGTATATAACCTGCAATGGCGATATCTCGCACAGATTTCCCGGTATTTCCTAGCCACAGGGAGCTATTGTTTTCCCGCAATCCAGATGTCTGAATGACACTGAAAGGTAGCTACTGCGAAAAGAATCAACGGATAGAACTGTGATGCCGATTGCGAAAAAAATGCTTGATTGAAGGGAATACTGGAATAGACAATTGTGTCTCGGAGGATATTTATTTGAAAAATACGATAAAAGGTATTGACATTTAAAAATACGATAAGAACAACTATTGATCTTTGCGTATGGCTCAGGGCTACTGTATGTGAGTAAGCCTATTTAATAATGAGTTATTAGCCTTGAAGTACTTAATATTTGTAAAATGGAAACAAATTAATTTGTTATGTCTTAATCTATAGGTACATATAATAAAGCTGAAGATGATCAAAAATTGATTGGGTAGAACACTTTTTAGATTTTTTGTCTGTTTGTCTGTTTAACTGTTCTTCTGTTTATTTCAACGCTCATAACTCTAAAGCGGATGAACTGATCATCACGATTTTTGGTAGTGTCATAGGATCTTTATCTCAAAATAATGCGAGTGAAGCCGCGGCGTCCACTGAGTACTTGTAAAGTAGCTAAAAATATAGATTTCAAGGCGCTACGCTTGAACAAATTGTAATAACTTTTATTTGTTACAAGTTTGAATTACTTCCACACTCGTACTACATACAAAAGTTTATATCTGTGAGCAAACCAATCTTTTTCACCGCTTTCTTGCCAAGGTTGCCTGGAAGAGATCAGTCAAGGTGATAAGGCCGCCCACTTGTACATTTATTCAAAGTTTAAGTCCTTTTTTAATATTGTAATTTATTTTGGTGTGCAATAAAGATATATTGTATTGTATTGTGTTGGATTTTTCGACACGCTAAAATAACTTAACTGACATCATGTAAGCCTCTAAACTACTTTTATCCCGAATGTGACTAAAACAGATGTACAAAAGCACGTAAGTTAGGAGAGGCCAAGTCAAGAGCTATCAAACTATCGTAGAAGCCTCATCACAATTTTACTAACTTTTAAAAACAGCTAAAATCTTATGAAAATATAGCTTGCTACTTTTGAGTATTCGGAATGAAAATTCGTGTAAAATATGACGGAATAAGGTCGCGTCGCCGCGCGTCAACATTTTGTGAGCCGGGATGTGATTTCCCCGGGGCGTGAGCCGCCGCGGCTTAGGTTTTAATGTTCATTCACTAAATAAATAGGTCTTGTCTCATTTTTTAAACGAGTACTATATTTATTTCCCGCTAAAAATTAAGGGGAAGTAAAAAAGGCATTTTCTCAACTTCTTTGACTTGTAATCAGGTGTGAATTAGTTTTTAAGACTTCCTTTATCATGTTCATCGTCTTTTTAGGATACAATGTACATTCACTAAATAAATAGGTCTTGTCTCATTTTTTAAACGAGTACTTTACTTAATTCTCGCTTAATTGTTAAGTGAAATTTAATTTAGCTTTTTAATAAGGTGTGAATAACATAACTACACTTTACTTATACAGTTTTTTTTAGATTTACTTAACACAAAGATGTCAGTGAAATATACAAAAATGATGATTTCAGGGTTTACTCGCAGTTAAATTTTAAGGCAAAAGTAAGTGTATACTTTTTATACATTCTTCACGTTCTTTCTTTTCACTCAAACGGCTGAAGAATAGGGACGAAATTTTATATGGAGTTAGATTAGGGAACAATAGCGATCTCGGAGCCCCGATCAGCGACGCAGAAGAGGAACACCCCAGGTTTTTAGTAGGTATGTTTAGGGTTGGTTAGGCAATGCGACTCCCACATAACCACCGTAAATCCTCCCCGGGATTGGGTGGTGCCTGTTATAGGTTTTCCTGGGATAAAAAAGGCCAAAAACAATTAAGTTTTATCCCTTATCAAAACGTGTAAAGCCGTGGATCATTGCTAGTGATACATGTAAACTTAGTAATAGCATATGCAGTTCTCTAATAACACTTTAACACCGAACTTTGCACTCTCTCCCTTGGCATGATATAAGAACTGAATGTTACAGTAAACAACCAACAATAGCAAAATTATAACACGCACTTGACACAATAACGAATAATACTGTTTCATTATAATATAATATTTGGCTCGAGGTACTTTTTTGCGACTTTTGCCAACCCTGGCTTGACAGGCTTTTGTTTCGCCTTCATTGTGGCAACCCTATAAACTTCACCTGCTTCAAACCACCTAGTTGATAATATAAATTAGAGCTTGTGTATTTAACAAATTATTAATTCATGGGTGGGTGAAAATCTTGCTTTAATAGGAAACATAACACTTTGCTTATACAGTTGAAAATGTGTTGATTTGTTTAAGTTTGTTTTGTTCTGCCTTCACACCTCAAACGGTGCAACGCATCACTATTTTAGGTATAAGAGAAGTGAAATACTTTTTACTACTTTTGTAATTTATTATTTTTTTGGCAAAGTCCTGCAGCACCTCTGGAGTTGCAAGTGTCCATAGGCGACGATGATTGATCGTCTGCCTTTTTGCCACTTTTTTTTTATAAAAATACCGCGAGTGGAGATATACTTAGTTCAATTATATTCAATTTTTAGTTATTTCTAATGGCTGCCTGCGGCTTTGCTCGCGTTGTATATAAAATAGACTATGTAACTCTCAAAGCGTTATGCTATACTACATTAAGAGGCTACATTATTCCGTACAAGAATATATAAAGATACTTCCTTGTTTATAAAATGATTATATCAATAAATACTGTATAAATAAACAATGTATATGTCATAAGAAGATTGAACTTTCCATGGTTCCTCTAAAGTAAACCACTCCTACACGTTTCAATGAAACAGTTAAACAATTAACATCTACAGTTCAAATTTGTTTAACTGTAATTCCTTCCTGAGTACTGGAAAACACTCTCGAGAACAAGTTTCTGGATTATTTTGAAAAGATTGGGTATTGATGTTTTTTTTTGTTAGATTTAAATGTGCATTCTTCTTCTTATCGATTGATAGTGGCAACTCTGGTGTCAACAGTTTATAAAGCCGCCGTTAGTTAATATTGTTTTGGCCTCGTTATTGTCGGATAAAAAGAAGCCTATGTCACTTCCAGGACCTCACACTACCTACACATCAAAAACCATGAAGATCCGTTCAGCCGTTTTTGCGTGATGACAAACAGACAAAAAATCTAAAAACTCCTGAAACGTATTCTGTTAACGATTTAAAATATTACCCAAAGATTTTTGTTCCAATACCTTCGATGTATGTACATTTTTTTTAATCATGTACATAAATTTTTTTTTTTTTACTTTTATTATATGTATATGTCACCGAAAAATAACAAGATCAGTACGTTTATAAATTTCCTAGGAAATTTATAAACCTTCGTAAGATTCTAAACGAGAGATAAACTGTACAATTTTACGCCCACATTTTTGCAAATTTATGAATTTACGACTTCTTGTGGTAGATTTATAAACTAACGGATATCCATCCGTAAGATTCTAAACGGTTCGACCAATCACAAAAGAGCTTTTAATTTTACGCTTCTTTAGAATACGACAAATAACACACTGCTCACTGAGTGGCCGATGTCGACAGTGACAATGTTTATGTTCATAGACTTAGGAGGAAGGAGAAGAAACACGTGACTTATTCAACCAATCAGAGCTTACATGGCGGTTGGTTATTCCTTACTTATTATTTTACGCGTGAGTTCGGTAAGTTTATCAAGCACCGAAAATCTTACGTAGGTTTATAAATTTCCTAGGAAATTTATAAACGTACGGATCTTGTTATCTTTCGGTGACATATAGATGGAATGTCCTCAAAAATATCCCGAATGAATTTGATAAAGTGAAACTAACTGCAACTGAACATTTAAATGTAGGTCAACCTAGACCAAGACATAGCTTAAATTTACCGTAACAAATATATCTGCATTTTGCTCTCATTTGACACCAACCTCGCTGTAAACATTCTTGTTATGCAGTGAACAGAAACAATCCAAAAACAATCCGTGAACAAATTTTCCAATCAGATTATTTCCCTGTGATGTTTTGTGAATGAAAATTGAATTTTCCGCGTTCATTTTACATCAGTATCAAAATTCTTCGTTTTTGTTTCCTTTGTTTACTTTTGGACATCCCTCTAGGGTTCTTGCCTACATTTCAGCTTCGTAAAAAGCGTTTATTCTTTCGAGTTCTCGGCCGGCATCTAAATTAGCAATTGGTAGTAACATAAATTGATGTCCTGTTTTAATTACAAGGTGCTTCATTATTGTTACGTCCCTCCAGGGGGGCGTAAAGAAAGAATTGTCTTCCGTCGGAGCGTTTCAGCCGAGCTCAGTTTCATTAGCCGACTTTACGACAATAAGCCCTCTGCCACGACATGCATGTTGATAATAAAATTAACATAAAAGTCCTTCTCGTAGAAAACCGCACGTAGCTTCATTGTTTAACCTATTTCAACTAAAAAGCCTCGGGAAATAAGGCACGTTTCGCACGCGAAGGTTCTCTTTACATGTGCAAATTTGAATGTGATGTTTGTGTCTATGTATACACAAATAAAGAAACAAAAATAATAAAGATTTTTGATTTTTTTTTCTTACTGCCATATGGAACAAATAGAAGACAACTCTGTTACAATGGCAGTAGGACATATAACCACGTCATGTGACTGTTACAATAATAAGATGATATTGAGCAATATTGGCTGAAAGCTGGTCGGGAAGGGCGCCCGAAGCGAAGTCACTCCTTCCCATGATTCCGCAACCAAACTGAATTTGCAATATTTTCTGTCTGCCAGCGAGCGGCAAATTCGTGAATCGAATGAAAGTTGCGAGATGTCGCCCCCCGAGATCCTCGGAGCCGGCGAGTGTTTGCGAGACCAAGATTTATCTTTTCACAAGCAGAAATTGTGTTGACTATTTTTATGGCGGATTCGTCTAAACTCCTCAAGTCGGGCGGAGTCTGTTTGAGTTCGCGGACGGGACGCGGCGCCGGAACCAAATATTGAATTTTATATAAAGTCGCGGCGAACTTGTGTACAACTTCAGCTGCATTCCACTTATGAAATTGCTTTTCATTGGGAGCAGAGTTGCTCCGACTCCAGTACGCAACGTTCCACTTTAAATTATATTTCAGCCGCGCCGTTAACATACATACAACAAAAGTGTGGGTAGTTTGCGCGTGCAAAAACAATGGATTTGCATTACAAAGCCCGCTCTGTGTGCATCCTAATGAACGGTAATTGTTTAAATCCACAAGAAAGAGGGGAGCGCTGAATACGCTAGAACTTACAAACAGTTAATTACATTAAATACACACGTTCTTTTTGCGAGAGTAACGGGAAACATCGGTAGTTCCGCCGACCTAATTACAGCGCTTGCAGCTCGCTCTATCTGCAGTCTTTAATCTACATAAAGTACAAACAGAGTACAAACAACACAACACTATGCGTACGTCGCACAGCCTCTTCTCAGTACTGTATACCGCGCCCGTGCACGTATAACCTGCATACGATAATGCACTTTACTGCGAGAGACAGTTGCATTATGCATACAGCTTATAACGCATTCATAGACAGTGCGCCGAAATCCTCCGTTGACGGACAAAAGCGAGTAATTTCTGACATAGGTCGGGGATTAGTAGTTATTACACCTGAATATAACATCACAGGCTCTGTCGAGGCTGTGAGGTGACTGTCGGTCGCCTGTGACCGGCTGCCGCCGTGTAATTACCTCTAGGTGCGTTTCATTCGCTCTGATGATGCAGTTAGAATTAGCTTTGTGTCATTGGAAACGCTCTCGCTGTCAGTTTGATGACCGCTAATTAGTCGTGTGCAATTTTGCGCACTGCATGTCCTAAATTATAACGGCCGGTCATTAGCGCTGGGTCCTAAAATTGACGTCAGTGCCAGACAGTTAAATGGCGCTGTCAAACTATAAAGTTAACGACAGTCTACGTCTTATAGAGTCTCTGTTTGCTTTTTAATTGCGGCACGTAGGAAACTTTCTGAAAGTAACAAAAGACGAATCCAGAATATCAACATTAATTGCTTAAGAGTAAACATACAAGTAAGAAACTCGATTCTAAATTCCCGGCGTCCGGTGTTGGTAAGTTTGTATCTAGTCGCAATGAGTTACGTAGCTGCAGACCACGTTGTTGGAAACTTTACTTCTATCATATCGCACACTGAACTTCAAAAATATTAGGTAAGTAAACTTAAAAACTGACACCACAACATCTATTGTCCCGTAGAAAAATAAAAATTTATATTAATTAAACAAAATGGTTGAATTTATATCTATAGCAATCATTATGTCATGTACTCATGTCAAAAAGCGCTGTGATTGGTTGTATGATTTGTACATAATAAAATGTGTTGAAAAATTCTGGACACCAGATTTTGTCACTCCCATACAAACTTATCTGTATTTCTGTCTTGATAAATATTTATATATATGTAGGTTTCAATTGTTATCAGCTACATATCAAAAGGAAGTTCATAATTGTTTATTTATTAGACAAGAGTAATTTAACACAGATTTACGGCGGCGGTCTCTCGTATAAATCATTTGAATAATTCGGCCATTACAAACGGCAGCCAGGTTGGACTATTATTCACTCTTGGATTAGTAATTAACAATAACAAATGATAGTGTTTGTCCTTCGCGAAGGGATTGCGACCCATTTTTGAAATGACATATTTTAGAGGTAACAACTGAGTTTGAACAACCTTTGTAACATGATATTTTAACATTTATAACATTTTAATATTTCATTGACATAGCTGTTATTTGTTATGTACCTATGATCAAGAAGTGGCCAGCGTTTGACGGTGACTCGCCTGAAGTTAAACAAGGAATTCTTTCAGACCGTATTTTTTATTGTAGTGCGAACGATTAGTTTTTTACCACTCCTTTAAAGCAGTCATGAGCTACAACAAAGAGCTACATAAAATTTCTGGAAGCAATTTGGTATTCTAGACAAAAGAAATGCATAGAATAACACTAGAACCACAATAAATAATCAAAGTTATCAGCAAACGAGTGATTAATGACATAACACTACGCACTTAGTAGTTAACAAAACGTTATTACAGAATATCGTTATACGAGTAGATAGCTGCGATCTAAATTGTCGCGCTATTGTTCGACAACATGGCTACCGTTCGATACTAATAGCAGATTTATAAATCAGTGGTTTTCTGAAGAAGGAAAGAGGATTGTAGAAAGTATGAGCATGGTTCTACGCGGCGTAGGTTATATATACAGATATAAATTGTTTATGCAGCTTCAATCAATCCAAGATCCAGAGTTCTAGTGGTGACATCTAAATACCAAAAACCCACGAACGCGTAAATGCGTTACATAAGCACTCTTTGGGCCTTATTACAAAACGTGGTTTAACTATTAGTCCAGAACATTGAAAATATGCAGTCCGTTTTTGCTGTTCGAAATGTGTCTATGTACTGTCATAATAATCAAACTGTTAAAATGTAACCAATGATAAATCAACGTTCCAATTTGAAGTTGACATTTTGATTGTTTGTATGTGATATTTAAACAAGGAACGACTTAAGTCCTGGACTAATAGTTAAACCCCATTTTGTAATAAGATGGTTTGCGTAAATATAATAACAAAATAAATACTTCTATGTGTTGGCTATTCTACAAAGTATCAGATCTAAGTCCAGAAATGATTAATGAATGTATTTGCCGTCATTACTGGCACGTACACCCGTTCACATTATCTTAATTACAAAACCGTTGACCGAATAACAGTGATAAGTTGGCTGTGCAACGTGGCTTAACATGATATTCACAAAAATAATGATTTAATGTCCTATGTATTTTAAATAACCAAACACGAATAAAAATATTTTAAAGACCGATGACTCCAATAAAACATAAAAATGATGGAATTTTGTATCAGAGAGAGATGTTATTATTAATGTCTCAAATATTTTCTTACTACTTATTATTAATACAAAACCTTTGCAAACTAGTTCAAACCTAATGACTCGGTATAAATATAAAACATCGCTACATTTTAGGAATTAAATGGGAAAAATTGATAATCATATACAATTCGAAAAAGATACATAATTTTACGTGTTAACATATTTCTGTAAAACAAACACAAATGTTGCTAAAGCTAAAGTTTTTATTTAAATCTTTTTGTTATATCAGTCTAAAGCTTAACTAATAGTTCAGTAACACAAATGCATAGCCCTCGTTCATTCACGAACTAATATTATATTGCACGTAAATATAGGTAGGTATATCGCGACCTGCCGAATCAGGCCATTCGTCATTCGATAAAGGTATTATTGTCTTTCAAACCTAATGGCTAGTGAATTTGATGTATGAACGTTTTACCGTGCGTATTAAGTGAATACGAAAATGTGCTAGGATTAATAGAATCTGATAGCTGTCCATTTCATATTTGCACCCAGATTTAAATTTCTCTTTTTTACCTCGTATATATGACATATAGTCAGTCCGCAAGCAGTACGATTTAATTCAATTCGATATAACTTTATTGCACACCAATGTGAATAAACGTAACAAAAGGACTTAAACTATGAATATATGCAAAAGTGGGTGGCTTATCGCCTAAAGTAATCACTTCCAGGCACCGGGGTAAGAAAGCGGTGAAAGAGGTCAGTTAAATGAAAAAAGACAAAGGTTATACTGTCTATCTACTTCAGAAAAGTTAACATATTTGTCTCAACTAGACACATCAGAGGAAAATAGCATACTTAAAACATTCAAAAGCACTTTGCGAACAGAGACAGTGTCTAAAAACATCGCGAATGCAAACCTATCTTTGTCTACTCTAACTCCAATATGCATAAAAGAATGACAGTAATGTCCGAGCAAGATAGTTCTAACTTAGCGCAAGATTGGGGTAGCACTTTTACAATTTAACTCAAGGATTTTTATGCCTCTCTTTCTCTTATTTACCCTTCAAAACAAAACTTTTGCAAGTTTCACGGCGAAATATTATCATTCATAAACGTTTAAGTATAAACAAACGCGCCCATCAAAGAGTAAGTTAATATTGACATATTTAAATATAAATATGTAGACGCTAACGTTGATATATTATACGTTTGAAAGTTTGTAAGTACAAACGTCAAAAAACGATTTTGATGAAATTTTGCATGCAGACAAATTAGTCCCTGTTTTAAACATAGGTAACGTTTTATCAAAAAAAATGTGAATAGCATTACATAGCGCCTAGTACATATTTTGATAAATGAGATTAATCTGCCCATCATAACCCTAGATTCGTTTCTGAGGAAAAAAAATGCTGAAATTTCCTTCGTTAAGAATTGCATACACACTTTTTAAGTTACATTTTATCCACACGTAAAGCTATGTAGTGCGAACTCTAACTCGAAAACCTCTCTAAGAATATTGTCGTAAACGAAACTTGTGTCATTAGCACACAAAGTAGTTTATAAAGTGTTATTGTTTAGTTAGTACAATGCAGTGTCGTAACTACTGCAACATTGCCTCTGCTTGCCCGATTTGGAGTTAGCAAGGTTTTTTTTGGTGATTCTTTATTAGCAGTGAAATTGCACTTTTTAAATACCAAAATTAGGTACCTAGTTATAAAATACTGTGAGATTAGTGGTACAATTCTGATATACAATATGTTTTTAGAAGTTAATAGTATATGAAAGAATATATTTTGAAAACCAATAAAACTGTTATTAAATAAAAAAAATCAATCAAGCTATTTGATCTAGGCTCTTCCTTTCTTTGAAGTGAGTTAAAATGTTTTAAAAAGAAATAACCATAAAAGCTACATATATAGCAATTGTGATTAAGGTTAAATTACAACCACAAAAAGCTTGCTCAATAAATATATAGATAGATAAAACTCTTTATTTTTACACACATAGTACAGAAAAACAGACGAACAGAAACACAAAAGACTATAAAATATATAATTTTCAACCAGTAATCTTACAAATACCAATCATATATAATCGTAAGTAATTGTAATCATGCTAAACACCTTTTTATAGTCTAACCAACATATTCTGACCTGCCTTCCAGACAACAAACACTAAGCAGGAAGGGAATTCTCAAATCTTCACAGCTGTTCTTAACCAACTGTTAAATTCACATGCGGTGTTAAGTTTTTGAAAATGGTGTAAAATAACAATGATGATAGAATATGTATGGTAAAGTAAAAGCAAAAAAGCCATTTATTCAGCTATTTAAAATTCATTTTACATTCTTGCACTCGGATATATTATAAATTTACACATTTTGAGCTTTTTCTTATTACTTATAGTACTAGATTTATTTGATACTAGTGGACCTCCGCGGCTTCGCTCGCATTATTTTGAGATAAAAAGGTTTAAAATGAACATAACTTTTTTATTTACGAACCGATTGAAATGATACAAACACTAAATGTTAAGTTGACAATGCACCAAACTGTTAGTGAAAACCATAGACAAATCGGTTTAGCCGTTTTCGAGTCTATAACAAACAAACATACCGACAGACAAACAGACAAACAGAAATTTATTTTTGATACATGATTTTTGTGTTCTATTGCATCAATAATGACCTCTCAACATTTTTTTTCCATTATCTTCAATGTACAGACACCGACCGGTTACAGTTTTATTATATGTATAGATTATTATTATTTTAAATGTCATGTTGTTATGCGAATATGTATGGTAGCGAATATTAAAACTACTTGCAAGTCATATGAAAATATGTATCAATGTTATTTCTCTTCTTCTATTATTATTCCCATATTATTGTATCCTAATTTCGTAGATAGAGTTTATAGATCTCTCGTAGCAATTTCGTAGCGACATCGTAGCGTGTAGCACATTCGTAGCACACGCGTAGCATGAATAAACATCTATGTAGATTGTACGTACACGCTAGCAAAATTCTCTAAGAAAAGAAATGTATTTATATAAAACTAGTGGAGGCCCGCGGCTTCGCCCGCATTATTTCAGGATAAAAAGTAGCCACACCATACGAAAATAATTTCGTATGTTGTCTAAATTTATTTTTAACTGAAACTTTATATTAATTATATTTTATTTTCGTGATCATTACAGTGTAAAGTGAACTTCTGAGTTCTACAAATGACATCCCCATAATTTACAACTCATTGGTTACCAAAATACTAGACAAACATTTACTATTGCTATTGACTTACAAAAAAGTTTATTAAACTGACATAGATTATTAAAAATTACTTGTGGCCAAACATGGCCAACCGTGTGGTCAAACGATCTAAATATGGAAAAATAAAATTCAGAAACACAGAAATACACAATTCAAAACCACAGCATTTCGCGTAGCCAAGCATAAAATATTTACACAGATTAAATTTACAAATTGCCTTTCACGCAAAGAAGAGCCGTAAACAAACACAAACCTTTCAATGAATACCAATTAACTTGTTACCGATATCAGAGCGATTTTATTGAAAAAGTTGACGCGAGTTAGCGGAACACACCAAAGTTAATATTGTCGGTTATACCTATCGAGGTTGTATCGCACCTTATAGACGACACACAGTAGCAAAATATCTTACGAACATAAGATGTACCTACACAATTACCATATTTCACATGGTATAGGTAATGTATGTACCATATGATATGACTGGCCTGTTAGCTTAGTTGGTAGTGGCTCTGCCTTCTAATCTAGAGGTCGCGGGTTCGATCTCGCATGACACAAGTATTTATATACTTTAAAAATTTATAATTACTTGTGTTGAGTCTGGTCGTTTGTATGTATAATAAGTATGTATTTACAAAAGAAAAGTATATAAGTATTATATCCGTTATCTAGTACCCACGACACAAGCGTTTGCTTAGTGTGGGGCTAGATGGCGCTGTGTGCAATATCCCGGAATATTTATTATATTCCACACCATACCATTTAAGAGTCGGCTGATCAGCCTGTTTTTTAGTACCGATTCATACGCTGAAACAAACCAATTAATTTAAATGTGTTGCAAGTAATAAATAAAAAAAAGATAATTTTAGAGTGCTGGCTTTTTCAATAACGATAAAAGTGGTCATAAGGCGAGTCCATTCATGTTTTGATCTCGATACCCATAGGTTAGCTATAAACATCGCCCTATACATACATACAAATGAATATGCTGATTAATTGATTGATAATCGCAACAGACACATGATAGATCCAGATCGTCATATCAGGATTACTGAAATAACTCAAAACATAACTCATTACTCATTTTTTCGCTTCAGGTGACTTGGTGGTCAATGGCGTGCGTGATGTCACCTGCCGGTCCCAACGGAAGACCAGCGCTGGATGCTTGCATCCAGCACATGCTGAGTTGGGGCCGGAATGTGGCACGAAACGTGTACTTGTATATATCTTTATCTTTTATTGTGTCCTGTATCTCTTGTTGTTTCGCGTCGCAATAAATTGATTTTATTCTTTATTATTCTTTAAATGCCTGACTGTACGACATAAAAACTCGAATATAAATAAGTAGTGAGATGTTATCAGTTACATTGTCGGTTACATGAAGTTAATATAGCGCTATTCATTGCTACTTGGGAGCAGACGTAAGATTAAACGCAGTAATAAATAACAGGTTAACTGTTTTATTATGTACGGATGGGATACATAAAATGCTCGGCCTTTCCTAATTGAGTTATCTATATTTATGTAATCATAACTCTTGGAAGTAAAAACAAAGAAATTAGAAGGGAACCAAAAAGGAAGAAGTTATGTATTTGTGCAAGAAATAATAGTTACTAACCCATTGCTACGCCCAATCTTATGTAAATGTCTATAAATTTGAAGAAAATATTTCAATTATTGTTCGTCATAACACGGAGTAATTTTGTTTATTATTTAATCTGATCAATCTGTCAATTTGATAATCAAACTTACATGTAGGTACATGAATAACAAACTAGAATATTATTTTAAAATTAAAACATTTTATTATATCACATTAGCTTAGTGTGGGGCTAGATGGCGCTTTGTGCAATATCCGGGAGTATTTATTTGTTAATTTTTTTATAACATAACGGCACGAATATTTCACACTTCACAATGTTAGCAAAGAGAAATAAACTACAATCTAGGATTCAAATTCAATTTCGCAGATACATAGGAAGCTAAACAAGCGACTCAGGAAGTTACATCAACTTAAACTTAGATTCGATCCCCAACTTTAGCCGAGAAATATACCCGGGCAAATCCAGTTTCACATTGTATCTATACATACTATGGTAAAACAAGTAAGTTTATATACCTAAGACTTGTAAACTCTGGTATCGAGAATTTCCGGATCACTCTAAAAAAAAACACCATTAATACCCATTTATATCTTTAATGTTTTACGTTTCCGATATCTATTTAATGAATTATCGATTTCATAGGAAATATGTCTAATATAAATTATTTCACTAATCTAGGAAATGTAAACCGTAGCGGATTATATACATACATATACCTATGTACATAATATTATGAGGTCAATCAATAGGGCACTACTTTTGTATTGTTTGTGTTGTTTAAATAAATATAGCCAAACTATAATTTTGTACAAACTTTTTACTTAGTACAAATTCTTTTATAAGCTGGATTTTGAAGTCGATTAACAACAAATAACTATAGGAATACTGCACTTTGACTCTTTAACTACACTTCACTTAAATCTTAATAGATCAAGTGCCTATTACCGTACCTATTAGTTAAGGTAAGTACTAGGCAAGCATCAAACAGAAGAGTCCTAACTCGTAATCAAAGGGAGTTAGCGTGTAAGCCAAGCTAAGCTGCACAAAGTCGCGTTCAACTTTCCTTTTACTCGATTTATGCAAACACTTTTAGAAATCAGTCACCGTGCACTATATGAGCTATTTAAAGGGGATGGAGAGGCGACCTTAGGGAAATCTCTGTCAGAAATTGTTTTGAAATGGCTCATTTTGAAGTTTGTTACACCTGAGGGAGCGGATTAGAGTTAGGATCATTTTGTGAGCTTGTAGGCTACTGGTTCGCTAGGTTGCATCATGTAGCTACTTACTATATACTATTTACCTTCTTATATATCAATTGATACACTAGTGTACCCGGTCGACTACAAAATAGTGTTCGATTGTGGTACTTGATAAGTAAATTCTCTTTCTATTTTGTATTTTTTTTTGTTCTGTGTTGCAATAAATTATTCTTACAAAAACTTCTTGTTTTTTTAAAATGTGTGTATTTTTATTTCCAAAACAGCCAATGTGAGCAAGAAAACAAAACACTGATCAAGTTTTAAAATCACCCCTCTACACGCTATGAGCAGTCAAAGCGTTAAGCCGCGCCCCTCAACTCGCGCGATTGACAATCTCTTGGTATTCCTATTCCTGGTTGATTTACGTTTCTATTGTACCAATTATTCGTATTGACTTGTACTACCTTCGCCACGGCTAACTAACTTTAAAGCCGGCCGAAGCCTGCCTCTGTTCTACCGCCTGCCGGACCTATGTAGATGATCTTGGCTAACTTTGTTCCCTGATGAATTAGTATAGTACTAGCATACATGTGAGATTCGGAAAGGAAGCCTGGGACCTAGATAGAGTACATTCTAAAATATGTACGTTGGCGTCAATGATCAAAGTAAAAGTTTAATCGTACATCTTACAATTAAATAAATAAATAAAAATAAATAAATAAATAAATAATCCGGGACATTGCACACAGCGCCATCTAGCCCCACACTAAGCAAACGCTTGTGTCGTGGGTACTAGATAACGGATATAATACTTATATACTTTTCTTTTGTAAATACATACTTATTATACATACAAACGACCAGGCTCAACACAAGTAATTATCAATTTTGAATTTCATAAATACTTGTATCAAGCGGGAATCGAACCCGCAACCCCTAAATTAGAAGGCAGAGCCACTACCAACTAAGCCAGTCAAATTTGGCTAGTATATGAATAAACAAAATAGATTTGGATAATTAATGGTTAAACGAACTTACCTTAAGTGAAGTTCGACGAAGTGAGTTCATAATTATACGAGACGACGTTACATGCGAAGAGATTTAAAGTCCCACCCGGACCCTGTTATAAGACACTAATATGTATGCCTATCCTCAAATCACTTACATTAATATCAGTTAAACATATTGAGGATAGCGTCGGCCTGCACCCGCTGTGCAGTTGAAAAATGTCAGTACAGCTACTATTTGGTCTGAATGCTGATCTGTATTATGATGGGTAGGTAGGTAGGGTATCAGATTTGGTGGTATACTTTAGGAAGACGATCTGTTTCTGTAAGCATTTTTCATGAATCGTATAACTCAATCATCTTGAGTAATACATTTATTTAACTTGTATAAATGAGATTCTGCTTGATCATTAGCCAAAAAATCTAAGATTAAGATTACTTGCATTATAATAAAAAATAAATATCTTATGTTTTCTTACAGCAAAGACTTAACAGTAACATTATACGAGTATTGTTTGAACGGGCTTTCAGCTAGTGCCTATGTTATTATATTAATAGCAGCACTAGATTAAAAAAAGGATTGTCTTTATACCTTCTGTTAGAAAATATTAAAAATATTAGAGTAAACCGTTGCCCAAACGGAATAAGAGTCCTGATAGACGATAATAATAATGAAATTTCTGGGCTCAAGTAGATTAACTAACCAAGTGAAAAAGACATGAAAGCAGATATCATGGCTTACTAGGCAAAAATGAAACAATCATTATGCCGTTGGCGAAAATGACGTATAAATAATAAGTTGTAACTTCCAGTCTATTGTAAATGCATCTGTATAGGCTACAGGAACTCATTCCTAGCATATGACCATATTATATCCCATTTTATTTTAAGCCGTGTGGCAAATAAACCAATGTCAGGAACCTGAAAATTTTAGTAAATTTATCAAATATGTATGTAATAGTAAGTTAGTAGTAGTAATCTCAACATTTATGTTTAAATGCTTCGACCTCTTAATCTATGAGTCTTATAATATGTCACACAAAAATTAAAGAATTTTCTTTAATCACACCACTGTCAGATTGTTCTGACCACGTGTATACCTCAATGCCTCTTGTATTGTCAATGGTTAGTAAGATGTCAATCACCGTATTATATAGATTTTATTTACAATACATTGCCAGCCTTTAGGCTGCTTTCAATTGTAGGATAATACTTTGGCCGTTATACTTTGCATCATTTCAAAATCCACTGACTCGATTTCCTTTACAATACACGCCCAACTTATCAGAAAGACACATGAGAAACTCACAAAAATATCCATATTACCAATAAGTATTGGATCATATCTATTTGAAACGTTGTTTTCCTCCGTAATCAATTTCGGATTAAATTTGCGTAATAACTGCATATATGTATAATCGTAAATAGCGCAGAGCTATTAATTTATTTATTTCTCTAAATGAAATATGTCTGCTCAAGGAGTTTCAGACATTTCTTTGCCGGTAAATTTAGAATAAAATTTTGTAAAGTTGTCTCAAAGCCATAAACTGAAAACTGAAGTGGGTTTCATTTATTTATAACAAGTTTATTGTTTTACTTTTGAGCAGGTATTGTGAGTAAATTATGCCTAACATAGCATGTAAATATACAACCAAAGATAAGACCTTGGTCTTGAGATAGGACCTTATAGGTTTAATTAGTTTTATAAAAACTACAGGCATTTGTGATGAAACTGAAAGTAAAATCAAGAATGAAACTCGTAAGTGAAATCTTAAAATACCAATTTAGGTATTCATTACCAGAATTGTGTACTAATGGGTACTAAAAAGTACGCGTTTTGGAGGTCAATTATAGTTATATGGCAATTTCTAGGTAGCAATCGGCTATCCGTCCGAATATCCTTCGTTTCAAATCGATCAGAATATATGAATTTGTTGTGACATCTCAATTTTCATATTAATCTGAAAGTCATGCCTTCTTGGGATCAGAAAAAAATTAACCCAATATAAACTGATCCGGCACACTGGGCTACGTTCAATTAACAAACAACTAAAATTAATTTAATGTAATTAAATTAATGAACGACCACTATTGGCTCTAACGAGGCCCGGTCTCGTCCCAGTAGCTGGGAACAGGCGGCTCAAGGCTGGTTGCCATCTACCCTACTGGACTGGGTTGGCCCAGGTTTGGTTGGTACTTTGTTTTATTGGCACCCTGTTTGAAACTTGGAATGGACTTAATGCAGTTTGTTTCTAGTTTCAGTTCAGTTTGGCCGTGATGTGGACAATGCGGCGCAACCAGTGTTGCGCTTTACTTAAGGGCTGGACTTCTTTGAGCAGTTTTAGTGGCTTTAATCTGTACTATCAGGATCATGCCAAAATGTTAATTCTTGTTTCAGTGATATAATTGTGAACTCACGTTCACCTTTTGTATCTTCGAATGGAAACCCAAAGAAGAGCTTATTCAGGATCTCCACCTTTGTTAAGTTGTCTTAAACAATGAAGACGCTAAATTAGTTAGTCGTTGTCTGACACTTGTGAATTCAAATTCACTGGCACTGGGTCTTCTGACCGTGACCTTGTGTAATAGCAATCATATTTTGTTACAACAGAAATATAAAGATCATTAGTATCATTGTGGAAAGAAAAGTATTCTAACTTTGTCAGATTATAGTTATACGTGCTCCCCTTATGCCGCTGTATATGGGCTGTATATTTGACAATTTGTCATAAGCATTAACATTTTAAAGTCATTGTACATAATCACGTTATGCCACTAGACTAGTTTGTTATCAATCGTGCTCAAATAAATATGAATCACAAACAAAATAACCGTTATAGATTAGAAAATCTAGTTCTTTTTACATTGAATAAACTGTAGAACAATGTATGTAAGAAAATGGTAATAAATAAATTCATATTTTGTTGTATTGTATTTGTAACAAAAACAACAAATATGTCGGTACATCGAAAAAAGATCGTTACAGAAACATTGCTAGAAAAGTCATGATTCCGATCTACATAACAAAAATGTGGGTATTTCAAAAAAGGATCGTTATATCATTTGTTGAAAAAAAAAACTATATTTACGATCTATTCGGTATAGTTTTATAAAATATATAAGATTATACTCGTACCAAGAAAATTAAAATCGATGATGAATAAATGCAGTAAGATTGCTTTGGTAAGTTAGTAGTTGCACTAACCTTTATCCTTTGAGCTGGTTTTGCTTAGTTTTTGTACCAAACGTCGTCGTAGTATAATTTTACATTACGCTTGTATTTGATAATAGGACTTTCGTAGGATAATTTTCTCCCTTTGCACAGTTTTTAAAACGAAACGATTTTGAACTCTGCTAGAATTTGTCTGATTGTAAACGATCAACATCATGGGAAACGGTCTGATTCACTCTGTCTTAGAAGAATGTTCATTAACTTTTAAAATCACGAGAGTGTTCATTAGATTTAAAATCAACAACATTCCGTTTACATTCTAGTTATCCGTATCATAATACCCGGCACCATAAAGCCAGTTATCACGGCGTTTCCGGCTGGTTTCCCGTGTCGCAGGGCTGTGATTAACTTGCATTATTGTGTCTTAGCCATATTGTTAGTGTTGGCCGCGAGCCAGCCTGTGATGTATCTGGTTACTCCCGCGTCGGTGATCGGTCTATACAATAAGAAAAATATTTGTTTACTAGCAGCGCCTCGCGGTGTTATCCGTGCAGGTCGGAGATAAAAGCTCATGTGTACATCTATGGAACAATTAATTAATTGGGATTAATCTACCACCATACCAAATTTCATCTAAATTTGTTCAGCCGTGAGCGTGAAAAAGTAACAAAAATGCACCCACACTCTCCAAAATTTACTTTTTTTGTGTTTAGTGCCATCAAGACATGGAACCCGTATCTTGTGGTGGTAACCCAACCAACGCTTGGATATGGAAGTCTGTCGCCATATGATTATACTAGACGGCCAGCGACTTCGTCCGCATGGGAATAGTTATTACCATAAAAACGGTTCTAGTGAGTTAATCTTCAAAGATAGACATACTGTTGCAGACATTTTGTTAGATCATTTTAAGAGGAATAATTAATTCACACATTTTTTTTTAAGAGTAATAATTATTTTTCTTAATTTTTTTTTTGATATCTTGAACCGTTTTTGCAGCACACGCAACGGAAGCTCTCAAAGATGAGTAATTTTCCCCGTTTTTTTTCACATTTTCCATTGTTTCTTCGCTCCTATTAGTTGCAGCGTGATGTTATATAGCCTAAAGCCTTCCTCGATAAATGGTCTATCCAACACAAGAAGATTTTTTTCAATTCGCACCACTAGTTCCTGAGATTAGCGCGTTCAAACAAACAAACAAAATCTTCAGCTTTATAACATTAGTATAGATAAAATCGAAGCGTTTGTTGGTCGGTTTGTTCCTCTTTCACGCCACAGCGGAGCGATTATAGTGTTTTTTGGTATGAGTTTGAAACCTTATTCCAATAAGGTTGCCGAGATAAACATAGGCCACTTTTATTCCTATACAACACTATCCCGTATGTACATACGTAATGCATTTACTAACTGTCCGGTTAGTTATGTAAGTCCCTACTTCCGATACTTCCCTATAAGCTGATGGCACAAAAATATTTTTTTTTCAGTAGTAGGTAGTTACCAAGTAGGTAATTGTCCCTCGATTCCAGCATCCGGCAATTTGGCCGACAATTTCAATGTTTGTTGTCCTGATTCACAAAAAGCTGGACGTGACGCGATTCTCGATCACATTGCATTGATCGACTTTTTTACCAATACGTTTAAAGTAGATTTAAGTGGACTACGAATATAAACCGTTTTTACATAAGTCTTGAGTATAGTAACAAAAGCATGTTCGTGGAACAGAGAGAACTTGTATTCATGCTCGATTATTTTTCATCAGGTCAGGACTCTAAGCTTGTTTTCACCGGAGTATCCGAAGCTTTTCTTTTAAAAAACAATGAGACTGGCCTCCGGGAGGTTTTAATGGGTGAAAATTCCACATAACCCTGCAGCACCTTATTATGTTCTGCTCAAGGATTTTTTATGTCATCCCTCTCTCTGGTATATATTTTTGACGATATCCTCTTGAAGCTAATCTATAGTTATTTAGAATATTTTGTTAAACTAATTTACCTACTTATTAAAATATATTTATAAAACAAAGTAGGTACTTACCTATATTATATACCTACACTTGTTGCTTATTTGGATTATATTATTATGATGGATGAATCTTAGCTAACCGCATCATAGAGAAACATCCTGTCTCATTCTTCCATAATATTTGGCCAACTGACTTAAAGTTCGAATAATGGGGTAGTCACAAGGAATATTTATGCCTCTTTTTTTCCTTCTTTGGCCATAACGTTACATTGTGCCTGATCTCAAGTGAAAACGGGGATTTAAATCGAACCATGGCTACAAATTAAAAAAAAAACAAATGTCAAAAAATAAGTAGCCGTCAATGTCATCTTATCAGGAAAAAAACACGAGCCTGGGGTTCGTTTTAGGAAAATAAATGTTTATTTTGATTAAATCATATGTGCTGAAATACATGGATAACTAGATAATTTACAATACTAAAAAAGTCAAAATGGAGTGTATTCTGAGAGCTGCGCTTTGTCAGCATTTCCCTAAAATGACGATAAATTTTAAGCCTGTTCGGTACTGTCGGCCTTTAGTTGCACAATCAAGAAATTACGCTGAAAAAACAATTTATCAGCGTGAGGAAGAAGGAGAAAAGACAAGAAAAGTTTATGGCGATGAATACCCAGAATGGCGAAAGCCTTGGATCCAAAGGAAAGGCGAATGGAAAAGCAAACTTTCCGTCTTTGTCGAAAAGAACCCCAGTCCAGATATTCTGAATGCCATGTCTCAAATACCAGATTTGACTATGGACAAGGTCAAAGACTGGTGGAAATCTATGAAGGTACAGCAAGAAATTCACAACCAACAATTTATAGCAAAACGAGTTGCTATGCTTGGGTCAAATTTAGCAGCTATTCATTTCTTGCTCTACAGACAAGCCGCTATCAGGTAATTATATAGTTATATATTATAGTTTATTAGTATATCCCTAACTCTAGGATGAAATTGAATGAGATGAAAACTAACTAGATTTTCAATTTTAGGTTAAAAGACTCAAGGCATTGGATGAAGGGTGAGGTAGCTGATTTAACATTACCCGATGTTTATGAGGATGGTTATTTCGTTGAAGCAATTGACTGCACCGATTTCCACCACAACGGAATTAGATATGAAGGCATACAAAACCTCACTGGATTGAACTTTTTGAAATGGCTTTGTCTGAAGAACAATAGGCATATTGACATGTGGTGTCTGGATAGATTAGCAGGGCAGAATGGAGACTCCTTGGAGTATTTAGACATCACAGGCTGTCAACTATGTGTTGGAGGTGTACAAGCATTGGCTAGAATGAAAGCACTAAAGTTCTTAGTTATTACCGATCCAGGTGATGATGTAGATCTACAAACTGCTTTGTCCATGTTAGAATCAGGGAAACCTAATCTACTTATAAAAGCTGTGTAGTTAATGTTGCCTGAAATAAAGTTCTTGTTTTTATGATGTTAAGTTGTCATTATTATTTATAACTACATATATGCCTAGTCATTACTATCATTTCTGTAGTTCCCTGGGAAAAACAAATGAAATCCTTTGAATTAAATAGGATCCTCAAACAAATCAATATAATATTGGTATTTGCCTACCTGTAAGTACATGTATATTAATAGGGTAACAAATAAAATACAGTATTGTTTTCGAGGTTTTTAATGCTTTAACATAAGTTCGTACTAGGTATGATCCAATATGCTTCACCAAACTGCCCACAATGCTATTTATTGATTTTAATTGTAACTGTAAATGAAGTACATATATTTATTGATAACATCAACTAGAGTGCCACTGATTGGTCCAAAGTGGTATTGATAATTTTAAAAAACTGTTACAAATGTGGTTAAGTTTTTAGATACTGTTCCTTACATTTTTGTCTAATTCAATCTAACATACATTAAATTGAACACTTAAATCTAAATAAATCATCTAAACAAGTTATTTACATTCAAGACATTTGACTAAACAATTACACTAATGCCTTATGTAGAAGAAATAAATAACGAATATGAAATGCTTCATCCAAATGTTCTCTAGAAATAATTGCTAATATTTCTTAAAATATAACATTTAACTTGTATGTTATGCAACAAAGTTAATTCAGTCTAATAAAAACTGCTTATCATGTGTGATATAGCATGGCTGCTCAGACAATGTGTTCATTACTTCAAGAAAAGAAGTTAAAACTAATTCATACATGTTTTATACTTGCTGTCCTTTCAAGTAGACAAGTTTATGGCTCTGATATACAACTTCTGCTTATAATCAAACACATGTTCCCAGCAGTCACACTATAGTTATTGACTGACAAAGCTTAGAGTCTGTAATATTCTGTGTTGATTAGGTATGATGCGTGATAAACTAAGTTTTGCAAGTCAATAAGGCACTTCCCATTCATAATGCAGATATTTTTTTTACTTTTTCATATTTATTATTAAAGTAACATACTGACAGCCACTCAAAAATTCAGCACTTGATAAAAAATGTAACTTACATGGACAGTAAAAAAGGCAAATTGAAACATATAGTACAAACATCCGAGTTGTAAACCGTGAAAGAAAACTAGGATTTTTATTGTTTTAGATAAAAGCCTTATGTACTGCAACAAAATATTGATATATCTATGAATAAATACAAAAGTACATTATATTTGCTGAAAATCTGGCATGTTTAAACGCGTGTATATAAAACATTCTAGAATCGATGAATAAAATACAAGAAGCCATGATGAATCGAAATTAAATTTTCCCAACCACAGTCAGGTGAAAGTGTAACAGAAGTTACACTTTCAGTAATTTAATGTTGATTGTTCTCAGTATTTGTATGGACTGTTGTAAATATTTCAGACCTCAAAAAACATGTCAAAATTTCTCCACACCTAGTATCGTAATTTAACTATTAAACGTGAATTATTTTCGATCTTAGATTAAAAATCGTGCATAGATTAAAGTAAAAGTCGAAAATTCTAATAGTAAAGGTAAAACTGGATTAAGTAAAAATTAAAAAGGCATTAATCTGATTATGATTGAAATAAAATATATCTATGTAAGTGTGGGTTATTTCCTTATTTTGAATTAATTACTTATTACAGAACATTTGTATCGCTTAGGCCAACGTGTCGGATAGGCACTCAAGAATTACAAAGGCATAACATGATAATACACGCTTTATGTATATAGAACCTCACTCTGGCACAAAAATGTATAAAAATATGCAATAATTAATTCAAATTACGGACGTATATAAATATTGCTATGTTTGTATATTATGTACTACTAATTGGTAACAACGGTACTATAATTCAGAGTTACTCGAAAAGGGTACTCCTAAATCGGGTCGTACATTTAGAACAATTGAACTGATAATGATGAAGTTTTATTATGATAGCACACATGTTGCATATCGTTAAATTACTGGATAGACCTGAAAATAGGTAACGCCACAAGATGTTGGAGTAGTTTTATGATACGAAATTCGTAGTTTAAAATTGACAAGCCCATTTACCAACATACCCTTTTCGGAAAACTCTACTTTGTATGATAAATGTATATGTAAGCTGCATTATGTTCTGAGAAGACAATTAGTACAGACACAGGTTGTGAGCTCAGAACGATAACACAGAAAACAACAATGATCAGGGGGATTAGCAAGATCATAACGGTGAATCATAATATGAATCTCTTTACAGTTCATCAAGCAATCACAAGACTTTTCCTATTGTATGTGAATGTGATAAACAACTGAAGTGTCATTTGTATAGATGTAAGAGAAGTATCTGTATCCCGTTTACTATGATTCATTTGAATGTGACCATGCTATATCCCCAGAAATTGACTATGTAGAACTTTCATACCAAATCCCGATATAAATGTATTGTAAGCTTGATTATTTATTATAACTATATTATATTAAAAACTGTGTTGTTTAGCAACCAGAGCTACAGAGTATATTTGACTATAAAATGGTTTTATAATCGGGCCTTGGTATACAGTATATGGTCTGTAAAGGAAGTCGGCACAAGCGAAAATCGCTTATTTTTTTTACTAAAATTTGAATAGATAACAAACTTTCTAAAGAATAGATATGTTAAGCAAACAGAAGGTAACATTTCACGTCAACTCTTACAAGTTGTATAGGTACAAGAAACTTTGAAATCACGAATAAAATAACTTTGAGAAAAATTATAAGTACATGTTTTTCGTGATTTCAGAAAATTGTAGGTAGTACTTTACCTAATCCGGCTTAACCTATCCTTCCAATGCTTTGTTTAAGATAGCATAACAAGAATCTGTAGGCAATATTTAGCAGAAGCATTTGTCAGTAGATTTATTAACGACTTGTGCCGACTTCCCTTACTGCTATTATTACGTGGCTAATGGTCTAGATGCGACTATAATATTTAACAGTGCGAAAATATTTCTTATATTTTATAAATTTAGTAAATTCTTCTCAGTTCCGGACTCCTAAAGCAATTACCTAAACACTATCAACGCCGAAGAGATCATTTTAAAAATACAATTTTGATATACATAACATTTTGTATTGGCCGAAACTTGTATCAATTATTTTAAAATCTTTTCTTTATCTATTCAATTATTTATCTAAATAAAAACCTTAATTACTTTGAGAGCCGGGAATACTTACAGCTAGTTGAAAATAATTCTAGTATTTACATTGAGATTTGAATGTATTGATTTATCTAATGTCGTTAATGGTTTGAGCTGTTACTTGTCTCAATCAGTTACAATGTTAACTATCTAAGCAGAGTACAGACAGTGGGAGAACTGCGCAGGGAACTTACCGAACTTCAACCGAGGCGTGATACGAACCATTAAACAATATGATTTCTAAAGATTTTCAATTATGATATGATGAATTATCTCTGAATTACTTATCCTGTGCAGGTCCATCCTACTGTTTGTATGCTGCGCTACCGTTATGTTAGAAGAATGATGAACGTCACTATTTCTCTAAAAGATTACATTATTTCCTATTTGTAAAAGATTAGTCATTCAAACATGGCATCCAATAAAATCACTCGTGGATTCCTCGTGAATCTCTTTATACCGTTAAATAAATAAGTAGATATAGATATCGTACGATAAAAAACAGAAAAATCATTCATGGAAGACCAACATCACAACATAAATATAAAAACGATTCGAAATCATAGACTTAATTTTTAATGATTTTGCACCAAAGTTCATTGCCTTGACTTACGGCTAAGGATTGCGATACACACTTCCCGGCGAAATATATAGCACGTCGTGGGTAAAGAAATATATATCGATTATATATTTCCACAAGCGATGCATCCAAATACAACGTCCATTTCTCGGCGTGCCATATATCTAGACGGATGCTATAATGTACGTGTGTATATGAATTTGGCCCGAACTTGCACGGCAAGCGGCGTAAAGGGGGAAACTAAAGGTCATAGCACACTTAAACGACTCTGCTCCAACACCGCTCCCACCCAACACTGCCCTAACTGCTCGCAGTCCACGCGGCGACAGCTAGCAGGCACCCAGCAGTCCACGCGGCGAAAGCTTGCAGACGGCCAGCTGTCCACCCGCCGATCTCTCTTGTTTTTCTCGATAGACACAGTTCGCGATCGGTCTCCGTTAAAGCAACTCGAATTTTTACTATGTCTCGATTCAGCTCAAGTCTGCTAGCACTGCTAGCAGTGAGCGCGCGGTCACCGCGCCGACCCCTCGCCTACATCGTGCGGCCAGCGAGGCATCAACTACCGAGCAGTCTGACGGCGGTAAGCTCGCTGACAGCGGGCTGTCTGCTAATTCATGATGCCAATGTAAAATATATCTAAAGAGCAATATTTAAAGACTATATTTGAATTATATTCTTTTTGCCGGGTGGGATCAGAGTCGTTTAAGTGTGCTATGACCTTAACACACCAAAAATGATATATCTAAAATCAAAACACAACCCTATTACTATAGCACTAGCTTCCACAATCGAATACATTAATTATTAAATACGATTTCAATTTCAAAGTTCGTCACTAAAAGTAGAGTCATATCATTTCGTAAATGCTCAAAAGGCTTCGTTATCGTGTCGGATATTTTAGCGACATATATTACCAAAAATATATATCTGATTAAGCTACCATATTGCATATATCTCACTGATATTACGCCATGTCGATATAAATAATAACATCTAAAATTATGTACACAAAAAGCGGTTCTCGTTCTTTAGTTAAAATGTTAATATTCACGAGGGTTGCAAAATAAACAATACCATCGTTAAGTTATTACGCATTATGAAACATATTATGAAACAATCCTACGTAGATTACTCCGATGCGTATACAGGAAACATGATAGAATTGGTATTGTTTTCATAGTTATCAAATTAAGACAAACTACAAAACAGTATCAGAGCTGTTTTGTTGCATATTTCATTGTAGACACCCGAGAATACAGTAAACTAAAAACCGAGAAGCTATGTTGTCTATATTTCGCCACTCATCAACTCAACTAAGTACAACATCCCAAAGCTATTTGTGTCGAGACGTCATCATACAAAAAAAATCGAACTACTTGATGTCTTACAAACTTTACTTCGTCTTTTTTCTCATGGGAAGAGACAAAATAAGTAGACAGTACTTTATACATGGAATCGATTAAATACAGTGGGACAAGGCTATTTTGGCAGACTATATGGGTCTTATTACAAAACTTGGTTTAACTATTAGTCCAGAACTTTGAAAATATGAAGTTCTTTTTTGTTGTTCGAAATTCGTCAGTCTACTGTCATAATAATCAAATTGTTTGAATTTTAAGTTGACATTTTGATTGTTTGTATGTGATGTTTGAACAACAAGAATCGACTTTTTATTTTCATAGTTTTAGACTAATATTTAAACCACGTTCTGTAATAAGACGGTATATGGATAGTTCCAACTTTCTCTGTATAAAAGAATAGCATGCCAAAATAATCTCTTCACATACTAGCAAGCACAGTTTTACCCGATCAATATCTTTTGTACAATCAACGTTTCGCAAGTCATATTCGTAATCGTTCGTATACGCGATAAAAAAAGGATCATAACATTAAAAACTATTTCATAAGCTTATTTTAATTTAACAATTAAAGTGAAGACTTAAAATACACATTGAGATCGTGCCTGTAATGACGATGTGCTACTAAAATGTATTGAAAAGCTTTACGAAGCATTTTATCCGAATTGGCAAAGATCCGTATATTATACTTATCTGTTAGATTTGATGAAATATTAAACCTTATTTTAAGTGATATCCTGACTTGTTGACTCGCTAGTTTTTGAGTAAAACATAAAATTCTTTTTTAAGATTTTTGAAATTGTATCAGAATGAATCTCTTCTGTTTTCAATAACCAGATTTATATACTGAATTAAAGTTTTGAAGTAAACGAAATGACCCACAAAGATGCAAGATTTAAAATACTTTTCAAAACTAGCGAGTCATACAGTTGCTGCAGACTATGGTATAAATTCAAGCATTTATTTGAAAATTAACAGCTATTTTAACGACCCTGATTGTAACGTACACATGTGCTTAATATTTCTAACGTTTAAAACCTTATCTCACTGGCTAATTCCCAGCAAGAAAGAGGCAAATAAAATTATGCAGAAATGTCAAAAATGATATAATGTGACATCAGAATTAGGGTCATTATCAACATACTCGGTTGTCATTCAGACTATCATTAGACGCATCAATAACTGTTCTCTCTGTATACAACAATGTTCACAAATACAACCATTCACATCGCCAATTAAGACTTACGCTACCAAATATTAGTTTTTATGATTTTTTTTCTAATTTTTTCTTTACTAAAAATTAACATTTTATTTTGGAGAGTAATAAAATACTTATAATGTTTACACATTACTCTAATCACTGTAATTCATAATTAATGCCGGAGCATTGTTTTTTACTTTGTTACTTTGTACAGCAGATAATTTTACTTAACATTTAAACTTCATGTGGTACGTTTTCAAGCGAATTCAACAATGGTACTAAAAGCAACTAAACACATCAAGGTTTTAAGCGATCGTACTATGAGGGATTGCCATAATTATGATAATTTTTGCAACTGGCTATGCATTGTCTTTGAGAAAAGTTTTAGCTGTAAGGACCCAGTTTAAAAAAATATAAATTGTTTGCAGAATCTTTTACAAATTGTGGCAAAATAAATACCGTTCAATGGATCTGGGTAATTAAATTTTTAGACTAAAAACAAAAACCAAAAATATGGCAAACGAATGGATAAAGTGAGAGAAACAGTAGAGGGTGCTTATGGAAATCAAGTAACAATGGACAAACCATGTCTTTTTCTCTGCATGTTTCAATGAGTTTTAGAACGATGGATTAGAACGGTATATTATGCCGATGTTGTCGTACCTTGGTTCCTTGCACATTGCACCGCTAATAGAATGTTTCCGATTAGATAGATTCTCAGAAGTACAAGTTGCTTTAGATCGTAGTATATCAAACCTCAGGGGAAGGGGAAGGAATATTCAAGAAGAGATTAGATTAAGATCGTTTATCGAACCTCTAGAATGTTAGAAGTGTAGTATTTCCAGTGGATGTGTGTTCATCGCTGTACCACTATGGAGATGGTGTACCCGCAGCGCTAACTGGCCGTCGATGTAGGCTGCAGCGCCGCCGACACCACCGGCGAGTTCACGTCTGAAAAAATAATGATGGTTTTTTTTTATAACCAACTAACGACAAACAGCACAATTTTGACCAAGATTAAAGTAAGACAGGTATGTGATATACATTTATCACATACTTTATATGTAAACTATTTCCATATCAAACATCCAAATTGGTTTCACAGTTGGGACGTGAGAAAGGACCAAATATACATACTCAAAACGTTAAAGGACTTGTTTGATGTTAAGCCATATTACTACGGTCTACAAGTCCGTTTTTCCTAATCTAATATTTCTTGCGGAAAAGACACAAATCAGAGGATCTCTACCATAAGTTCGTTTAGGAATCAGGAACGTAAAGACGTGTCTCGAAAAATCGAGTCAATAGCAGCAATATTCTTGGTTAACGGTATTAAGGCCAGTTTGAACAGCAATTTATAACAAAATTACTAAGTAAAAATAATCTTTGAGAAGACTTTATAACCTCCTTTTTTGGAAGTTGGTTAAACTAAGGCAAATATGTTTAAGAGTCATTTAATGATCATGTAAGTTGATGAAGCATATATGTATGACTATGAATAAACTTAGAAGTTGGTATATAAAATAGAAATATCTTACTGGTGGGCGTGTTGAGCTCCGAGTGCGGCGTGAGGTTGGACTGCGCCATCAGTTTCTGGCGCACCTCGCGGATCTTCAGCTGCAGGGACATCTTGGTGGGGAATATGCTGTTGTGGCTCGCCTGCACATAAACAAACAAAGTGTTAGTAGACATTATGGAAACGTTTTATTACTTATGCATAAAAGAAAAGTTGTTGAGTCGCCTCTTTTGCAGGCTTCTATTTTGCACCAAGACCCGTATATGATCTTCTATGCTTCGGGCAGACTTACAAAAAAATATCAATCTATAACAATTTACTAGTCTTTACATACTTGAAAGTGCGTAGTGGCCTGCGTGGTGGGGAACATGCCATGTTCCTGAAACAGTTTGAGCACCAGGTTCCTCCTCTGCTCCAGCACACGCCGGTGCCCCGCCTCCCCTCGCGCGGAGCCGGCGGAGGCGGAGTGCGGGGTGTGGGGGGACATCACGTCGTCTATGCTCTCAGACGCTGGAACATACGGCTCTGTTGACAAAATATTCAAACGAGTATATAAAACTAGTTACATTTTTAATGTAAAATATAATTGCTCAGGCTTAAGTTTGACTAAAATTTACCATTCCTAAGAAGCTTGGTAGAAATTGGGCTATTTTAAAGCCGAGTCTTAACTTTCTGTTCGAAATTGTTTCAATATAGACTCTGTATTGATCAAGAGAAATGAATTGGACTACTCGATGTCTAATCAATGGAAATAAAACTTAAATATAAAGCCCAAGCAATCATTTATGGGTAGTCGAATATCTGATCAAAGAGCAGCATGCAAGTTCTATTGTTTTTGTATTAGCATCTCTTGTAGTACATTGCAATCTCCTACGACTGACTTAACACTACTTTACTACTTCAAAATTGAACAAAGCATTCAAACATCGCACGAGTAGAGGTTTCGGCAAGGAGGCACCGTTATACAGTTGAGGTTCCAAAGACTCGCACTAAACGTTTTGTTTTGACTTTCATCGTGCGAACAGCCAAACTGTGGAACTCCTTGTCCGAATCTCTATTCCCCTTTAACTATAATTTGTCGGTCTTAAAGTCGAGAGTAAACTGGTTTCTTGTAGGCAAGCACGCTAGATCGTACATTATAACGTTGCTTAACATCAGGCAAGTTGTAGTCAAGCGTGAGCCTATATCATGTAATAAAAACACTCACCTCTAAACGTGTCCAGATTGAAGTCGGGTCCGAAGAATGTGTTCCCGACGAGCTTGTTGGTGGTGGTGTGCGGAGTGCCGTACGACAGCGGAGTGGGGATGCCGCCGCCATTCACTGCCTCCGCCTCCATCGGAGTTACTACGGTCTCGTCTTCTGTGGAGGAAATGGATATTGAGTAAAGATCTCGTGCATATGTGGATGGAGGGGTTTCAGGATCGAATTTATAAACCGATAAGGACGAAATTTGGTACCGAGATTCATGATGGTTTAGTACATATGACGTTTAATATTAGAAGCGGGCATTGCGAGTAATAAAAGGAAATGACTTTGACACATCACTAGTAAATTAGAAGATATGATACATTAAAATAAAATAAATAAATATTCCTGGACATTACACACAGCGCCATCTAGCCATTCAGCAGTAATCTTAATGAACTAGGTCGTATGGTACTCGTATTCATTTGCCGTCACTCCTACAGCATTTGGTTATGCCAACGGTCTTCTACAAAACGGAAAAGTTGTTACAAGCTTCAATAAATTTTGTACAAAATATTATAGAAGAATTTTATTATGGATTCTATGTTGGATACACATACCTTTCACAATAGTATGTTTCTTCCTGATATAGAGCTGCGGGCTGCGCGGCACCACCATGCCGCTGGGGCTGCACGCCTCCGGCTTGAAGCGCGGCAGCGTGCTGAACTTCTGCTCGAAGTTCACCGTCTCCAGGACCCTGGACAATTACAATTAATACGACATGACGAATTTATAAAAAACATAATTGAAGAAAAATTGGAAGCCCGAAGAGGGAGAGGTAGGCCGAGAATGTCATACATGGACCAAGTAAAAGAAAAGGCGGCCGTCTTGTCGTATAAGGAGGTCAAGGAATTGGCAGAAAATCGGGAAGGATGGCGCATGGTCCACAGACAAGGGCTTTGCCCTTAAATTTGTGATGATGATGACAATTAATTGCGTTCTTTACAGGCATTTAATCAAATCAAACACAAATGAGCTGGCACAGTGCTGTAACACCTCTGGAGTTACGAGTGTCCATAGGCGACGGTGACAGCTTACCATCAGGCAGACCGTCTGCTTTTTAGCCACTTTTTTATAAGAAAAACACTAGCGATAACTATACATAAAGTGGAGCGTATATCTACATTGATATGGCTATAAATCAGGCTGCCTAAATCCTAGGACTAGACTAAACTAGATCCTAGATTAGTGTGGGCGGTTGTGTAAGTGTATAGACGAGTCATGAATCCAATTTTCTGCCAAGATAACATGTTCTAATTCGCCTTATACCTTTGCACATGTATTATGCCTTTCTGTAAACGTTCAAAAGGTTTTTTTTAGTTTCTGATCTAGATTCGATTACACTATTTGGACCAACTAAAACCCGATGATACCTGTTGGATCCTATATTTCCAAGAGTGTTTTTACTAACTTGTCTCGTCCATCCTCATTGCCCTTCTTGAATAAACTCTTCTTATGCGAGGGGCTGGGCAGGTCGGCGTGTTTGGGAGACGAGGGCTCCTCACTGGCGCTGATACAGCCCGGACCTAACCCCGGGGCGGGGCCCGACTCCGAGCGAGGGATGGTTGCCTCCGAGCCGTTGGAACCGGTTGATGTTCCTAAATGATGTTAGTAAACAAAAAAATATGTTAAAATCACTTATAAAAATAAATGTAAGTTTACTATTACGATATTTACGATAAGAAAAACAAAGTTGATAAATAGAATCTGAAGTAGTACACAAATTCATATATTTTACTCATAATAATTACTTTTCACGTAAATAGTATTGAAATTATTCTTTTACTAGCGTCAACCTCTTTCAAGAAAACAGGATCTTTTATAATTGGACCACCAAGATACAGGCTAACGCCTAGTTTGGGGTCTACTGTTAACACTATTATTGTATTGTAAATTAACTAAAATAGGTATGAATATTGTAATATGTAGGTTAAGTTATCAATTGGCAAATAAACATATTTTTACTTTTACTTTTTACGTCGACTTAAAAATGTGTGTACCTCGACTAAGTCTCTTCTGCAACGGTGCGCGGCCGAGCTGCGCGGGAGTCGGTGCGAGGGGGAACGGACGGGCTTCTTCTATGGGGTTCTCCCATTGACTGTTAACAAACAACAAAATACGAGATTAGTTTATTTTTCTCAGCACTGGTCCAAAAGCCTGCATAATTTCGCAAAATGTAGGTTTGACTGCTGCCGGTCAAGATTATTTTTGCTCATTTTAGGGATCTTGTTGCGATCATTTTTATCAAGTCAATTGATTGGACACTTACGTAGCAGGTTTAGGCGCAGTGTGAGTGTTACTCTGTGACACTATCACAGACTGGCCGCTCTGTACAGTCTGGCTCGGCGTCTTGTTTGTCTCGATTTCTGGAACAAATCAAATGACACTTGTAATTTGTGAACCTTTCATTTAGTCCCTGTTATTGATGGTTAGGAGCAGTTATTACTCATTGATGAACTACATACATATTATGAGATAAATATAACTGGAGTCCTATGTTAGTATTGCCGGAACTTGTATTTTGTTATGTAAACTGCACAGTGTTCAATGAATAATACTAAACAACATGCACCAAAGCTCGCTTAGAATAACCTTTACCAATATAATAAAAAAAAATACCAAAACATACTCACACACTAAGCAAAATAATAAAAAACCGAGCCACATTTGAACAATATTTTAAATAACCAAATATCAAACCAACATAATGCAGCTGTGAAAAACATCTCGTCATTTGTTTCATGCATATAGAGATTATAGAGGTCTGAATGCTCCTTGAATAAATTGTGTGAGCAAATGTGTATCTTATGTGTTTCGGTTAGTTCTTATAGGCATGCTAACTTGTGTATATGCTCAGATTATATTTAAAGGTGTGCGTGGTGTACATTTGTGTGCGCACCGATGAGTCAAATCCATGCCCCCCGCTGTAGTTGTATGTTGCTATCGAATAGATAATCACTCAAGGCGATGTATTTGGTATGATGTGTACGTACACGTATATGTATATACGTTCTGGATCTGTACAGTTGTCCGCCGCGTTTAGTATCAGCATGCGTGCGTGTGTGTGCGTGAGAGTATATGTGAGCGTGCGTACGCACACACGTACACATCATACCATATACATCGCCTTGAGTACGTGTACGTGTGTACGTACGTGCGTGCATACGCACACATATACACGTATATGTATATACGTTCTGGATCTGTACAGTTGTCCGCCGCGTCTAGTATCAGTATGCGTGCGTGTGTGTGAGAGAGTATATGTGAGCGCTCGTATGTGTGTGTGTGTACCTTGCGTGTAGGGCACGTAGAGGCGCTGCAGCTGCACGTAGTGGAGCGGCTGCGGCGTGTCGCTGGACTTGAGCAGGAAGTTGCCCGCCGCGTCCAGCGACAGCGTGAGCGGGCCCGACATGGCTGCAACCACCACACCACGTGAGCAACCCACATACAACTACAATATCTCTCTGAACATGTAACTAAGCAACCCAACCTTACAAATATCACCGGCATACTCGGTTTATACCCAAGCTTCTTTCATCGCAAGCTTTGACAGCGTAAGCGACATTGTTGCAATAATGAATGACCAGTATGACGTCCTCTTTACTCCTTTTCACAGCCCGCATATAATCCACCCACCATTTGCCACAGCCATTGCCAACGTCGATCTCAGCAGCCCCACTCGACTAAACAGTAACCGGTATACCTAATATTTGCACGAGAATCCGCAATCCCATAATATATTATTATTGCCTGTTCTAAAGCACCAGTGTATCTCAAGATTTGCGTTTTGGCAAGGCAACTCAGTCATAAGTTTTGCCATGGTATACAATGCTCTATTGAGTTTAGCCAACAACCATCTGGGGAACATTTTTTCCTTAGCCTATTCAATTTGTTTTTGGAAATTATGGAAGGACCTGGGCGCCCACCACGATGTATCTGCCCAAGAGAACTCCTCTAGCGAATTAATTCTGCGGGGGAGTCACGACCCTTAGTCATGAGGAAATACGACTCAAAGAGAGATTCAATTTTTTAGTATAACGTACCCGCAGCATTATCAGTCCTCTTGACGAATGTGACGCTCTGCACCAACGAGGCCGAGGCAGAGGACTGGCTCGTCATGCCGGCCTGAGACATCTGAGACACGGCGGCTGCAGATATCGGCTTGGACATTGACACCTGCGGAAAATATTAAATAGTCAGAAAATAAATGACTAAAAGCAAGTAAGTAAACAAAACAAGAATTTTCACTGTCAAAGTTTCCATAAGGAATTTTTCGAGACATACTACCCCAATCGTCAATGTTATTTGCGTAGTTTGACGTGTAAATCTCAATCCATAAAATTTTATATAGATAGATTGTATAAATTGCGTCCATAACCATTCTATCATATTCTACTTCCATGGGGCGAAAAAAATGGAATGATTCGGTCCGCTTAAAAACAATAAGATAAACTTACAGGCCGTGGTACTGGGATATGGACACTGTTGATGACACGCCAAGTACCCAAGAACATAATACTGTACAAATTTTACACATCTAGAAAGAACTTACCGGCTGTGGCATAGAGATGCCACTAGATATGACCTGCACGTTACTTGTAGGCGAGTTAATTATTGACGCTATAGCGTTGTCCAGAGCTGCCTGTGTGGACAGACTGGGCGCGCTCAGGGATATGCCCTGGACACTGTTGGTGATACTCTGCGTGCTGGACGCGAGGGACGCCGGGTGGGGGGAGCTAGGCACTTGGTTTAAGTTTTTGTTGACTGATGTGAACGCTGTCCATTGGCGGTGGTTGTCGCCTGAGAGAGGAAAGAGAACCGATGATTTATTTAAATGTTTTGATTTTTAATAGGCTCTGTGTCTGAGCAAGGAAGATTAGCAATTTACATAATATTACATTTCATAGAAAATATAGTTAATACAACTCAAATCAGATTGAAGCTTTTTAAATGCATATGCATTGAGCTGGAACACATTCATGCATGAACTTTTTGGTCTGTGTATTGACAAATTAATATATACAACAATGATACCTGTATCAGCGTGTGTAGATTTGAAAGCACCTCCGGTAGGTTGGAACACCTTAGATCCGCCTGGACTCGACGCTGTGATGCCGCCTAGAAGGTTGTCTGAAGAACCAGCCCTGAAAAAAAACCTTATGTTATTACGGGAAGTAACAACATATGTACATATCACAGTAGCAAAAGCTACTTCGCGGAACCCATGGAAGCTTGTATGTTGACCATTATATAATATATATATTATGTCTTAGTCAGTTTGGTACAAAAGTATCAAAAGTAAGGCTTGAAGTTTCATGTAATACGCACATTTTCTAGGTCTTATAAATCTTAGGACCGTTTCGCACAACGGGTGCAATTCTGAGTCGCTTGTTTAATCGTATCCCTGTATCACCCATACGCACTGTTTATAGAAACCAACATGTCTGGGTAGACCATCCGGGTATTTCGTGTGTATGGCAACGGGACTACAACAAAGAGAAGTACTCTATAGACGACTCTAAACCAACCTATGGCCACTTAAAAAAGGCTTGTAGACTGCATTTCATATAAGTAACTAGTTGAGACTTACAATTAAATGATTAAATGTAATCTCTACGATTGGTAGATTCTTTTCTCGGCCATAACTTTTTCACTTTACGTATAGATATCTCTTCTCTAGTTTATACATATATTCTAGAATGTTCTTACCTAGCTTTGATAGGCTTGGGTCGTCGAGTGTGGTCGTGGTGTGTGAGGTAGTCCCGCGCTCCGTCCATACCTTCCGAGTCGGAGTCGGTCACCTTCTCACCACACTTCAGGTCCATCTCCAGGGACTGTTGTGGGAGCGGCTGGGGAGCTTCTTCGCATATGGGTTGAGACATCTGTGAATATGGGATAAAACAGATGATGCTATATGATAACTAAGCCATATCCTACACAGGTGTCATTTTGGATCGTGTCAGTCAAAGGACTTGAGGTAATGTAACGGATTAATATTATGCGGAGGAGTCACGACCATCAGTCATGAAGAAATATTACTCAAACACACACAGACAGAGAGAGAGAGAATTAAATTTGTATAGCATTTATTCTTAATACTCTATCGAAATAGTTAATTGTACTTACCATCTGATCATCGTCGCTGAGTTGCGGTGAGCCGATGTGTGTGTACGCAGACACCGGCGCGGGCGCGTCACTCGCCTTCATACTGCTCGCCACTTCCGAGGGGGTGCGGGGGCTCTGGAACCAGAATAATATTATTAGTTTAGGAATGTGGAAAAAGAAAATTTTGTCTTTTGTTGATCGAAAATATAAATATAGTGAGAATTTATTGAAGTAACTGTTAGAGTTGGCAGTCACTTGATAAAATTTAAAGATTTTACTACCTACAGGTAGTAAAATCTCACTTTCAGCGAGATTAAGATATTGTGACACCGTCGCAGAATTAATTTGTTGGGTGAGTTCTCTCATAAATGATGACACTATCGCCATTGTGTAATATCACCATGTCTGAACATTTCAGTTTCCTCACCATATTTTTTCATAATAACGATGGTGATGAGATGATGGTAGTGGTGGGTCCATAATAACGATAATCAATTAGACATACCAACCGAACCACAACAGCTTTTAATAAATGTGCTTTTGAATATTTCAAAAAATCATAACATAACTTGATTACTAACCTGCGGAATAGAGCCAGTGGGATCTCGGCTGCTGGATGACTTCCTGCGATCCTTGTTGCACCATTTCCACTCGGGGTGCGCCTTGAAGTGAGCCTCTTTCACCTGAGAAAATTATACTGAATTACAAAGGGGAAAGTTTCTGAGTATCGGTTTGTACCTTCTTTACGATTAAACGGCCGAATCGATTTACATTAAATTGGAAATATGTAGATATGACCATAGATTTAATTTAACCTAGATAATAAAGCTTGGTCACAAAACCAGAGCCGCTTCGCAGTTCAAGTTTATGACTTTTTTTTGGTAGCGGTGTGGTGGTTAATCATGTAAAGTAAGTAAAGTAAAAATATGTTTATTTACTATTTGAAAAACTTAACCTATACGAGTATATATATATTACAATCATTAATCATGATAATATACATTTTTAAACAGTACAGCCGTTTGACTGGATCAAAAGGGCAAAAAGCATTTTAAAGGGGCTGGATCCTAAATGTAATAATAGATGTGAATAGTTAGTAAACATATGAATAAAAAAATATCAGTGTGAACTATGTATGTATATAATTCAATTTTGGGCGCTTCGGTGAGTCAGGTGGGTTGTAATTGTAGGTCCCGGCTGTTTGTCATAGTATGGCAGTCGTAAAGCCATGTCAGAGGCCCTTACGGCGGCTTGAAAAACTCTTGACACCAGAGTTGGCCCACTCTCATTCGATATGAAGAAGAAGAAGTGTGAATTGACCTCGCTGGCTAGTTCGTTGTACTTCTGCTTCTCCTCGGGTTTGAGCGAGTACCACCACTCGCCCAGTATCTTGCTGACGGTGCGGTTGTCCTGGTTGGGGTGCATCTGGTGCACGGTCTGCCGGTGCCGCTTGGAGAATATCATGAACGCGTTCATTGGCCGGCGGATGCGACGCTCTTTCTGAAAATTGGAATATGTTTTTTTAGTGAAATGTGAGAAGGAAATTTGTTAATGTAGGTTTTTATAATAGATAATTCTTTATTGACACACACATATAACACACAACAGAATAACATTAAATACAAAACTACGCTTGTTTAGAACTTGCGGCCTATTCAGTTCAGCCAAGACCAAGCCAAGACCAATGTATGGGAGTGACGGAATATTTCCCCCCGCGTGAGCGAATACCTCTTTCGATTCCATAAGTGAGCGACAGTAGGATCACAAAAATACGTTTCGATTCCATAAGTGAGCGACAGTAGGATCACAAAAATACGCCTCTTGTCTAAGGGGGCAGTTCTTACATTAATAGTTATGTTATAATTTATTTTACGAACATCATAAAAAATGTTTTAGGCCTAAAGCTACTTCTAAACATTTTTGCATTAGTAACTTTGTATCACTCAGCAAATATAACAATAATACTCTGTGTACAAAAGTCAACTATTACCTGCCGATTTTTTTAGTAGATATTTTTTATTACATTTTGTTTGCAAATGAAATTCAAATTACCTTATCATTAGTAGCGGCTGGTGAGTTGAGAGCATTATTGTTCTGCTGCCGCTTGTCCTCGCCGGTGCTCTGCTCCTCGCACTCGAACACTTCGTCGTCCTCATCCGTGCACATAGAGGTCGCTGCAAATATTACAAGTAACATGGTTGTAATGAACTAAAACTCAAAGGTGACTGACTGACTGACTGATATAGTGATCTATCAATGCACAGCCCAAACCACTGGACGGATCGGAATGAAATTTGGCATGCAGGTAGATTATGGCGTAGGCATCCGCTAAGAAAGGATTTTTGGAAATGCTTCGTTTAAAGGGGTGAAATAGGGGATGCAAGTTTTACTCCTTAATGCGATCGAAGCCGCGATCCCCCACTAGTATTTTTATAAAATTAAGAATATCAAAATGTATTTACTGGGACACGAAAAACACTACAAAACAACGGGAAAAATAAAAACAAAATTTTCTATTTTTCTTATCATAACCCCAACTCACGCGCTTGATACAAGCATCCAGCGCTGGTCTTCCGTAGGGAATTTACAAAATATAACAGAATTGAGAACTTTCCCCAGATATGAGATTTCCAGATCTCCCGATTGGACTGGACAATAGATTGCGGGAATTATCCCCTTTTCAATTCGGTTAACAAGAGTCTTCTGTGTTATATCTTTTATCGGCGGTCACCCATACCAAAATAGACCTCAACGACAGTTGATTTAACCTGAGCCACAGTCACTTTATTATATAAGGAGAGAAGCCGCGAGGTACAACCAGCCGTGGAATATACAATACAAATATTAAGTTTTTATTGATTAAAACTTTCGTGAGACGTTTTTATCAATATGTAACTATCACCATATATACTTACCATCAGGCAAGTTGTGGTCAAGTGCAAACCTGTTTTTGGTTTAAAATAAAACGGTTTTAGTTACATATCGAGTTTTTATTGAATGTTACAACTAGGAAAATAATATAAAATCAAAATAAAGGGTTTTCTTTGCCGTACCTGTCTCAAGAGACCCTGAAGCGCAATATACATCCACTCCCACATCCTTTTTGAAAGGCATAATTTTAATAGGATCATAACAATGAAAGAGGAACTCACCATTATTCTCAGTCTTGATCTGATCCTCAGTCTTGATATGCGGCGTGTGCGGGGTGTGAGGCGTGTGCGGGGTGTGGGGCGTGCGCGGGGTGCGGGGGGAGGGCGGCGCGGGGGGCGCAGCCGGCGGGGGGGAGCTCGCCGCCAGCAGCGGGACCAGCGACTGCCACGGGAACGCGCCTGTGGACACGTTGCCGGATACTGGAACAAGTAATGTTAATTAGTTGATTTCCTAAATGCTAAACCCATCATCAAAATCAACTTTATTTAACCCACTGCTGGCCATAACTTCCTCCCTTTAATACCCATAATCCCTATCTTGCGCGGTTCTTGCCCAGATGATTCCTTCATACTTTCCAAAACTAAACCCATATCAATTAAATTATTTTTGATAGATATATATTTTTTTTACTTTTTCAATTTCATGAAACTTATATAGCATGTGTAATGGTATATCACTCACCTATAATAGCAGTGTGTGAAGTGGGCGGTGGTAAAACAGGCAACAACTGGTTGGGGTGCACTATCACGGCGCTGCTGTTGTTCATGTTCACATTGTTATTTACCTGCGACAATGTGGGAATATTAATAATATATAATAAAATAATCTCTTTATTTCAGATACAAGGTTTCTGTCACAAAAAATACATGTAATACAAGAATGTCAGAATGGTTGACATGTAATACATGGATATTATAGGAAAAGATATGACGTGTAATTTGTGGTGTTATCAATAAATGATTTGTATTTGTATACACGTAATAGTAGTTTATGCAACTGTCATATAATGAAGGGTATTAAAACACGAGTGTGAGTTTATGAAACGAGCGCAGCGAGTTTCATAATAGTAACGAGTGTTTTAATACCCATGTTATATGCAGTTGCATACACTACTTTATCTTCACTAATGTTGTAACATTTAAACTTTTAATTTATTAAATTAAATTCACGCGTACGTGTATTGTCACAGTGATTTTGCCGCCATTAAAATCTAACCAATGAGAGCGCAGCTGCGCGCCAATCAGGTTGGTCGCGTTTTATTGATTAAAACGCGACCAACCTGATTTTGGCCCTGCAATCAGGTTGGTCGCGTTTTATCGATGTTATAATGAGCTATTACGATATCGATTTGGATATTATACCATCATGTGAAATTGCTTAAATTGAGTGTTTTGTTGTCTGCGTTATAACAGTAGTAATTATAAGTCAAGTATTGGAAACATAAGTAGAATGTTACAACATTAGTGTAGATAAATTACATTACATAATTTGTTATGTAATGTATGTGTGTGTTTATATGTATGCGTGTTGTATGTAAAGTATCTCATTTTTGGTGAGAAAAATTAATTGAATTATGGCAAAAATAGTTTCACACTGTCATTGGAAAGGAAAACAGCATTGATAGAAGTGGCATCTTAAATTTCTTTTGTTATACCGTGCTGAGGTTTAGCCCTAGTTGTATCGGGGTAAAAATATAGACATCAATTAATGAATTCATACTCTTGTCATGAATCAACCATGTCATAAAAATACATTGGAATTGAGAATCTCCTTCCTTTCATCATTGAAGGGGGTTAAAAATCGTCATTTTCTATCGCGACTCACATTATAACTTTGATTATAATTTCATGTTTTACGTACTGTACTTACGTTGACATTAACATGGTCTCCGTTGTCGATGGCGCGGTGTTCTATCTCGGGCTCCATGTTGTTGAGTTGCTGACTGATGTGGTTCAGCTTCTGCTCTATCTGGAATGTTACCATTGGGTATGTTACAATACTGTAACATTTGTTCATATGGATTAAATTAGCATAATACATTCATCGAAAATCTGAAAAAAAAAACTGAAAACGTAAACCCTGCATTTAAAAACACACATCAAAATGTGCATCTGAAAATGTAGTGCAACTATTTGAGTAGGAAAGTATTTGTTCTACTATTTAACCATCAAATTGCCACAGCTTTGGAAATAGACAATAATATGCGCATAGGTAATCTTAACTATAGAATGTTTTTTCAACCTTTGCCTATTTTTTTCGACAGACACAGTCAGTTCATGACGACGACAAATTATACGTAATAGAACTTATAAAAGAAACTATTTCCAATAGCACACATGTAAATGACTACATGATACTACAACAGATTTATAAAATATCGAAGACCATTTTTCTATAAGCCTTATTTGTGTAAAAATAACTTACTTGAACAGTCTCCGCGGGCTCATTCTTAATAACAACAAACTTCTTATTCTCATTCGGTATGACATAGAACCGTTTAATCGCCTCCTTGGTCCCGGGTTCGACCACGGACAGCAGCCGTGCTTGCACCGGGGCCGGTTTCAGGATCCTCTTGTCGTCCACCACTCTCGTCTCGGTCAGTTCTGGCGGTCGGTCCATGACGCTTCTTAATACGTTCTGGTTACTGTGAATATCTTCGTCGTCATATTCCGACCGCCTGCTAAAATTTTCCACGTGATTATTTAGGGGGGGAGACATTTCTGGTTCTCTGCGGTAATCGTGGATACCATTCCTTAAATGTAGGGATGGTCTGTATATTTGTTCTTCTATGCCGTTGGTTGAAGGAATGCTTCTGTGTACCATTAGATTGTGAGCGAATTCGCTGGTGTTTCTTATGTTGTTGGAGATGCTTGTTTGTATTTGTGGGTTCAGGTTGAGAGATATGCTGGAAGGTAGCGTGAGGCTCGATATGGCGGTGGTTGGAGCGTTGATGCTGGTCTGGATGTTGTTTTGTAAAGACAGACTCGATGTTTGCACGTTGATGATGTTGGGTTGTGACACGTTGGTCTGCAGTATCGGGCCGTTGCGGTTGTCCACCTGCGGATATATGGTGTTATTAAATATAATAATGTTAGAAATGAATGTCTGGTGGAACGTGTGCTTTGTATGTAGTCTAAATTTCTTCAATGTTTAAATTGAAACGTGATAATCAGCCAGAAAATAAGAATGGTAATTCTTTTCGCACTCCTTCCGTTGCCCAATGTCAAGTCTGGTGTTAAGTAACACTTGAGTCTACGATAATAAGCGCTCGATCTATTATTATTGACTAGTTTTAAAAGATTGACACATATCATTTTGAAGATGACTATGTGGTTTCATTAGAGAAAAAAAATATTCAATGTGAGTGTTAGTGAATTTAATTTTGTATCTAATTCTACATTAGTTTTACCTGGTAATGGTAGTTGTTAGGCGACACCCGTATGACGCTGGTAGCGACACTGTTGACCGGTGACGTCACGCGGCTCGGACGCACCAACTCGGGGCTGTGGGAATGAAAAATCGTGAAAACGGTTTTTAAATAACTTCCCAGTTATAAGGCCTACAAAAATATTAAAAGTGTGGTTTTTTGGTTTTGAATGGTTGATATACGGAGGTCGCCGTATGTTGTGTATTTGCTTGTTTGGTGGTGGAATACTCTACTGTCACCCTGTGTGTTGTGTGTTGTTAGTTTAATTGCGGAATACTCTAGCGTCGATGGCCCTGTTTGTTGTGTGTTTGCTTGTTTTATATAAGAATAATAATAACCATGTTACATGAAACCTTCAATTATACAAAAAAACAACCAAAAATATATAAGGACTAAATAAGTAAGTTTTACGATGGAACACTACTTTCGCCTCGTGTGTTATGTGTTTCTTATTTGACGGTGGAATACTCTACTTTCGGCCTGTGTGATGTGTTACTTGTCTTATTGTGGTATACTCTAGCGTCGCTCTGTGTGTTTGTATGTGTTGTTAGTGTGATGGTGTGGTAGAGACGCACCGTATGAGGTGGTGGTGGTAGGGCGGCGCGGAGTGCGGCGGCTGCGGGCTGGAGATGGGCACGAACACGTTGCTGCGCAGCGAGCAGTGCGGGGACGCACCGCCCACCGGGGACGCGCCCGGGCTGCCCGACCGCGAGCTACCTAGCGACACTGCCACACAACACACCGTATCATTGTATACCAGGAACACTCACAGGACAATCCACGAAAACAAGATTAATTTGTTTCTGTAATGTCTGAAAATGTTAGACCTTTTTTATACATGTGCTATACAAGATAATAAATAAACGAGACCGAGGCACATCGAAGCTCGGACTTAATGACATACCAGGAGAACAGCCTTTACAGAACAGCGCAACAAAACCAGCAATGGGTGATAATGAAGTAATGCTTACGATCTTGAGGCCCGATCGGTTAAGTAAAACCTTCAGTCAATCTTAGCTACTTTCTAAAAATTAATCATGCTCATTTCCTTCCAAATAACTAAAACGGGTTCGCACTTGACCAAAGTTTGCCTGATGGTAAGCAAAGGCCTAAGATGGGGCGTGCTTACCCAATAAAGAACCGATTCACTCTCGCTTTGAAGATGGTTGATGATCGTTTAAAATCCAAGGAGCACAGGAAGTCAGGCATAATAAAGATCGTTCTATTTACCCAGCATGTTAGCAGCTTCAGTCTCGTCGGGGTCGAAGCGGCCAGTGACGCGGTAGTGCGGCGGGGTGGTGTCCGACTCGCGGGACGTCTCGTCGCCTTCCACGCCCGTACCGCTAGAAGACAGGGATTTACTGCTACTTCTGGAATAAACAAATTATATGTTTGGATAGGATATATGTAAATATTTGTTTGAAGCTAGTCTTGGTCGATAGCAGTGTCATATCAATAACATTTTTTTTAATATCATGAGGAAACAGATATTTATAGAAGATCACAAAATACAAGAACTTCAGTCATGGAATTTAGGGATCTACTATAATTGATTTACCAAACACTACCCCTGAAAAAAACATAGTTCTGCGGATCAAAACGACAGTCAAGACGGTATTTTAATATAAATGCTAATGTTACATCACGAAATGTTTATCATTTTTCACGATTGGACTCTAACTAACCTTTGCTGTGGCATATGAGCAAATCCTTGCGCTAAGGGTGTTGACGTCTCGAACAGTATCCTCGTCTCTGACTCTTTTAAATACATCCCTCTTTAGAGCAAATACATCACCATCAATACCGGACCATAAATAAATATATGAGCCAAAACTTTTTTTTTTTTATATATTTCATAAATATAACTAACCTTTGCTGTGGCGTATGAGCAGATCCTTGCGCCAGTGGCGTATTCGAAGACCTCGTGACTCCACGAAGAGACAAATGCCTCGAACAGTACCCTCGTCTCTGACTCTCCTTAGTACATCCCTCTTTAGAGCAGAGACGTCTCCATTGCTTGCCGTTGAACTTCTTGCGGATGCCAGTGGGAGTTGACACTACGTCGCCTTTCTTGTATTTGTGCGGGGTCGCCGCTTGAGATCTGGAATTTGGAGAAAAGCGTTTTAAAAAAGATATAAAAGGACTTTAGTTAATAGGAATGTTTCATCAGGTTTCCTTGAAGTAAATATTGACAGCACAGAATCACAACATTAGAAATATACAAGTAATAAGAATTTAGCTAAGCATAACTGTTTTGATAGTGGAAGAAAGCGGTATGTATATGATATAATACACTTTTACGATTTTAATTCTCTCAAGATTTGATTATGTTGTGGTATGTTAAGCCATTTTCCCGGTTTTTTTCAATCGATTAACGTATTCGTTTCTAGTTATGTTATCACTGAAAATACCTCTGTGAAAAGGCTTATATACAAAGTAATATGTTTTCGCCATAACCATGTATTGCTGGTCTAGCGTAAATTGTACGTGAGAGAGATTTATAGGGAGAAAGCTCTCACATAATATAAGATATTACTTTTTCTATGATATTACCTAGGCGTAGGTGGCTGAGATCGTGGCGTGAGACTGCGCTCGAGCAGGCTGGACGTGCTGCCGCGACTCTGCAGGCTGCTGCGCTTGCTGTTACTGCAGTCTGGGGAATACAGCCAAATGAGTACTGATCCGAGTATTAGTACCTTAGCTAGTAGAATATACAGGGTTACATTCACCAGAAACCTTTCTGGAATAGGAATCTATATAGGCTGGAAAAATCATATGCACCATCTTTCGTTCAACGACTTTTGGCAATCAGAACTTGCATTTTTCTTTAAAAATCAGCTACAGTCGCCCCACGGCCAGGCGACAAAATATTACTACGATTTAACTTATTTGGATGAAATTTAGAACCCAACCTATGTAGATTCGTTAGACATTGTTTTTTTTTTAATTGGATTAATGTCGGTTAAACCGCAGAGCGTAAGTTAGCTAATGTGTTATTTGAGCCGTGGTCTTATTAATGTCCTCACCCCCAACATGAGACACATCGTTAGGGAACATAATGTCCTCCCTCCGGAGGTCATCGTCGCTCTCTCCGTAGTCGTCGAAGGCTCGCTTCCTCAGGTCGTCCATGGACGTGTTGGAGAGAGCTCCGACGGTCACCACGCCGGGACCCAAGCCAGGGTTCGGAGAGGAGGTGTAGAAGTTGTCTCCGCCCATCTGTTGAAAGATAAGAAGAAACTTGTAGAGGACTTGATAACCTCTTTTTCTAAAGTGTGGTAAAAAGTAAGTGAATTGTAACCCCCAACCAAAATGACAAAATGGGGCGTCATTTATGGTCATGTTTTATGTTTATAAGGTATTTATTTCAGACGTACACTTTAATTTATCAAACGTATCTACAATATGTATATAACTTCTAAAACAGTCACCCATAATAATTTATGGTACTTGTTCAGTTTGTCTTTTCCTATCTATTGACAACGAAAACATATTTAAGGTCAAAATAAAGTTAGTCTATTTTGGTACAACTGTAGTTTGATCCCAGGTATCCATGGTAGCCACTAGCCATAGATGACTGACCGTAGCATTTACACCTGGGTGCTTCTGTTTTACCGTATCAAAACAAGTTAGTATCTAGGATTGAAAGCGACTTACATCTAACCGGTACTAGTAGAATGTATAGATATCATTTTGATGATAAGCGTAATAGATAGTTTACCATTTGCGTCACATTGTGACGTCTTTTATTGGGTGTTAAAAAACGGGGCCTATAAATGTAAAGTCCCTAACTAGAGATTAGTCAGACCAGATACCCAGACTGCTGGTAAACTAGAGCGTAATCTAGCGATGAATTAACTTCATTTCACTGGTTATGACTAGTGCCATCTAGCGTTATCTTTATAATCCGATAGTCTGAAATGCCTATGCATCGCAAGAGTTCTAATCTATTCTGGAGTTAGCACTATACAACGTTTTTAATTATAAATGTGAAGCAAAACTATATAAAAAACATTTCACGGCATCTTATCACCAAAATTCACGGACCCTCTAGCATCTTCTATATTCATAGCCAATGTCAGCGATGGATATTTTCCTGGTCTTAATACCTCTGATGCCTTGGCTGAAGAAAATGTCACTGTCATCAGCAGTATAGTATGTATGAAGGTTCGAATCCCGGATCGTTGGCCAGCGTTTTTTTTTTAGTAAATACCTGTGTGGCCATATGTGGTATCCGCATATGGTGTGCGTGCATTGCCGAGGCAGCATGCGAGTCTGCGTCTTCAAGCTCGTCGGCCCAGGGAGGCTGCAGCAGGCGAATGTCCGAGCGACGCACTTCGAGGGTCTCCTTGCCGGAACACAGCTCGCCTTCCACCACCTGCATGTAATGATATACGTGGATTAACTTTTATTCCGTTAAGTTAAGTTACAACTTCAGTGATTATTATTGCTATTACTGTGTATTAGTACGTTATATACTCCTTAGATAAGTAAGGACCCTACCAATTATTATGAACTTTACAGCCTAGAATTTCATGTTTTTTATTTATGCTACCGCCATGAACACAAGGCATGTTGTTGGGTTATACAAAAACTAGGTACATTATTTAGTAACTCCCTTTTTGACGTCATTTATAAAAAAAACTTCTTAGTTTTCATTAACCTAAGACGTAACAACTAACGGTTGAATTTAAATTAACTTCGAAAATTTAACTTTCTTTATGAATACAGATAAAAATAAGGTGAGGAATAAAAAGCTTCACTTACCCTAACTCGTATCCGTATCGGCGAATTAAGCACATGCAGAACGAATCCTTTCACAAAGACATTCTGTACACTGTCTCTGCTAGAATCTGTAGAGCGAACAACGCAAGCCGCTCCGATCGGCAAGTGGCTCATCTGCGGACTCGCGTCGCTTATCACATCCATCTTATTTATTCCAAACACATCGCAATACTCCACTGGCTCGTTCTCATATCCATCAAGTTCCACGATCACTTTGCACCCTTCCGCTTGTCGTATCACCCCTGGTACGTAGTATCCTCTCTGCTTGGCCAGAACGCGATGGTCGCGCCATTCTGACAGATCGATGTTCGGATAGATAGAGAATGATTGGCGTTCTGTGGGCGGTGACGGATGCTGAGCTATGATTGGAGACGGTTGCAGGACGGTGCGTTGGTAGCTTTGCGGCTGGAACTCGACTACTTGTGGAGGCGGGGCTGTGTTGTTCGCGTTTTGTTCTTCATGCGAGGATGGATCGTATTTTCTTTTCTTGGGCAGGTTTCGCACGGGAGCCTGAGTTGGTGTTTGTTGCGAGCTCGGTTGGGGTGCGTTGCCGCTACTCGCGTTGCCAAGGTTGGTTGGATTGGCCATTGTTATGTTGGAAGTAGGGTTCGACGACGCCTGCGAGAGACTCACGGTGCCCACACTGCTGATCACAGATGCTGGGATCTGGAAACAATAACATTTAATTACTTAGTTTACAGAAATGATGTAATGAGGTACTTTATTGGCAATAATAAGGCTGCTGAATTTATGATTGCGTTTTTGTGGAATATTGAACTGATGTTTTACTAAAACAAATGCATTTGTTAATCACCAACCTTGCTGTAGTTTTCCTTCACGTATTTATTTCATTGAGATAACCATTTAAATTAGCATATCCATAAGGAAAAAATGTGAAGTCGGGGTGACCAACATTTATTGATGGTTTTTATTTTACCTACTTGTTTTGAAGTTGGTTTAGTTACGAGTATATGACGGAAATATATAATTATTCTTGGCATGAATATGGACTGCATATTATATTATGTACCTATTAACTGGTTGCAATTCTCACTAAAAAAGACTAATATTGTTTCTCAACATGAACACATTTTTAAAAACATGCTCCATAGGAAAGAGACAATGCATTTATTTTCCCTTTGCTTACATTATTAGTTTCTTTTTTGTGTTTTCCTAGCAATAATTTAGTGTTTGGTATGTTTGTTTGTTAAGGTGTCTGTTATGTTGTTGTTTGTACGCCACTGACTTTTACATGTTTCTTTCCTAGCGATCTTTACTAAGGTTGCCTGGAAGAGATCGCTCTACGCGATAAGGCCGCCCAATGTACCTAGGTTAAGTAATTTTACTGTAAATTGTTTTGTATTCTGGTTTCTAGTGTACAATAAAGCTATATTGATTGATTGATTGAAAGACATGCATAAAAATTTAGGTTTGAAATAGTGATTAATTGAAACATGGTATTGGGCCGGTTACTGTCGATTTAATAGACATAACCCAGAAAATGTAACTAAGCGGAAAACGGCATTGTGAGGAAGGAAGTATGAATAATAACGCATTCTGCGTGTATGTATCAGCTATCTGTTGTGATAACTGTACAATGTGATGAGTCATGAGTCCAGCATCACGGTCACGGCCATGGTATAGCGAATGATGTTATTGCACTACTATCAATTTGGGGTACTTGCCATAATAATTATTTTTTCATTTTAAAACTGCAAGATAGGGGATATATTGCAAGGTTTTCGGCCACACCTAGATCGCTAACGCATTGTTTCCAGCTTCTTCTTCTTCTTCTTATCGAATGAGAGTGGCCAACTCTGGTATCGAGAGTTAATCAAGCCGCCCTGAAGACCTCTGACATGGTTTAACGACTGCCGCACTACGTCAAACAGCCGGGACCTACAATTTAACGTATCATCCGATTCACGGAAGCGCCCACAATGGAATATCACTTTTTGATCACCCATCCATCCGCAGCGCCAATTGCTTAACATTGGTGATCGCATCCGATTGTCTTTACCGGCTGTGCTACGGACGCTTCATACTTTTCCGCTGTCTCTATGTTTATTTGTTTACCCATTATCGAGTCCCCATGACCCATGTGTTTGCAAGTATGGGGCTAGATGGTGCTGTGTTAAATATCGTGGAATATGTATTATTTTAATTTCTTCGTTTACCTATAATAAATAATAATAATAATGTATCATATCATAGGCGAGATAAGTGCCCGAGACTTCGCTGGCTCGGCCATGTAGAAAGAATGGGTGAGGAGCGGGCAATAGGGCGCGCGTATTTGGGGCGACCGTATGGCAAGAGGCCGGTGGGGCGTCGTATCGCTGGAAGGTTTAGGTGGAGGAGGACCTCCGCAATCTGCAAGTGGCCCAGTGGGAGGTTCTTGCTCAAGATCGCGGACAGTGGCGCCATTTAGTATCGGAGGCCAGGATCCAGTTGGGTCGCAGCGCCAGCCAAAGTAAGTAAATAATCGTTTACCTGATCGTCAATATCGGGGTAGAGCGAGTGCGCGCGGTGGAAGGGCGGCCGGCCGGCGGGCGCCTGCTGCGGGCCGCCTGCGTGCGCGCGCTGCATCACCGCCCCCTCAGCGGGCTTCACTCATTGCTATTGCACTGTACCTGGAATAAAAGAAAGAAATAGATTAGTTACAACCTCGAAAGAGGAGAAACGAATATAATGGGTGAGACAAAGGCTTATAGACTTCGCTGGCTAGGTATCTTGGAGATAATGGGAGACGATCGCATTACCAAAACAGCCTACTTCGGTATCCGCAGGCGTGGTGAAGACTCCGTAGGCCGAGGTACCGATAGAGGGTACCGTCTTGGAGTCAGACCTACGTTTACAGACTTTTGCCACGATTTTCTCTGATCGCGATAGTGGAGACAAACCTCTCTCTGACATCTATCGTGGAAGATGGCCGGTAACAAGAAGTCATGGGACACGGTGGCATCTTTATACGAGACGGTAGTATACCGCAAGGGAAGACTGAGGATATTACCGCCCGCCCAACCCGACGGATCTAGAAAGTGGCCTAGCAAAGTTGTAGATGTTAATGTACCTAGAATTAACGTAACAAAGACCTGCTTGGAGACTTAATACTACTATAATTTGTAATAAGTAAGTAATCGCCTAGATTATAACATTTTTTTTTGTGTAAACACCATTATTTTGACTCTAATAACTAAACGATTTGAGTCAATATATGTATAGAAATATGATAACCATTGTGGCGTGATGTAGCGCCAGTAGAACGCTATTTTTTTCGTTTTAATGAAGTTACCAATTTTTTTTCTTTTTACGGGAAGTAATTTTAGTTAAATATTTCATACAAAAATAGTTTTTTGGTATTTGTGAATGAATGATGACTTTTGTTGCCAATTTTGGCTTCTAAAACTTAAAACCAGGAGTGGCGTTGGCCTATATCCAATAAGACTACTCTATTCTATTGTTAGTATAGTCTATAGTACAACTCTGAAGTTGTAAGTCTCATTGATCAAAATTTTACGTCTATTAACAAACAAACTCTAATAAAACGCATCGATGAAAACATATGAATGACAATAGAGTATAACATATTGGGATATATATACTTTTTTTTTAACTTGATCGGGTTTGCACTTGGCCATAGTTTACCGGATAGCAAGCAAAGGCTATGGCCTAAGATGGAGCGTGCTTACCCGATAAGAACCGATTCACTCTCGCTTTGAAGATCGCTGGATTATAGTGCGTGGGGAACAGAGAGTCAGGCAGGGAGTTCCACAACCTTGCGGTACGAACAATAAAGGTAGAAGCGTACGTATTATTATGTAACTAGTCAGGTCATAAATTCTGTCACATGTTTAATATAAAATAATTGAAACAACTTTATTCTTTATGTAACCATTTATATACCAAAATGAACTTAACAAAACATAGATTCTTATGACAATAAAGTTTATTCAAAATGAGCTCCGTGATTTTGAATACAGGCCTTCAATCTGCGCGGCCAGTCGTCTATCGCTGCAAGAACGAGGTCCATGTCAATATCGGCGGCTGCCTTAATCAAGGATGTCTTGAGTGACTCCAAATTGGGATGAGGCTTTGAGCACGCCTTTTCCTCCAAGTGTTGCCATATCTTGTAATCTAACGGATTCAAATCTGGACTGGAGGAGGGCCAGTCTTCGTGCCGGATGAAGTCGATTTCACGCGCCGCCAGCCAGTCTTGTGTGCTCTTCGCTCTATGAGCTGGCGCCGAATCTTGTTGGAATACCCAGTGCTTGTTATTGAACATGATATGAGAAACAGGTTCCACAAGGTTCGTCAGGATTTTGATACACAACTGCATTAGTTTTTACACCTTTCTCACAAAAATGTACCTCTGTTAAGCCCCAATAAGAAACTCCCAACCATACCATGAGCGAGGATGGAAAATGACCTCGTTGGAGACGCGGAATACGTTTGCTCGCTTCTTCACTACTGTGTGCGTACACCTTATCATTTTGTTTGTTATAGCTCTCTTCTACGGTAAAAATTTTTTCATCCGAAAAAAGAATTTCCCGATATTTTTTTCCCGCGTACCGCTTCAACAAAGCGCGGCATCTCTTCAGTCTCAGGTCCATTAGACGAGCATTCAAACGATGTCCTGTTTTTCTTCGATATGCCCGAAGCCCTAAGTCTTCATTTAACACCCTTTTCACCGTGGTTCTACTTAACCCCATCTGAAGGGCCAACAGTTTCTGCTTACGTTTGGGATTTCTTTGAATTCGCGCCTACACAGCTTTTATCACTGCTGGAGTCCTAACAGACCGAGGGCGACCACTTCTTGACCTGTTATCTACACTAGAGTCTTCATTGTATCGTTTGATGGTACGATAAACGAATCTTTTGGTTATATTCAAATTTTTCAGTATGTCAAAAATTTGAATTGGCGCGTAACCGCAACGATGCAATGCTATAACTGCAACACGGTCTTCTTTAAGCGTCCACTCCATATTTAAAAATGAGTTAAATTCTAAAAAGTATACATTTTTATTTTCATGAACAATTCGAAATTCGAATTCAATAAATTTTTTGTGGGCAGCATTCTAAAAGAAAAGTTTTTACTGTGTGACAATACTTATGACCTGACTAGGTATAGTAATGACTAGGCACTATAGATAATAACGCAGCCATTTTTGGCAGAACAATCGGCGGCGACTTCAGATGAGGTTGGGAAATCCCAGCTAGTTAGGCAAATATTGCATGAATATTGACCGGATAACTGATAAATTGGTTGTTGGGAGCTATTTTTAGGTGTTTCATTTGTGTTTGCTGGTATAACAGCGCGATCATTTTCTTCCCTGTATGGTTATTTGCTAATTTATGCTCACAAAACGATTGATTCTAACGGATGTTATTATATAGATAGTTGACTGACAAGATTAACATTGCCATCATTATTATCATCAGCTACATTTTATTGATACGAGGCGTCTATTGCATAGATTGTTCTTATCAAATTTACGAACTATACGTGACATAGGCATAATGTTTCAATGGACATTTTGTTAGTTCTTAAGAAAACTTAGCCGTTACGGCGCCGTATCAGAGAAATGTGATGCTGTGACTGTTATTTTTTCCGATCACGTGTTTCTTACAATTAAAATAAAACGTGGTTAAATCGATAACAGTTGAGGTTGTTAAATACACGATAGTAACAATGGTGCCCGTTTGTAATGGTAATACTTGTCGTTTCTTTTTCTTATCGAAACGAACATAGTTTTATCATATTTAAAGTTTTGCGAGTAATTTAGTATACCAAGCCTTTGTTTCTAGACGACGCCGTTTCGTTTTGTTTAGTTCTCCCATCAAATCAATTTATCCACATTGTGATTGTTTTAAAATTTAAAATCCTCCAATGCCAGTGCCTCTGAATACAGAAAAAACTTTTCTTTCGTTCTTTCTGTATTCTGAGGCAAGTCAGTTGATTTGGTGAGAGAAATAAACAAGGGTTATAAATAATGAAGGGTTATAGAAGTAATCATACGGCAAAACCGGTACAGAGTTAAGATCTTTCATCTATCCAATCAATTTAGACCGCGCAACAAAGTCCAGTTATAAAGCGCTGGGTAATTTTTCACTTGAAACCAGATTATCTAAAGCACGGTGTGAGTGTACTGAGTTAATTAATTCTAAAGTGTAAACGCAGCAGGCCGGAACGGTTAGGTGGAGTGTGTGACATCAGCTTTACGATGGATGGACACACATGTGCGGGATTTTGATTATAAAACTGCACAGGGTTTCATTGATTCCAGGAGAAAAATCTGCAATAAACGCCATGTGAAGAATCTTCTAACCAAAGAAGTTTAGAATGTTTTACGGAGGACAGTTTTGGGGTTTATTTATTAGTAGGCGCATTTGAAAATTAGCAAAGAATCTCTGTGGAGGAAATATCCGGTTTAGGTATATTGGTTTTGTGTGAATGTGACACAAAAGATTTTCATAAACAAAAACGTGCAAATAGTTAGTAGGGATCAGGTCGATCAAGAACCATTAAAATTAAAATTTACGTTTTTAACAGTAGTATCCTAACCACTGCTGGGCATAGGCCTATCTTTGAATGTGTCAACTGCGTCGATCTTGTGCAGACCTCTTCCGTAAAGAAGCCACGACTCGAATAATGTCGTCGACCCATCTCGCTGCCGGACGATTCAAAGCAGTTGGGATAGAGAAGGCTGTAGATGATAATGACTTCAACCAAGCCACAACAATTAAAAACTTTTCTTTATTCAGAATCACGCATTTTTGTGGCCAAAAAAAAGGCTTACTATATGAAGCTCGGGCAGCGTGACTTGAATCACGTCACACACACATTTATTATTACGTATAGGTATGTATGTATAAGTAGGTATTATAATATGCAGTATAGATAGTCTTTGATACAAGCGCATATAAAAGTGCGTCAGATTAGCACACAGAACAACGATCGGGCCACATCGCCCCCGCGCGCGGTCACAGGGCGACAAGCATGGACTTCGAAGCTCTGTGGACTAGCATCTTCAAAATGATAACATTACTTCCACATAACACAGTTGATAATACCTATATGTAATAAGTAAATAATGTTGAATACCGGAATTATTTTTCATACGACACGCGTCAAAATTGAAAACTTATTAATTAAGTAGGTTTCGAAATCGTCGTAATGAAGAAACTAATACACAGCAGAAAGCAATGATTACTTATGTATAACATATTTAAAAGTCGTTTCTCTGCATATCAATACAAAATAAACAAATTCTTATAATGTATGCTGAGCGCGAAGTTAATCACAGATTGTAAATCTTTCACAGAAAAGGTAGGAGAGCCTTTTCAATATTAGGATCACGTCTTATTAGACAGCAAGTTATTTGGGAAACCTTGAGATATTTTATCCAGTTCTTAGATTTGCCTGTTTTATTGAGTATTTTGTTGGTAGATATTTATTTTTGTCTGATCATGATGAAGAGAAAAGAAAAGCTTACCGCGGCGAGAAATACAGCAGCCCTGCAACACAAGGTCCCTGTGACACTTAGTGCAGAGCTCAGTTTACCTCATCAACGTACCTTTGTAAGTTACTAGTTTTACATCATGTTTTAGTTATTTTAGTGGTACGTATACACTCTGTAGTACATAAATAAAGGATTTTTATTATTTATTATTAATGATGTTACGGACGACTCAGGAGAGCCTAAAGAAGCGATAAGTTTTATCTTAGCCTAGTGGGTGCTCGCGGCTTCGCTCGCATTAAGAAGTGAAACTTGCATCCCCTATTTCACCCCTTTAAAAGTGGCATTTCCAAAAATCCTTTCTTAGCGGATGCCTACGTCATAACATCTACCCTCATTCCAAATTTCAGCCCAATCCGTCCAGTGGTTTGGGCTGTGCGTTGATAGATCACTATATCAGTCAGTCAGTCAGTCAATCAGTCAGTCACCTTTGAGTTTTATATATATAGATGTATAATAAGTAACTTAAGTACATAGTTAATTCGGTAGTTAGTAACTATTGGTTTTAGTTAACTACTCGGATCTTTTTAAAATATACGTTAGTTGTTATGTACATACAAAATAATTTTTACTTGGGTAAATATGAATCGTAAAATAATATACCTATACAGAACTTACATAAAACCACTTTCTGGAATTGGCCCTCAAAACATATCTAATTTAAGAACAAAAGAATACGAGAAAATCTCTACTAACTATGTAAGTTAGCAAAGCGAGCTTTCTGTGAGAAAACCATAGCAATTGCGTATTCACCAGTCACCATGAATTGCGTTTTTCTAACGCTAAACCCTTGGCAGGTGATTAAAAACATCTTGACTCCAGTCTAGGCAATTAAACTAGTTAGCTCACTTTTATTACTATAATCAAACTAAAATGGATACTTGTGCTATAAGAACATAACTTGTTCATAGAACCAAGGATTCTATTTGAACTAGTTTCTTAAAATTTACCAAATATATTGTTTCGTTTTAACATTTTCCTCTCCATTTTAACAGACCTTTCTAAAACACTTTGTGTTGTACCTAAGTAAGTAAATTTATTTTAGAAAATATCTAGTTGTAAGTTTGAATTGGTAGATAACCGACTTTTAAAAAAAAGAAGAATTATCAATTATTTTAACTAAATTATTAACTTTCATTGTCAAGCCAAAACAAATCAAATTGCAGTGTACCTATTTTCCTAATACACAATTTTAACACACCATTTACCTATCAAGGAAAACCATTAAACTGTGTTTATTTTCAGAACGGGAATTGTGCCCGTCCATCCAACTAAATTATAAATAGTAGCTAAAGTGTTTAGTCAGAGATTCACTGCTAAGTTGGATTAACTACTTATTCATTTTACATTACGAAATAGTACTATGTATCTTCTTAGATATTTTTAGACTACCAAATATTTTCTGCTTGCAATATGCAATAACTGTCCTGGTTTCTTGAACGACAATCGGATTAATTTTCCCATCTAATCAATATTCTATCTCTCTGTGAGTCGTATTTCCTCATGACTGAGGGACGTGACTCCCCCGCAGAATTAATTAGTTCTCTTGGGCAGATAATCAATATTAACGCGCTGTTATTGGTTAAAAAGGTTAAATCTATCATTGATTCAACAACAGTGTTAACCAGTTGATTTGATGGGCGAATTGAAATTCTTCAAACATAATTTTAACAAAACTTGCTATACATAAAAATATGATTTTTCTATTACATTGACAGTACATAGGATATGAATTCATTGAATGTTGCGCTGCATTTAATCAGTTGTTATCATCAATCGTCATACACAAGTGAGCACGCTTCTAATGGCTTCCATGATGATAAAACACATTACACCACTCATTCATTCGATTAGGGTACGTATACAATTAGTATATAACTAGCTGGTGCGCGCGACTTCGTCCGCGTGGAATAGTTATTATCATATAACGGTTCTAGTGAGTTAACCTTAAAAGATAGACATATACTGTTGCGGACATTTTGTTAGATCATTTCAAGAGGAATAATTCTTTCATACACATTTTTTTGATATCTTGAACCGTTTTCGCAGCGCACGCAACGGAAGCCCTCAAAGATGAATAATTTTCCCCGTTTTTTCCACATTTTCTATTGTTTCTTTGCTCATATTACTTGCAGCGTGATGTTATATAGCCTAAAGCCTTCCTCGATAAATGGTCTATTCAACACAAAAATATTTTTTCAATTCGCACCAGTAGTTTCTGAGACTAGCGCGTTCAAACAATCAAACAAACTCTTCAGCTTTATAATATTAGTATAGATTGCTTAGTTATAAAATCATATTCTGGTATCTGTCAGGGTTCTGCCTGGAAGACTTACATAGGTATGCAATGGAGGCTGAATATTATTGTAATGAATATGATTTTTAATTATGCAAACGTTATCCTTACTTCTGGTGATCATCACTACATAGTATAAAACAAAGTCGACTCCCGATGAGTGGTTAGATCTTAAAAACTACGCAACGAATTTTGATGTGTTTTTTTACCAGATAGTGTTTTATCAGGAAAGTTTATAAAACATGCCGTGACCGTACAAAGCCGGGTCGGGTCGCTAGTCAAGCATAAATCAATGTAGTATTCTACGGAAAAAAACCCCAAGCTTTTCGTCTGAAGTAGTCTGATGTTGAGAGTATCGATAGCGCCCCTAGGGGTTCTAGGGTTGTTTTTTCGCGTCGCGAAGCTTAGTGCATACTGTTTTAGAATTTGTAACTTAGGATGTTAATGCAACTAGGATGTCCTAGTGTCATATATGTACATATAAGCATATCTATATTCGTAGATAAACAGTTTACGGAAGAAGTATATGTTATTGTTAATTAATGTCATAACGCAACAAAACATTTGGGCACTTTGTTGTAGTCGAATCTAAAAAGCTCCTTTTTTATTGTTGAATAAGCTTTGTTTAACTATAACTCGCCTGATGATAAGCACCAATATGTTATTTTTGTTAAGTATATGCTTAGTCTTAACTCTTAAGATGCACCACGCTTGCCTAGAAGAAATCTATTCAGAATTTGAAGACTCCCGATTTATTGAAAAAAAAAAACGTTAGGCTAACAAACCCAACAGTGACTCGCTTTGTTTCTACTTCTCTAAACCGACCCGGAATTAAAGGTAAGCTTCTCTCCTTTTTAGTAACGTATTCACATTCGCGACCCATCTATTCTAAGTTAATCCGAAATAGATTTAGCTCGGATCAATAACCTGGGGCTAAGAGGTCTTTATCATTTGCGTCGTTTTTTGCGGACGCTTGAATAGAGAATGAATCTAAAATAAATCTGCAGCAATTGTTTGGATAGGTATGGCAATCTCTATATGTGTATATCTGTATCTCTGTTTGATAGTAAATGTATAAGACTATTTTCTTAATTCATTTCCATACAAAGTTTGAAGCAGCGTATGACAAAATAGCCTTATCGTTTTTGTATTGAATGCAACGATTTTAATGTCTCAAGTTGTAAATTAATATTTATAATAATTGATAAATTATAAATATGATTTTTTTACTAAATATAAGTAACTCTGTAGTAAGTAGGTAGGTAAAAATAACAAAAATAATGTTGGGTTTAAACAAGGGAGTGTACCATTTTTTTTAAAGAATTTATTACCTACTAGACATACTTACCTATAAAGATAGCAGTGTAATATTCTATGATGAAATTTGTTACGAAAATCCATCAAGATTTAAGAATAGGCAAACTATAGTACCTATACATGGCATGTAACAGGATTTGTCACAGATTGACCTATTTTAGCAACAAATGAACAAACAAGATAAATTCCTTACATAATACATAAGTACCTAACTAAAAGAACAATATTTATTCAATAATATTTATTCACCATGTGTAACATATGCCTACATAAACATGTCTTCATAGACCTAAATTATAAATCAATAGAAGTTATTAGGTTATTACTCATTCATATGAACAAGTCTAGACATGTTCAGAAGCGGAGGTCCAAAGTCTTTGTTCCATGGATTCTCATAGCTCAATATATTGTTTTATGTAGAACAACTGAGATAAGGGATCTTGGTTAGTTAGGGTTGCCCAAGTGATTATGTTTAGATTTAAGTTTAAGTAGTAGGGATAGAGGTACCTTTAAAAAAAGTAGGTAATTACCTAAATATTTAAAGTAAGGTAAAGTATTTTATTGTACTTAATTACAATAAAATGGAAATGTGCAATAGTTATGTAGTTATATTGGACCTATATCAGAGATTGCTTGTTGCAGTAGGATAAGTAGGTACATACATTTATATATCCTCTCTATAACTATTATAAGAAAGTACAATAAAGCAATATACTTACGAGAGTAGTACCTACTTAACTATTTTTAAGTAGGATTTAAAATACTTTAATAAGTACATATATAGGAAATCAATAAGTTCATAATATAAATATTGAATTTGACTGCTCTAGATCAGTTTACAAATATTTAAAGCATTATTTAAAATTTTAAAGCATCATCATCATAACCATGTTCCATCTACAAGGTCAAAATAATAATCACCCACATATTAATAAGTATAATCTAGATAGAAATATGAACTGTAACCTTCATTCAATAATAAGCATATAATAAATATCAACTGAATAAAAAATCAATACTTAGCTTGAATGAAGTGAGGTGACACCCCTTGTTTGTAGTATGAGTCATATGCTCAGTAGTGTGAAATGAGGTTTTTATAGAGGAACAGGTTTAGTTTCCTTTGGGGACCTGCTGGCAAGCTGTTGTGTATTATGATATAATTTTTTGATATTTTGAGAATTCTAAATTGTTTTATTCTATTTATTTTACTTAAGTAATAAAATATTTGAAGCATAGTCATGGCACAGTCATGGCTTAGAATGGGTGTATGCAATATAACTAATACACAAAATAAATACTTAGATGTGATGCAATTAGTAACTGCTTTTTTTATTTAAGTATGACAATTACTTAATTACATATTATTATGTTTATTTTAAATAATTAATTTCTAATATACTTGCAGATGTTTCTGTTTAAGTAGTCATTAAAATTATTATGTAATAATTATGTAGTCTGCTACTGTGTAATGTAGACAGGATTGGTTGAAAATATTTAACTACTCGAGTACCTACCTACTTAAAGGAAGGAAATTATGTAGGTATGTGTTTAGTTAGGCTTTTTTAGACTTGGTTGACTTGGTTTTGATCCATGCCTATTATACTATATAAACACATTGCAGGCTTTCAGTAGGTAAATACTTACATGATCATTAAATTGCAGGATAAATTCATTTATATTTATAAGTAATCTAGTCAGATTATAATCTGTCAATAGATTGTAAATGGAAATGAAAATCTACAATTTATATAGTTAAGGATATATTTATTAAGATATATATTGTATAATTTGATAAAAACGTTAACTTTAACCACTAATATGTTGCATTAATCAAGTGACATAAGTCAGGGTGGAGTTATCAAATTATAACTTTTTTCCACAATTTGAGTGAATGTAGTTAATCAATGCACCTTACTTTTTTATTCCAATTCACCTCAACTAAACCTAGCTAGAATAGTGGCTAAGGTGCAGTAAAATAAAGTGTCAATAAAATACAAGTTGCAAGCTCAACTAGCTCTGTAATTAACTTAATGCAGCTTTTAATAATTAATTAATCATTATCTGACAGATGTTAGGATAGCTGCAATAATGAAGTCTATTATTTCATCATCTCTACTATAATAATGTACTCTAATAGGCATATGATATGATGCTTAGGAACACTATTTGTTACAGTTTACATCACATCTAAATATATAAGTATGTATAAAACTCAAAGGTGACTGACTGACTGTCTGACTGACATAGTGATCTACCAACACAGCCCAAACCACTGGACAGATAAGACTGAAATTTGGCATTTAGGTAGATGTTCTAATGTAGGCATCATATAAGAAAGGATTATTGGAAATGCCACTTTTTAAAGGTTAAAATAGGGGATGCAAGTTCTACTTCTTAATGTGAGTGAAGCCGCGAGCACTAGTTTAGTTAATATTGATAAATTATGTATATATGAAAAGTAGTTTAACTAATAACAAATGATCACTGAATATTCTCAGTAAATTTGATGACATTCTAAGAAAAAAACATTCAATTGATCATTTTCATTAGAAAAGAGTAAATCAATGTGGCTTGGCTTTCATTGTAGTTATTGGGACAAAAAGTGACCTATTATGCCACTCTCAGGACTCTACTATCATTGTACCATTAATCATGATGATCTATCACTCTCTTGCAGCATGAAAGTGGAACATCAGATACACTTTAAGTAGCTTTTACTTATATGATGGTAAGATATTACTACAACAGTATTACACCTGCTGATATTGTGACCATAACTGTGTTTCTTGCTTTGACTAATTCAACCACGAGGCAGTTGCAAAAACCATGGATGTGACATAACTTATCTCAACTAGATGTAATAAGGCCTAAACTCACTGTATTTTATAGGCCAAAGATGATTAAGGTAATTAATTAATAAATTCAGAAGGTAGGGTGGGCAAAACTCCTGTCAGAATGAAGACTAAGGGGTAAGCTAACTATAATTTATCTAATAAGGTCTATGTGCGACTGATGACATAAAATTAGAATGATTATTTTTATAGCACTCTAGTCTAGGTTATAACCACTAAGTAGGATATTTAAACATCATATGCACATGACAATATATTTAGTAAGGCAATATGTAAGTACATACCTGCTGAAATTTAATTGATCAACAAAAGCAGGTGATAGAGGCAAGTATTTTTTGCAAGGAGTTAATAGTTTGACATGTCATTGTTAGGTTTGTGTTAGGTATAGGTTGAATGATCTCATTCAAGAGTAAGAGACTATGAGTGAGATAGTATAATTAAACTGATAGATTATACTAATAAGTCTAAAAATGTAGTGTTTGTAATAGAGAACATATATATTTATTAATAGAGGTTTGATGTTTTTTTGTTAACTTGTACGAATTTGCTCTTGGCCATAGTTTGATGATCAATTTGCAGAGATTTTACACAAATAAAATGTTGATGCTCAATTGTCTTTGTCTAGCTAATGTCTACACCCAAAAACAAACAAATTTTGTTTTTGGGTGTAGACATTAGCTAGACAAAGACAATTGAGGATCAACATTTTATTTTAATGCAAGAACATAAGAAAAGGTACTGATTTCTTCATTCAAAAATGTGCCCAGTGTATGTGATATTTTTGAAGTGAACAATGCACAACACAATCATACATACAGCGATTACAAACACTGATAAAAATAATCAGCATACTTAAATTACCACATACATCATAGATTCCTACATAACATGACAAGCTGAACACAAAACACATCACTTGTAAGATAAATTCACTACATAGCATCTTATTAGGTAGCTATACCTACTGTTTGTACTATCTACTGTCTATGTACATAATAGGTAGCTATGTATCAAACTTACCTGCTGTTGATGTGGAATATGTGAACATCTTGAACTATTGGCATTGATAAAGATTGCAAACAGTGGCAAGTAGTTAAGAGCAGTGTTTTCGCTGCTCAATGCGCGACTGGCTAGCAAATAGCAATGGCAGTGGTTTGTATGTAATCAGCTGATAAGGCGTATGCAAACGCATCGACGGACGTACGCACTTCACCGCTGACCACACACCCGCGGCGCATGCTTACAAATTGAGCTGAAATCAATTAACCGAGAGTGTACCGATGAAACGTGCCAGCTACACGGCTGCGCGCGATGCACAAAATCGAATACCATTACTTATTCACTGTTGCATGTTTATTGTCATGTGCGGGCGGCCTACATGCGATGCGCGCACACCACTACTTTACATCACCAACACACGACCCGAGCGAGAGCCGCGGCTCGCTACTTACCGTGGCTTTCCATTGTCCCGAACTTGACGCACTGTGTAAACAACCAAACCACATAATAAAACAAAATGGAAGTCCGCCTCGCCTCGCCCGCGCGAGATGAGAAATTTTTATGAGCGAACGCTTGAGTTGTAAAACGTCGTTACACTATCTGTATCGTAGTATTTTAGCAGCCCCCTCCAATTTGTTAACTCTGTCAGCAGATTAGATGGCACACGATCACTATATTGCGTTTAGATTGTTCACCACACGGAAATAGCACTATACGAGTAAAACAAATGACAATCTACACAAAAATTAATGTTCACTGGAAAATAATAATCATTGAAGCGTTTGACGTCCCGACACAACACCCACATCAAAAAATTCTACATAGCGACTGGGCCAGGCCAGCTTTCAATAATTTCCACTCGAACATATCCCCGTTTCACTCGGTCGCCATTCATTTAATTATTTCTCAATACGTGCGAGCGGGACAGAGCTATATAAATATTTCCTATGTATGAATAGAATCCGAGTTGTGAAGTACCGAAGTACCTATCCCTCTCCCCGACTATGATCGAGCCCGAGTTGAATGGACCCGAGGAGCGCGCGACCATTGGATCGATGTCGGTCACGTGATGCAAATATGTAGCACTCCGAGAACGCGCCAATATTCAAACAGACAATGAAGTATATAGCCAAATATTAGTATTAATAATATCAACGTTATTATTTTAGAGTAATTTATTTATATTATTACAATAATTGGCTATTAATTTATATTATTCGCCGCGTTTTCCTTGACTTCGAAACTAAAAACAATATGAAAAAATGATGTAAAAATATACTGTTTATTTACAAATATTCCCAAAGAAATATTTGTTTTTGAATGGTGTCTTTGGTGTTTTAAATAAGTTCTATAATAAAATGTAAAGAAGGATTACTGGCTTTTTATATTTGATAGCATTTTTGCGTAGCTTCGAGATAATAGGAATAAGAATAGTGCTATTCCATTGTCCACAATGTAGACAGTTTTTTGTTTAACAATGGATTTATATTAGTAGCAGTTCCAATGAAGTAGAACTATCAATAGCTTGGTGACATAGGTATAAACAATTATGAAATATTATCACATACAACTATGAAATCTAAATACTTACATATGTAAATAGTGCATTTTCATGTGTTAACTTACACAATACATATCATAAGGAAATCTAAGTTATGATTTTAGGGATCTCGCTTTACCTGGCTGTTTATTTCTGTAGCAGCTTTACACTAAATAATAATAAACTTTGTAGATAAGTATATTTTAAGAAATTTGTTGTCATTCATGTGAAAACTTAATTGAGGCTCTCGTTGGTGGAGTATGCAGCATTCTTTCTTCTATCTTCACCACAAATTTTATATTGGCTTTGTAAGAAGTTTGCAGAATTCATGTTGAGCTCACAGATTACACTGATATTCTAGTTAACCTAATTATATATATATTTCTTGCCAATATTGTAAGAATTTGAAGTTAATTTCACTGTGAAAGTGTATCCAGATTCCAGTATAATGATATATCATATATCTAATCCACAAACTCCGAGCCTGGGCTAGCAAAGCATATTGTCCTACTTAGAATAGTAATAAAACACAGAAAGACCTTTTTTTAATATTTTTATTATGTATGAAAATATATCCTACTTACTTAAATTAAGTAATGACTATAAAACAAGTCGGTTGCTACAGAAATATGTCAAGTTACTACATATTTATGTGTTTTGCTTTATATTTAAGTGCCATTTAGGTTACGCCAAAACAAAAGCAATATTAGATGTGATAACTTATAAAATTTTCTCTAAGATTAACTTAAAATAAATGAGTGACACAAGTCTTATAGAATCGATAATACTAATGTTAAGGTCGGAATAAATTTATTATGATTATAACAGTGATTAGTTTTTATTCTGCATTACAAGCCTTTCTTCTAAGCTTAATTAATCTGGATATAGAATTTAATATTAAATGCCGAGTCCAAAGACGGAGACAATACAGTACATAGTTTTGTTCTCCCAGCGGACAGTGCAGGAGCCGTCAGTGTTGTTGTCCCAGAAACAAGAGGAAGCTGTGTGTAGCCCCGCACCGTTCTTTTGCATTATTGTGCATGTAACTGTAAACAAAACAGACAATTAACATGATTTGTAGGCTCAAGTGCACATCTTGGTCAAATTCAACGTTGCTAAGCGATGCAAATACGTTTCTTATGCACATATGCATACATTTACACAGGCCGCTTACCGATGTATTTGTAAGGTTTTTGTAATTTGGTCAGCTGCCCCAAACAGGACTCCACCACGGCGGAGGTCCATTGGTTCACTTTATTGTGCTGGTATGCGGTACCACCGATCGAGTTCTCGATTGCTTCTTTAATGATTTTGCTCACATCGTCCACAATGAATTGATTCTGAAACACGTCATTGTCGGATGCATTAACTACTATAAACAAACACAAGCATTGATGACATGTCGTAGTTGTATACTCACTTCTTCAGCCAAATCGGCGCATTCTTTTACTTCCATGATTTATTTCTAAATTCTTCCAGATCAATACGAATTTTGTGAAAATGTTAAGCAAAAAACAACAATTTTTGATGCTACGGAAACGACGAACGACATGGGAATTTGACAGTTGAAATTTTGACTTATGATAGTTATGATGGCATTTTGCTTGCTTGTGAAAGTTAGTCTATGGTTCTAGTGATGTCAAAAAAATAGAGTGAGAACACGAGTGAGAACCAACACAGCCTAGGTCTTTGTTATGAAAAGTAGTAGCGTAATGCAGTTTGACCTTTAACCGGAAATATCTATAAGCTGGCAAGTGTTGTTGTCTGCACTTGACAGATGTCAGATTCAAATGTCAAATTATTTTTATTGTCGTTTTGCAAGATGAACATGGATATTTTAATTCCTGTGATATTTTATTAATAATGGCCTCATCTGTGCAAAATAGTAGGGTGTCCCCGCCTGGATATTGTGCTCCGTGTCGTACGTGCAACATGTGGTGTTGGCGAGCTTTCAAATGGTTACCAGTGCTATTGATAGTGTCTATCATAAGTTGGAGTTATTTCGCATACGTGATTCAGTTGTGCATTTGTTAGTATCATGAATAACAACTAAGTATTGTTGCATTGAAAACAGTATACAACATTAAGGCCAACATTGTTTTTCAGTTACTATCGAGAGTGCCGTTCTACAATGGGTTTATCTGCTAGTGTACCATTTTTTATTAATCATGTTTGCATGGTCTTATTGGCGGACCATTTTCGCTTCCATCGAGCCTATACCCGACAAGGTAAGTGTCTCATGCGCTACATCAACCTCTTTGCTCTATATTATGAAAAAAGAATCATATAAACAAGTACTATTGTTCTAAATCGAGCAGAAATAAACATGTTGCTCAAGACTGGCACTGTAACATTCCACTATGCTTAGTATTTTAACTAATAATATTCAACAAATCAGTCCTAAAACTCCGGACACAGCAGAATGTGTACATATTTATCTTGCTGTGTATTCATGCATAAAATATGCTGTGTCAACCTTTATGCTAGCAACCTTTGCATGGGGGTGAAAGTAGGTCACAGCTTGTTCTATACCCAAATGTTTACCATCACACTACACTGGGGGTCAACTTTTTAATAGATCTATGCACATTCAAATTTGGAAAGTGAGAGTTCTGAATTTTAATGAACTGCACATTAGTTAAATGTGTTATGAATTTTAAAAATCATTTAATTCTTTTACTTTTTTTGTAATGTAAGTCATGGTAAACAGTTTCTGTCTTCTTGCTTTAACTGTAGATAATAAATTAGAAATGATAAAAGTTTATTGACATCATGGTTTACGAAAATAATATTCACATGCAGATGTGTAGTAAACATTTAAGAGGTAAGTAAATAATACTCAAGGTAGCAGAGTTTAAGTGTAGTATGAATTACCTATATCATATGTACATTTAAAAAATATAGTATTTCATTTATTACAATACATTGTGGTGGATACTTAGACTAGCAAGCATATCTATTTATGTCAAAGTTTGGGTGGGGTTATCAGTTTGATTCATAGTAATTTGTGGATGACCACACAATGAGTATACTGTGTGGCATAGGTTTCAATTCAATTTCAATAAACCAATAATCAGACAAAAATCTGTAAATTTTTGTAACATGTTCTGTTATCAATTCTAAGTATCTCTAAACAATTGTTTGTAAATATCTTAAATGTTCGGCCCTCTTCAGCTTTATTGTATGTATAGATCTTACTTGCATATACAGATTAAATATTTACTAAAATGTTTGATTAATCATATGAAGTCTAGTGTCTTATGCTTATTTCCATATAAACTGTTGTATGGTCAGATTCAAAAAGCAGGAATCTTATAACTGTATACAAACAAAGAACCACATAAGTAAGTTTGTGGTTTTGTTTTATAGCTATTTTGAATAATATGTTTTTCTGCTTTTTGAACTTTGATATACTATATTAACTTTAAAAACTGGTCTATACAAATGTGCATTAGCATACATGGTAGTTAAATAACATGCTACAGAAATCTCCTGACAATCTACAAGTGTTTCTACAAAATACTTTACAAAAGCAGCCTGCAAAGAGAAATGGTTTAACAACCTGCTATACCTTAATTAGCAGCTATTTTATCCATTCACAATACTAGCAGAGCAACTGTTGTGCTAATCACATAATTAATGAGTCAATGAAGCAGGGATCATGACTCAGAAACTAGTTGATTGTGGTTTAGCCCATTGTAAAACATGTATTGTGCACATGGCATGTTTTCCTTGTCCTTATGAGTTTTTTGCTTGAGGAAAATTAAATATTTTTAACTTAGATTTACTTACTTATGTAAGTACCTACATGTAGATATGTATTGTGTAATTTCTCAATGTTTAAAGTTACACTTTGTTATTATCATTGATTGTTTTGCTTTTGAGTAAAATAGAAAACATAATTACACACATTACAACTTTTACATGCATATAATTCAATACTTTTTCTCAAATGAAAGTATTTTATAAATACTTGTCAGCCTATAGATAGAAAATATTACAACACAATTTGAAGTCAAGCCGAAGACAAACTACTAATTATTATATTAATGATATTTATATTAACTCTTTTCCAGTACAAATTGCCCCAGGCTGAACTAGAGAAGTTATTGAGTGCAGACACAGAAGATGCTCAGAGATCAATTTTGGAGAATTTTGCCAAAGACCTGCCAATAGTCACTAGGTAACTATAACAACTACTTTATTTATAAAAGTTCTTTGATATGGTGTGATGTTATTTAAATTTATTGAACAGCTTTGCCCAATTAGTTAAGACTATTTAAGTACCAAACCATACCAGTTCTTAATATAAAAGTGGAAGAAAATATGTCAGTTGGTTTCTTCTTTAAGCTGAAACATAAAAACAGGATTACCAAGTTAATTAGTATCGAGATAGTATATGGTTCCAAAATACTACATTATTTAAAAAAAAACATTATAAATTTATTAATATAAATGATATTATCTCAATTCTAGTATTGTAACTATGGCCAGAAAAATCACAAGAATGTGTTTTGGAAAAGAAGGAAAACATAATAAAAAAGAAATATTACTCAACTTTGGAGAAAGTATACCAGTACTCACAAGGTACACACGTTTGCTGATTTGATATCTAGAATTGAGATAATATATGTTTTAGTTAATTGTCATCATGATTTTGATTATTAATCTATAGCTATCTAGGTAGCGTAGATATCTACATATATTGATCAGAAATATTAAAATACTTTATTTATGTGGATGTAATGTAGCAAAGACCTAGGTAGTAAGTTAGTAGTTATTGAATATTTGCTATGTATGTACATATGTGTTTTTGTAAAAAAAAATACATTTGCAAATTGCAATGTACTTATCAGATAAATAAATTTTGTATCAGAGTAGTAGATAAAATTGAAGTTAACTAGATTATTATATTTTGCTCACATATTAAACCATCTTATTGGATGTTTCTAAATTTGCTATCAACTTGTTATATACTTTTAAATGATATACAACTGTTTACATACATACTACTTATGTGGTATATGAATATTATTTTCGATTTTGACATGTAAACTCTGTTTATGAATAAATGACTATGAACTATGAATATGAACTATTACAAAATATGATCTTAAGCCTTCTGAAACCCCAAAAATCTGTGATAGATTTATCTGAGAATGCAACCTACATAGTTCAGATTACATATTGGTTAGTTGTTGCGGTTTGTAAGATAAGAATATTAGATTACTGTCCTAGTTTCTGATTATGAATAATTCATAGTGTCTTGTGTTGCAGAAATCGATTGCTTTTATCGAATTGTATTTTTAAAAGATAAACATCGTGATAATGCTTTATATATAACACTGGTGTTTTTATTTTTATCCAACTCAGTTTAGAGCTGCCTTTTTCAACCATGAACTTTAGAACTTTTCCAGAAATATAAAGCAGGATTTTCAGAACTACAATCCAGAGGTCTTCGAATCTAGAGTAAAAGCTTTAGACAAGCATTCTACATATTAGACATCAGGCAGGCTGTAATCAAACTTACTGCTAAGATAAATAAATAAATAAAAAATCTGTAGAAGATTTGAAAATCTTATCAATAATACTGTTGTAGATGTTAGTTAGACTTACAAATGCGTTCAAATTAATATGTAACTATAACGGTTTTTACTCACGTCTAGTTTCGCGTTATGTTTACGCGTTTCGGGTGTAATGACACCCATCATCAGAATGTAGGTACGTTCTTGGACCGCGGTAGCGCGCCGTTAAATCATTAAACTAGTTGACGCCTGCGGCTATGCTCACGTTACTTCGGAATAAAAAATAGCCTATGACTTCATACTACCTACATACAAAAATCATGAAGATCAGTTCAGCCGTTTTTGCGTCATGAGCGTTTAAATAAACAGAGACACAGAGAAACGGATAAACAGACATAATAGCTATAAATTGATGGAACGTGTTCTGTTATCAATTCTAAGTATCTCCAAACTTTTTTTTTTATTTGGTATCTTCAATATTCAGAATCTCGACCCTCTTCAGCTTTATTATATGTATAGACTAGTGGGTGAACGCGGCTTCGCTCGCATTAAGAAGTAAAACTTGCATCCCCTATTTCGCGCCTTTAAAAGAGGCTTAAACTTTTATTGGAAAATGAGCGAAAATATTCACGACCGGCAGGATTCGAACCTGCGTATTTCCGATCACCGTCCGGAACGCCTTAACCAACTAGGCTACGGTCTTCTAACTGATAGGCGCGAAAATCCACACTCATTTCCATACACTTCAGACTAAGCGGCTGATGGCGCCACTTGTGCTGTCAGAATATGTCTAACAAGCACTCATATTAATGTACTATGGACACCTGATATGACGAGAAATGGGCCTTTCGCGTTTTTATTATGAGTTAATTTAAAAGAGGCATTTCCAAAAATCCTTAGCGGAAGCCTACGTCTTAACATCAACCAGCATGCGAAATTTCAGCCCATTCTGTCCAGTGCTTTGTGCTGTGCGTTAATAGATCACTATATCAGTCAGTCCGTCACCTTTGAGTTTTACATGTTTAGATATATTCAGTGTTCAGAGTCTCGACCCTCTTCAGCTTTATTATATTTATGTATAGATAAATATATTTTCTTTTGCCCAGGACAATGTCAGGTTCCGTCCGCTACTGCAACCGCTGCGTGCTGGTGAAGCCCGACAGAGCGCACCACTGCAGCATATGCTCGCGGTGCGTCATGAAAATGGACCACCACTGTCCGTGGGTCAACAACTGTGTGTGCTTCCACAACTACAAGTTCTTCATGCTGTTTCTAGGATACGCTCTCGTTTACTGTCTGTTCATTGCTGGCACTACGCTGCCGTATTTTATTCGGTTTTGGAAGGTGAGTGACTCTTTACAAGTTAAGTTTACAATGTTTAAAAATTTACTAATTTCAAATTAAATTGTGTGACCTTAACAAAGATAGTGAGTATTGAAATGAAGTGTAGGACCTTGGGAAAAATAACACAAAGAGAAAGGAGTATACCCTGCTAGTAACAAATGATGAAATTGGCATTCATAAATCAATTTTATCAATGGCAGTCAGAAATACTTATTATTTTTTCTTTTTCATCTCTATCTCCTTCTCTTTTATCTGTGTGTTTTGTTAATTATTTTCTTATATCTCTGTAATTTTGGTTTGAAGTAAACATGCAGCTTAGACACTGATATCAGAGTCTTTTAGATTATTGTTTAAATCAGAACTGCAGGATAATTGTCAAAATAAATGTACTAAAATTTTCGCTGTTTCGTGTCTACGCTTCGTGTATTTATTTATTGTTTCAAAAGCTTATATCCAGTGTCTATATTACATGTTTACTTTAAAAATAACTTTATAGCTTTGCTTGATATATGCTTGACTTCTTGTATGTTTAATTGCAGCTTTATAAGGAATACCTAAAAGCCGATTGCGATAATATGATAAAAACTGGCGCTTTCTCTCAACTCTGCTTGGATATGCTAAATGTAAATTTTGTTTATTATGTTTGTACACATCATCTTTAGCAACAGCATGGACACTGAATAAGCTATTGAAACTACAATTCATAGTAGATTTATGTTCTATACAGATTTCTTATTAGTAAAAAAAGGCGTTGTATTTGTTTTTTGTATATCTCTATTCAAGTTTTTATAGTAAGAGAAAAGACAAAATAATGTATAACGATCAGTTCTTGAATTATATTGATATTATTGTCACAAGTAAGTAAATAAATAAATAAATAAATATTCCGGGACATTGCACACAGCGCCATCTAGCCCCACACTAAGCAAACGCTTGTGTCGTGGGTACTAGATAACGGATATAATACTTATATACTTTTCTTTTGTAAATACATACTTATTATACATAGAAACGACCAGACTCAACACAAGTAATTATAAATTTTAAATTTCATAAATACTTGTATCACGCGGAAATCGAACCCGCAACCCCTAGATTAGAAGGCAGAGCCACTACCAACTAAGCTAACAGGCCAGTCTAGTAAGTATATAAGTATTATATCCGTTATCTAGTACCCACGACACAAGCGTTTGCTTAGTGTGGGGCTAGATGGCGCTGTGTGCAATGTCCCGGAATATATATTATATTATTATTATTATAAGTAATTGATTTATCTATATTTATTTTGATACATACCAGCATTTAGATAGCTAAAGTTAGCAATAATAGTTAGTGTGAGGTCAGTAGGTTAGTCTTGATTAGTTTACACTTCAAAGTTCATAATAACATAGTTACCAAGATATTATGGTATATTTGAAAATATGTAATTATTTAGACACACATCTTAGACTATAGTGGTGCTTAACATCAGGCAGGCTATAGTCAAACGTAAGCCTATTTAATGTAAAAAAAAAAAGTTAGTAAATAAATAAATTTTTGTGAACACTTATGACAAAATGTACTTAAAAAGTAGCTTTCTAAATAAAACTCTAAAGAAATTGTTACAATGGATTTCCGCAAAGTACTTAACGCCTGATTCAATATCGTATCTAAGTAGCTTTCTGTTATTCCGGGATCTAATTTATTTAAACACCAAATTTTAAATCCAAATTGGTTCATTTATCTATTCTTGAAGAATATTCAAACACATATGTACCTATACACACTTATAAACTTTCGCTTTAATAATCAAATCAAATTAAAAAAAATTATTAAACTTACAAATAAATTAAATTAAAACAATTAAATTAAATACTACAATTTAGTTATAAACTGGTGCCTCAAAACTAAGCTAGGCATCTCTAATGTTAGTGTAATTTGATTATAAAAAAATTTGTAAAATCTCAATTGAATTCTAACTTTATGCCCGTTTGCGTAACGGTCCTTGGAAGCATTTAGCGGCAAAATTACCTAGTAAAAATGGCTAAATATGTTTAATAGGACGTTGAGCAAGCAAAAACGAAAAACAAGGAACAGGAACAATATAATTTACTTTTACTTTACAAAGCCTGGCTAATATTAGTATAAGTAGGTGTGAATCACGTGCTATCATTCATTACATGACCTTTAAAGATAACTGATAACGTATACTTGTGTGAATCAGATAGAAAGTAGATAGTACGTGCGAAATATAAATATCCAAGTCAAAATGTACCTATTTACTGAAAGTTTTCATGTAAATGTGAGAGGCGGTAAAAACAATATAAATTATAGTAGGTATTTTTGCTAACTTAAGACTGACTAACACAGTTGGCTGTTTTATAGATTGTTTTTTTTTTACACTTGTTATTTTTTATTTATTTTTTATTGAGGCATTTGACTACTACACCTAAAGCGACATTTACATAAGCAACATAGGCTATGCTATTCTAGACTAAAGACATTTTTGAAGTCACAAACTTACAGCACAGTAGGTGGCTATAGAAATGGTTAAAAATCTAGTTTCATTGCCCCCATTGTCTTTGTATAATTGAGAATAATTCCCAATTGCCCAACGATTCTTAAACGCATTACCGACAAAATCATGTATTTACTAAAAATGACATTAAAAATCATATTGTAAAATTTGTTTAACGTTCCTTTACCGCTAAGCCGTAAAACGTAAAGGTACCGTATAAGCGGGCCTTACATAATATGTAGTTTCGTTTCCATCTCATCCTTACGTACACAATCTCATACATACTTCATTAATATCCCCGAAACTAACCTATAAAATAATTCAAACATAAAATATAACACGTGTAACCTACGCATTTCAGGGCGAGTTCGGCACGGCAGCGCCCGCGGGTCGTTACCACATCGTGTTTGCGTTCTTCGTGTCGTTAATGTTTGCGATCTCACTGGGCTCGCTGTTTGGGTATCACTGCTTCTTGGTGATTCATAACAGAACTACGTTAGGTAAGTGTTATCACATTTACTTCTGACTGTCTATAACTATAACAATATGCTTATTTATATAATATAAGAAATATATATATAAGAAAGTGGTGTTGGTTACACCATTTATAACTCAAAACTACTACTACTACTACTACTAGATTTTGACTTTCATAAGTGTGCTAAACTAAGTTTAGTTTTAACCCAAATGAAGAAAAAAAAAAAAAAAAAACGGCTAAACGAATTTAGCTGAAAATTGGTGGGGAGGTAGCTTAGAACCAGGAAACAGACATCTTTTTATCCCGTTTTTTTTTAAATTGAATTGAATAAAATCCAAAATCTGCTTATTTATTACCTCTAAGGCGAAACAGAGTTCGCCGGGTCGGCTAGTTTTTAATATTTTTAAGTACTAAACCAACACAAAGGTTAGTAAAAATTAACTTGTTTGAAAATGAGCAAAAATATGTATAGGCAATAAAAGTCTAAAAAGTCTAGCTCTAAAAAAACTTATACGGAAAAATGTTTCTCTCTGACTTGTGTATGGACTTTAATGATCTCGTGTAAGTCGTCACGCTTATAATCGTGACCTGTGCGAGCGTGACGACAATACTTACAGACAGAGACAGACATATACGTTTTGCTTCCACTTTTATAGTGCGAACTGCTAAATTGTGGAACTCCCTGCCTGACTCCCTGTTCCCCGCGGAATATAACCTTGCGATCTTCAAAGCGAGAGTGAATCGGTTCTTACTGGGCAAGCACGTTCCATCCTAGACCGTAATGATTGCTTACCATCAGGCAAATTACGGTCAAGAGCAAACCCATGTCTTGTAAAAAAAAATGCAACTCATCATGTAAAATAATCAAAAGGTTCTAAATAAATATGGTCTGTGACTTAAGTTCAGAGATACTTATACACTTAAGAAACTTGTCGTTAATAAACGAGTCTCTGTTCCGACACTAGGTATTCGCCTGTGTCGTGAAAGCACTGTTACTCCCATGATAAAACTATAATAATACTTTTACTTATTTTATGCAACTACCGGTGCCCCGCGGTATTAACCGCATTGATATCAACTATATATGAAATTTCATCAAAATTGGTGCGAAAAAGAACAGATACATTAACGTTAGTAATGTTGCGTAATTGGCTAAAACAGTCTGTACGATTACAGACCAACGGCTGTTACTGAAGTCTCGATACTATAGCAAACTCCCGCGCGCCTGTAAGGGTATTCCCCGACCCCCTGGGGGGTTCTCCCGAGCACTTGGGGGCTTCCCCAGACCCCCTGGGGGTTTTACTCGAACCCCTGGGGGGTGCACTCGAAGTAATCGGTTATCCCATCCTGGTAAATAAATGCTTAGAGAGTACCAGTCACTGTGTCGTATAGTAATTACGTACTTACTCTAAATATGATATTGTCAATAGTTTATGATAAGTTTAGAAAAAAATCGTAATCTAATGTCTGTTTAGAAAATATTATACTGGGTAAAGATAGTTATGTGTAGGCAAAAAATTTACTTGAAATTTTGAGAAAAACCTCGACTGATTTTTAAGTACCTAACTGATTATGGTCTTTTAACTGACTGCAAACATTGACCGGTGTTCGAATCAAATTACATATTTTGTGTTACGTAATCCTTTGTTTATTTTAAAAACTATTCAAATTTATTCAAATACAAATTATTTATTACTTACAGAAATAACTTATGAACTATGTCGTGTTCACTGCACACACACTCCACACTAGGATAACCTGTGTTGTGGAGTGCAAGCTCTTCCTTTACCTATAATATGTGTTGTTCTTCATCTTTATAAGAATATATGCAGTGCTCAGTATAAAGCAGGTATAGTTTTCCTCAGCGTCTTGCCTGATCCAAAAAAAGGTTTCAAGCCACTGAAACTCACATGAAAATAAAAAATAATTATGTTTTCAGATGTCCTCATAAAATACCAGCGACTGGGCGGTCCCACTGGTCCGATTATATCGCATATCCTTAAAACACTGGTCAATGGTAAATTGCAGTCACTGTAGGTAGTTTGATTAGATTAGATGTAGGTATAAACATATAGATTGAAAGTACTTTGATTGCAGATTTGTAGCCTACATTTTTAAATAGGAATGTAAATAAAAGTTGATGTAGGTATTATTATACATATCCTTATTAAATCGAGTAAAAGTAGTTAAAAATGATAGATTTTAAAGAGATTACTTATAAATAAATTATATGACATTGGTCAATCAAGCTATCAGTTACAAATATATGAACAAAGCTTAAGGAGACTGCAGTACAGCCTTTGGTCTGTTGCATAACAATAAATACTCAAATATTAAAAATCCTATAAAAAAAATGCCTCTCATAACAGCAAAAGTTTAAAATTATAAGATAAATGTATACTTATTATACTATATGTATCTTAACCCTTGTTTATATAAAAATCCATTGTTTTATTAACCATTCCCAATTGTGTTCTATAACTATCCAGTACATATTCTATGATTAATTATTCTGCAATAAATGTAAATTTTCTAACTAATAATGTGCTTATGTAGGTACTTTACGTATGAAAGTCCAGATAACCATTTTCAATAAACCTTTCTCGCAGTGATTTTGGCATCTTTCTTTCAATCATCATTGAAAGGTACTTTGTATAACATAATTGGGTTATCGTAATACATTTTCTACAACAATTTAATATCGTCTAGTCTAGGTTATCACCAGTCAAACTATCGTCAAATGCTTACAAACATAATCATTTTTTTCTTAATTGAAATGTCAGGTAAACGATGTTTCTATAAAGTACTTGATATACCTACAAAGTTTTAATATCATCATCATCATCCACAGCCTATATATATAAGCCTCCCTTTTTATGTGTAGTTTTTATATATTATGTTCCTCAAAAAGCAATTTCCTACAATTTACAGAAGCGTTCCGCGCGCCTATGTTCCGTGGTGGCGCTGACAAGAACGGATTCTCTCTCGGATGTTACAACAACTTCAAAGAGGTGTTCGGAGTCAGTCCCAACCTGTGGTTCATTCCTGTCTTTACCAGGTAAGGATATGTGTGATTGTGTATAGTTAGTGTAAGATATGACGAGGAAGATGGAAGTTATAAAGAATTTTCAACGAGGAGATAAACACAAGTGGCAATTAAAAAATAACTGATTCAAAGATATCAATTCTCATGCATGTTTTGACCAAAAACATGTTGATACGCAGATTTTATAAATTACTGAACCGATTTCGATTGTAAACCAGTAGTAGTTTCCTTTTTTTTTTCGTGGAGGAAATGCTATTACGCATCCCCGCACTCTCCCCTGGGGAGGCAGCGGGGTATGTCGGGCTCGGAGCTAATGGGACTCCACTACCGACTAAAACCTACCACGATGTCCCTTCACCTCGGCAAGGACGGGTTTCGCGGGCAAGCGAGCAATACTCCTCCGCAAATGCCGTCCCAACCAGTAGTAGTTTCCTAAGAGGAAACATACTTAATTATGAAAAATGATCATGTAATTGTTACGATATCTATCTACACTAGAATTTCATATACATATGATATACGAGCCTATATGGGTTAAGGCTATGATATTAACAGTTGAACAATATCACGTACTTTCATTGATACAAAACGTTTTTTCAAACATTTGGCCATGAAAATCTTTATCTACAGAAAATAACTCCTCTTTGAATATTCCTTTGCTACAATTCACATATTACAACATTTCTATGTCGTCATAACGGATAGCATGGTTGTGTGTGTAGCACGCACGTATACGTACATAGGATCTATATGTGTGTGTGTTTAGACATATGTGTGGGTATGTGTGCATGCCTATGTGTGGACAAAAAAGAAGTGAATGACTACATATTAACATGAAATAATAACTGAACATACAAGGAATATAGATATGGGCCATTGAAATAATCTGCAAACGAGACTGCATCCTATCACACTAATAATAAGGTATATTTTTCGTCATACGTGTATTTGCGAGCACTAATATATTAATTATAGCTTTATACCACATAACATCATTCATTACTATCAAAATATTTAAAACAGGGCTAAGTATATTAATTACTAACATCATTTACATTTCGCTTATCATGTGTACAAACTGCATAATCACTAAGTTTAGTTTGAAAGTAGATTAACAGTATATGTACTTACTATATTTTTATATCTACTCCTATCCTTTCCTTCATTTTTGCTGATTTTTTTTTATCCTAACTGATTCGGGCGAATCTTTGGTTTACGATTATTCTGTAACAAAATTTGTTCACTCTATTGACTAGACATTGAACAGTCTGTGATAAATGAATCAGTAACAAGTTTGTTTCATGGCTGCCATCATCGTTTTATATTTTTACTAGCTGTTCCCGCGACTTCGTCCGCGTGGAATAGTTATGCTAAAATAAATATGATACCAAAATTTCTGTTACCCACGACTTAAACCGTTTTCGCAGCGCACGCAACGGAAGCCCTCAAAGATGAATAATTTTCCCCGATTTTTCCACATTTTCCATTGTTTCTTCGCTCCTATTAGTTGCAGCGTGATGTTATATAGCCTCAAGTCTTTCTCGATAAATGGTCTATTCAACACAAAAAGAATTTTTCAAATCCCCCCGGTAGTTCCTGAGATTAGCGCGTTCAAACAAACAAACAAACTCTTCAGCTTTATAATATTAGTATAGATTTGATACACATAAAAAAAAGAAAATAAGTATCCTACGGGCAAGTGTGCTACATCTTCAATTTCATATTCTCTTTAGAACAGGCAAGTTGAAGTGAAAAATGAACAACTCAAGCCTGTAATGCAAAAAATACAACGCGAATGAAGCTACAGCTATCCACTACGGATCTTATCATTATAGAACCACGGGTCTTCATTTCTATGAGTTAATAGGTATCTTCTAGTTAATCGTGTTACGCGCTAGGCTGCAGCAATGCTTAACGTCTTTATATTTAGACCAAGTTGGTTACACATGTTTCCTAAAAAAATGTAAAATAAAATAAAATAAATGAGCCAAAGATTCGCCCCTGACCCCCATATAATTCCGCTAGCCTGGGAGACGGCTGCGAGTACCCCGTGCGAAGGGAACACCAGCTGCAGACCTTCACCACGCCGCAGGATCAGCACGGGTATGACTCTATGGGCACTACCAGATCCAGGTCAGATACCGACTCCAGGCATATACCTTGATTTCATATACTATATATATTATATATATACTTGTATGTATTTTATAGAGATAGTTGGTTAGTGAGGTGCGGATCTGGGAATAGGAACGATGAAATACAAACATATATAAATACATATGTGTTCACACTCATAATAAAACATAAAACGTGAAATGTACATATGTTTTAAGGGATACGTTAATGGAGTAGAATATAGCGTCTCTATCTTGGATTTGCCATTGTCTTTTATTCTGTTTTGCTGTTGGAATTAAAATTGTCCAACATTTGACTGGCCTGTTAGCTTAGTTGGTATTGGCTCTGCCTTCTAATCTAGGGGTTGCGGGTTCGATTCCCGCCTGACACAAGTATTTATGCATTTTAAAAAGGTATAATTGCTTGTGTTGAGTCTGGTTGTTTGTATGTATAATAAGTATGTATTTACAAAAGAAAAGTATATAAGTATTATATCCGTTATCTAGTACCCACGTCACAAGCGTTTGCTTAGTGTGGGGCTAGATGGCGGTGTGTGCAATGTCCCAAAATATTTATTTATTTATGTAATTATGATGCTATAAATAAAAATAGTTATCACTGAAATAATAATTGAATACGAATATTCTTTTAACAAATTTATCTGACAAAATTCCTGGATCCGTCATCGAATTTGAGCAGCTTTGCCTTGAGTTGGCATTATGCTTGCATTCAAGCAATCTGTCTGCATTAGCATCATCACCGCTGTCATTGCTTAACCAATAGTTGAGCTGAAGAATAAGCGATATCCATACTTCAAATATCTACGCTATAAGCTTACGCGAGCTCCATCCATGAATTTATATTTATGGCACCAATTATAACTAGGTAGAGTATTACAATACTTTCCATGCATCTACTCTAATTAAAATTATATTTTATTATTTTTTCTTGCCTGTTTATGAAACTAGTCTTAGTTTCAAGGTGATGTATTCATACTCATTATGACAATAATTATGACAGGTAGCAGCTATAGATTTACTATATTTTTAGATTGAAAAGTGCCTTATGATTATGATTTTGTAATGTCGATTTAGTAATAAAGATATATTTTTCGTATGAAGTCGAATCAACGAATTGACCTACTAACTCTGTAGAAGAATTCCTTCTGAATTTTAGGTTAAAACTTATACATATTTGTTATTAAAATTAATAACACTTTTAATGTTTAATAGCATTTTGTACAGGCGTTTGTATCGACATAGAGATATGATTATTTAGGTTGTCTTGATTAATTTAAATTTACGTATATTAAGGTTGTAGCCAAATTTAACTGTGCATGAATTAATGATGACTTATTATTACTTACTTCAAATTTTATTTTTTTACTTGAATTATAAATGCGGAATTTACTTACTGGCCAAAATTTTAAATCAATTTTGTTTATGTTTTGTTTTGATATACCTAGTAAATTGGCCAACATACGACCGTCTATTCTTTTATTATCAAATGTAAGAAGTCGTGTTTCATCTTTGTAAGAAGTTTCAACAATATTTCGATGAATTTACAATTTACATTTATTTGATATTAATCTAGAGGTTTTATCTGAATTGATAAAAAATATCCTCGAGCTATATTTCGGCTGACGTGTGTTAATTTCGATTTAATTTTAATGTTAAATAGTTCTTGTATTCCATTAATAGGAGATATTATTCAATTGCTTTTTACGCATTTATGATTTCTTTGCTATATACAACACACAAGACTGATAAACTTGAGTAATGTTCATATTTTGTAAGTATTTCTGTGCACAATAAATGTTTTGTTCTTTAATTTTGTATTTTTATTTTGGGTTTGTTATTTTTTCACTTACGCTTCATTATCACCGTTATTTAGGCTTAAAGCTAAGCTTATAGAATAGTGTTTGAATTAGCAAGCAAATGGATACGATATAAAAAAGTATAATCGAAAATTGGCTAGCTTTAAAATAGGTCTGTGTGCTGTATATTCTAAACAGTAATATTTTATCTATTGGTCTTTCATTTTATTCTAATATCTAAATCAATGCATGTGTTGGGTGCTTCAGAATTGTTCTAAAACGCGCTATTTTTAACTATAAAATATTTATAAATTCATATGCTTTCATCCTATTACTTCATTCGTTCATAATTCTTTATCCTGTTCCATTTGCAAATGTCATTTGATGATATTTTTTATCTGTAGCACCCACGCTTCATCCTTCTTTCGATTTACTCTAAATTCTAATTGATATAAGTTTGTTGGTGGAAGGAAGTAGAAGTAAGTTCTGTTATTACTTATTTTAGCACGGCGATGGCGCGAGAGAGCGAAAGATGGCGTCTTTGTCCGCGAACAGGCCGCACCGTCCCACAAATAGTATAAGGGAAATATTTTTCCAATCATATTATTACGATTTAAGAATAAATTTGTTTCGATTAATGTAATGCTTTTCATTCATTGGCGTCCCGTACGGAACTGGTCAAAATTTAAAGTCATTCACTTCTTTTTGTTGTGTTTTTGTCATTAAGTAAGTCGGTGTCCTTTTGCATGCTAATGTGCGATAGAGCTGGTAGATGCAGGCTTTTTACGTTTAATATTACGCATACATGTTTACAGAATGAAGCAGATAGAACCATATTTACAAATCAACAACACAATGGATGTGCAAAAAGCGTCGGATGGTGTTTCTTTGAAGTTTAAACGATGCATCACTGGGAAGTCGGAGCCACGTAGGCATTATAACACAGACATTATACAATATTTGCAATCTGCACACTGAACCATGTGCATACATAGTCAAATGCAATCATCAGAAAATGAAACCTCCGTCAGTATACGCAGATCTTATTGTTAGCACTTATGCATTTAATTTGTCCTTTTCCTGACGATTACACTGTTGTGATCGGAAAAGTAAATTGTAATGATTTAAAGAGAACTTTTCGAGAGAATGATTTGAAGAGAACTAGAGAATGAGAATTGAATTACATTACAGACCAAAAAGTGACGAAATAATTTCCATTTCTACGCTAAAAGAAACCTGACGGAAAGTTATCGTTCGAAAAGAAAGGCGGCAATCAAAGAAACCCATAATTGCATAATTTGATGAATGACAACATTTTAGGCTCCTTTGTTAGTCAGGTCTCGTCTTGGGGGAATGCTGTTATTGTATAATGCCCCTTTCGGATTCTGACTTCCTATTGGTGGTTCGTTCATAACTTAAAAAAACTGCATTTGTTGCTTTTTACATCCATGCACACATGCTCGTACATATGCACTATTACATACAATATAAAAAAACATACAATCTTCAGTTACTATATATTAATATTATAGATGTCATATAACGATTTCAGGTCCATTATGACAATATAAGCAGAACCTATTTTAGAGATAAAGAACCATTATATATACTGTAAAGTTACAATATACCTCGTCAAATAAAATAAGTATGTAAAACATTTTGCTCAATAAATTAGTCGTAGTATGTTACCTTAATTCTTCAATATTTAAAGATAGTATGAAAACAGTATGCTTTGGTATGAATGATTCTTGTGTGGAGTTATTGTTTAGTAAGCTTGTAGGCTGTAAAAATGCACGGAGCGTATAAATTAGTATCACAAACATTTTTAATTCTTTCTCACAAGATATGCAAGTGGTTGCTGCACTGCACCTAGTATAGAAATATTTGTAAACATTTAATGTACATATGACACGCTAGAATTCAGTGTTTCAACCATTAGGTAGGGTTTGGTACCTACTCTTACACTAAATACTAGCTCAGTACAATACCTACATGCAACTTTGTATCGGCATAATTATAAAAATATAATATGTGTGGGGTCGTAAATTGTCGTAACATTGCGAAAAAGTTTCAATATTGCTTATGTCATATATATTATTACAATACAATATAACTTTATTGCACACCAAAAATAAATTACAATATGAAATGAACTTAAACTATAAATGAATGCACAAATGGGCGGCCTTATCACCTTGAGTGATCTCTTCAGGCAACCTTAGCAAGAAAACGGTGGCAGAAATCAGTTTGGTCGGTGGCGTACAAATAAATAAATAATACTTAAAAAGAAAACCTATAACTAAACAGAGAAAACAAAAGAAAAAAAAAGAAAATCAAACTAATTTACATGTTACAAATAATAATCTTAATAAACTATGAACACACACATTTAACACCAATAAACAAATAAATATTATTGTGTATTTAGGCGCCAGCATAATAAATACAACCTGATTGTATTATTCACAAAACAACTTAGTAAATTACATCAATAACAATGTCATCTATATAGCATATAGCACCAAAAAATACTGTAAATTTCTATCATATATACATGTAGAAGAAACAGATACATCGACACGTCAAACTTATCACCTCTCTGTCTTGTAATAAGAATAATCCTGAACACATACTAAGTACCTACAAATAGCATATAATTATGAAGAGAATACCCCTTCCACATAGCTTTGGAGACGGCATCGTGTACCCAGTTCCTCGTCAGGATGAAGAGTCGGAGTCGCTCCTCAGTTCTGAGCGTTGGGACCAGGAGCGGTGGGGAGAAACCCGCCCGAGACCCTTCGACGAACGAGGCAGCTCCTCCTTTGACGAACTGTAAGGAGTACGGATACTTATTCTACTACAAAAAGGTTTGGTTGGAGCGTAAGGAGTCTTATCTACTTTTTTGTACAAAGAGGTTTAGTAAGGTCTGGTAGGTATGTAAGGAGTTTGTTTACTTTTTTTGTACAAAGAAGTTTAGGTTTGTTTCCTTTGTTAGGTTTGCTTTCTATAAAGAGGTTAGTAAACTTTGGAGCGTAAGGATTGGAAAATAAGGACTCTGGATACTTTTTACTGTAAGAAAGTTTCATGAGGTTAATTTTGGCACTGTAGCAACCATGATGAGGGTCATAATATGCTATGATTTCTCTAAATGAAATAGATACTTGACCATAATTCGCCAGATGATGGTTTTTGAATTCATCTTATAAAATATCATATGCTTGTACAAAAGAAATGTTTTAATCAAATAGGCCCAAAATAATGTTTTTGATCCTACTATTATACTCTTATGACGATTAGGACTCTTAATTTTCTGTTATATGTTGTAACGTTTGTAAATAAACTACCATGCAAGCTTGTTAAGTCAGTAATATTAAAGTCAATTGTAAACTAAAAAAAAATGCTGAATATTAGTAATGGTAAACTTAGTTGTTTTTATCATATTTCTTTACCCTTGTCTGAGAAATGAAACTTTAAGTACTTAAATATTTAAGAAATGAATGGTGAATGTAAATAAATTTAGGACCGACAGCTTCTTTAGGATATGAAAAACTAGGTCTTAGCTTAATAAGATAAGTTTATAAATTGGAAAAGAAAAGAAACCAAATCCTTCTTCGCCATTACGTCACAAATATATTTGGTGGTAGTAGGTATAATACGGCAAAGCTATTTTGGTAAATGATTTTTCCGGTTTACTGAGTGAGGATAGTTTCAAAAATTTCCAAAAATTGCTAAACAAGTTGTTTTTAAGTATTAAATGACTCATAAAAGGTTTATTGGCATTAGTTAGCAATTTCCCTGTGTACGATATATGATAGATATGTATATGATGAGGTATGAGATATATGCACCATCTTAGACCAGTCATTTGTACAGCAGGGTGTTTCACAAATTCGGAACGTTTCCGCTCGGAAACGAAACGCCAATCGTAGAACTCCTTGTAACTTTTGTGATTGGTCGATGACTGTTATTGGTTAAAACAAGTCAGTTTTGACGTCTTTGATTGGAGTGTCGTTTCCGAGCGGAAACGTTCCAAATTTGTGAAAAACCTTACAGGTGTCGCTTCAGTAAACTAATGTGCTAATGTTTGACTGTTCAGTGCAAAAAAAACTTGTTAAGTAGTTACATACTTGAGATGGTATTATCTGCCAAAATAGCCTTGTCGTACAGTAGATTCGTGTTTATAGTATACCATTAAAAAGTATGACTGAATCACCGAGTCCCTCTCTACGTAGACGTAAATTAGAAAAAAAGTATATATCGATAGATTTATCGGATAAAATGGTGCTGAAAGACTTATATAAATAGAGAATGGATAAGATATATTGCAGTTGCAGATTTTATACTGAAATTAAAGGTAAAATCATTATTATTCTCGCGCGTAAAGTAAGCGCTTAGTAATCATCATCTACAACTTTACAAGAAAGCTCTTATTCAAAGCATTTCATTCAAGTACGTATAACTTCACTTAACTACGAGTATGTATAGAATACTAGTGACGTGTCCATCAATCTGTAAAATTATTCAGATATTTATCGATAGGATCTATGTAGGTACTATTTTTTTTAAATTTAATATAACTTAAATATTTTTAGACAAAGGACATACCTACCTAGTTTATGATTTAATTCGCCCACGACTTTGTATCCGAAATCTCTTCTAATAATGAGAAAATATTTAAAAACATCTATACTATGTATTGTCTATTTTATAAAAAAATCTTTTGACTTTCTACATTCCTTTCCTAGGTTTTATATAAGTAGAATTTAAATAAGTTTAGGCGTAAATTTGTTCTCAATACGCGATGTACATAAGTGCTTTTGAAAGACTGCTAATAAAAATTATGTATAAAAGTTGCATTCTATCATGAAATGCATAATGTAATCGTTTCGTTATTATTTATTTTATTTTTGAAAACGTCCATTTCATATCTAAACTGTGAGACAAAATTTAATAATTCTATCACTTATCACAAAACGTTTTAACGTGTAGTGACCCGAAAGAATTGTTAAACTAACTTCACTCCTTCGCTAATTCGAATTTAATGTTATTGTGGCTAAAAATAATTTATTTAATACAGGCCAACACTAGTCAACTGTATTGTCCTTTATAGTCCAGAAAATCTATTTCAGACCTTAAAAAAATTATGATAATTATTAATAAGAAGTAAATTAAGTATGTAATACCTACGTAATAATAGCTTTTTGTACCTACACTGGCAGAGGAACTTAAATGGATTTCAAATGCATTTTTCTTTTGAATAATTTTGTTAATTGATATTTTAATATTCTTATTTTTGTAAATAGCTGTATGTACTATAATGAAATAAATATTATTTGTATTACTTTATCTAATGGATTATCAGTCTTAATTAAATAAAAGCGTGAAAAAAAATATTTTCGCATTGACAAATTAGTGAAATGTTTGTGTAAATTAAGTACATACAATGGACGTTTGAAAATAAATGTGAATTGAAAAAGTATTTTGTATTTTATCTTCACGTCTACAGGGATAACACCACGTCGCTGGTATATATATATATATATATATATATAATTAAAACAAAAATATTCCTTTCAAAAATCATATATTCAATAAATTGGTGGGTAAGATATTTCTTGATTAAACACTGAAGTTAAAATGGCACAACAATTATTAGGAGCCAAAACAATTAGTCAACAACAATCAACTGTTGTTAACAATTCAAAACTTAACTTAATTATGTACTAAAAATAATAGCAGTAAATTATCACATATTATACTTAAAAGAAACTGAAACATGTCTTTGTATTAATTAAGGAACTATTTTTCTTCTTATCTTATAAGAATGGCTAATGGTGTCGAGACTTTCTAGCTGCCCTAAGGGCCTCTGACATGGGTTAGATAAATCTGTATTAAAACATGTCAAAATATTTTAATTATCCTACCTAATATATATTATAAGAGATAAAAATAATATGATGCCTGAGTAAACTCAATTGTTTACTCAGGCATCATATTATTTTTATCACGAGGTTTAAACGGTTAAGGTAAATCAGATGAAAAAGTCTCAAAATAGCATGCTTTGCTTTTCGTATACAAAAATACTTTCTAAAATACAACCAATGGTAGATCTATTCTCATAACTGCTGACAATCTTATAAAATAACTACTTTTAATCCTAGTTTTTCAAGAACTGCTAAACACCTAGTAAACCTACATACAATCATAAAACTAATCAAAATCGGTCCATCCGTTTTGGAGTTGGCTCACTTCTAGAGATACAACATACTTTAAAATAAGACTCCTAAAAGACCTAACCTAGTTGGCTTTCACCTCCATCTTATCTGAAATGTTATGCGTCGCCTAGTTACTCGTAAGTATTTGTTTAAGAACGTTAATTACAAACAATACTTCTCGTATAGCCTTAAGTGTAAACTAAATCAACATTATTTGCCATACAGAAAAAGAGAGATCTCTGTAGATGTTAATAACACCTTTTAGATACTCAATCCAGCAAGCAGTTCCCTTACATTAGATGCATCATTAATCTTCATTAAGCTCCTAAAAGCTTTAACTAAGTTGGCTTCCGTCTCCAATTTCTTTGATATTTTATGCGCTCTCTGAGTTATTTCTTTAGGTATTCCTGCTAGTCTTGCCGCATTAAATCCGTATGACTTTGGACACGCGCCCGGAGATAGTTTGTAGAGGAAGGTTATAGTCTCTTCTGGGATGTGGTCTTCGTTGTCAGCCGTGGATTCGTCTGTTTCTACCATACATGCCTGGGAAGGAAGGTAATTTTTGATTAGATTAGTGGTTATTGGTGACTATTAAAAATAAAATGTTGGTAAAAACATTGATTATTATGCCTATTTTGATTATATCAAATGCGATCACCAAAAGTTAGACAAGCAAGTTGATGCGGTAAGTTTCTGGATGTTTGACCAAATAGTGGCATTCATTTGGGCATTTCCGTGGGTCGGATGACACGTTGAGTTCCAGGATTAAAGTGTATGATATGTTGTAGTATAGTGTCTAGGCTATCTCCAAATCAAATTTCATTGAAATCGGTCAAGCCGTTTTAGAGTGAAAGAGCAACAAACTAAAATACATTTCACATGCTCAAAAACTCATGCTATTTCGGGATTAAATGTATCCTATATCATAACACAGTTTGGGCTACCTCCGTATCGAATTTCATCAATATCGGTCAAACCTTATGAGCATGAAGGAGCAACAATCTTACATAAATTTCACCTTCGCAAAAAACATTGCCTATTATTATTATTTTTCAGTATATCTCACCATATGTCCAAGCACGACCCCCGCATGTGTAGCCAGGTGTCCAACCAGTGAGTGGTAGTGTGTAGAGAATATCACTCTACAGCCGCGCTCTGCCAGCTCCACCGCCACGCCTGACGCTATCGCTGTGCCGTCGTATGTTGACGTGCCGCGGCCTGGAGTAGAAGACATATATTTTCATTTATAAAACACTGCGAGTAAATTGTTACATACTAGGTTTTTATTTTGAAAGATAAGATGGTTCAAGAATTTCAAGGTTATTTGCAATGCTGATCACCAAATACACATGGGCGAAGATACGAATCTTAAGTTATGGTCACTTCACAAAACACGCACCAAATAATGTTAAATATTGCAATTTGTTTTGTAATTAAAGGACTACTCAAGGACGACGTAATGATCGTCACGACGATCGTTTCGGTATATAAGTGTTGCTGCATTTACCTAGTTCATCAAGCAGCACCAGTGAGTGTGTTCCTGCGTGAGCTACTATGGCCGATGTCTCCTGCATCTCCACCAGGAATGTAGACTGGCCTGACAAGATGTCGTCGGAGGCACCGAGACGGGTGAAAATACGGTCCGTGAGGGACAGGCTGCATTGTTCTGCTGGGACGTAGCTACCCTGGAAGATAAATAGGTTTGGGTCAGACAAGTATAAACAATGTTTTTTCTTGTCTTACTGTTATGGTACAATTTCCTGTCATAGCGTTGGATCAATTTGTCTAACATGTCTGCCACACGGCCGCTGAACTCGCCCTTGTCGGGACGAAGGGACATCGTAGTGGATTTTAGTCGATAATAGAGTGGAGTCTCATTAGCCCCGAGCCCGACATACTATAGCGCATATTGAAGCTAAACCAACCAGTAAAGTTGATACAGACACTTCTTAAATAGGTGATGGAAAATTGGCTTTATAGTTAAGTGGTGCCTTGGCTCCAATGATACATAACATATTTTTACAATCCTATTTGTCTGGGCTAAAAACTTAACTAATGTTTAATTTTTTCTTACCAAATGAGCCAAAACTGTCAGTAATCCCACTTGTCTCATGAGTGTAGACTTTCCCCCCATGTTGGGTCCAGTAAGTAACAGCAAGGTGCCCCCCTCACCTCCCAAGTTGGTGTCGTTCGGTATAAAGTCGTTGTTTACTATACACGGGTGACGGCCTTCTGCGATTGTTATGTATGGCTGGAAATGAAAACATCCACTCATATCTCAGCAATAGATCGCAAATTGTAAAGATAGGCGCCAATTCTCAAAGCGGCCCGCGACCAATATCATGTGGTATACCCCAAGGGTCAATATTGGGTCCCTTACTCTTTTTGACCTACATAAACAATATCCATGACCTTGACCTTAAAGGTCACGTGACCCAATATGCGGATGATACCTGTTTATTCTACTTTGGTCCAAATATCCATGAAATTACTAAACATGCTCAACGTGATTTAGATATTATCTTCGATTGGCTTCAACATAACCTGCTTACTATAAATATTTCGAAAACTTGCTACATTATCTTTAAAGCTAAAAATAAACCAGTACCCACTCATTCACCTTTAATAATAAATAATATTCCCTTACAACTTAAAACACACGAAAAATATATAGGCCTATATATGGATACTCAATTAACTTGGCATATACACATGAAACACATTAAAAGTAAACTTATTTCTCTTCTCGGCACTCTTCGAAACAGCATACGATGTATACCGCGTCCACACCGCCTTAAAATATATAATGCACTAGTTAAACCACATCTGTTATATCTTCTCGAAATATGGGGCAGCTCAGCCAAAACACGTTTAAAAGAACTGCAAATTTTACAAAATAAAATAATAAAAATGCTTTTTAACTATCACTATTTGACAGAAACTAAAACAATTTACCAGGAAACAAAATTAATGAACATCAAACAATTATATAAATACAATATTTGCATATTTGTACGCAAAACACTGGACAATAAACTTCATACGAATTTGCGATTCACACGTAAAAAAGTTGGGCACCCCTGTACTCGACGCGCAAGCTATCTCGTTCTCCCGAAGTGCCGCACTAATTACGGTAAAACAATGATCACTACCGAAGGTTCGCAAATGTTCAACCAGCTACCATCAGATTTAAAAAATGTAAGCCCGTTCACCGCATTCAAAAATAGGCTTTATCAACACGTTTTAACGGATACCTCACTACTATGAATGCGGTGGACGGACAGCGTCATACTTGTCTGTAGGGTAGTTACAAAAATTTTTGCTTGACGACGAACGTAATATGTATATGTTTATTATTTAAATTATGTTTCACGCGTAAGTGATAAATGTACCTATCTTTGTGTGAAATAAAGTTCTTTAAACCTAACCTAACATCAAATAAGTATTTAAGTTTCATCTTCTTCCTAGTTTGTTTTATTCTTTCAATTAAGTATAAGTTTAATTTTCCTCCTACTTAGTACTGTTCGTTATTTCTGAGAGTTGTGACTATTCTGCAGAATCAGTTCATTGATAAGTTTTTTTGAGCAGATATAACGCGATGGCAACCAAGGTGATTTGAAAAAAATTGTAATCTCAGAGAAACGACGTTAAGTCTACTCAGACTATTGACTACAATACAATATATCTTTATTGCACACCAAAATAAATTAACAATATCAAAGGACTTAAACTATAAATAAATATACAAGTGGGCGGCCTTATCACCTTGAGTGATCTCTTCCAGGCTGTATAAATATTAACTAGCTGTAGTTCGAGGAATGGCCGATAAATGGCGCTAGTGGTAGAATTAGATCGCAGTTTTGTAACAGTGATGCATTATTAGCGAGTAAATTTAAAGTTTCTTTGTCTTCTGATCCAGCAGATTGTCGTTTTATTTACATCAATTCTTGCAAAGTGATCCAGTAGGCAGTACTGGAGATACTGTCATACTGTTGTTACCTCAGGTAGTAGGTAGCAAGGGAGTCCATATTTTTACACAGGCCGTTGTCAATTCGGCTACATTTCTTTTAAGTATATAAAAATACCTGTCAAAACTATAATGGATTGAGACTTCACTTATGACGACAACACTTTTCTCATGCATAAACACAAAACATCACAAATTACCTTGGAATCTCCGGCAAAGGTGACTTGTGGCAGACATACATCGTTGCCCTGTTCCCGCGCGAACTCACCGAAGGCCAGCAATATATCGAGCGTGGCTATACACTGCACGCTCGCCTCCCATTGGTTATATTTAGAGGAAAACTTCTCGAATATTCTGCGACTGAGGTCTTTGAGCACGTTGGTCTTCTGTTCCTCGGCTGCTTGCATTCGGGATAGGAGTTCCTGAAAAAATCACGGTATAATGTCAATTATTATGTCTTTTTGTTTCTCTTCTACTGAGCTTTCAGGAGACTTTGGGGATGTCATAATATTGGAGGTTTTGTTTATTATGCGATTTTAGTTATGTAAAGAAAATATGTTAGGAACACTCCAGTGTTATTGTCAACCACAATACAATTTTTTCAATGAAACAATAAAATAACAGTTTAGATTTTTTTTTTGGTCTTTTTACTACTAAGATGCCCAGCCACCCGCATAAGCAATACAGTGGTTGAATGGAGTATGCCTTTTTTAACAACGAATGGGCTTGCACTTTTCCAAAACTCACCTGATGGTATTACGGTCTGGGATGGAACGTGTTTGGCCTGGTAAGAACCAATTCACTATCGCTTTGAAGCGTTTTTTCTATTGTTTTTAAATAATAAATAAATATATAAAAATAAAATTTGTTTATTTTGCATTATACTTATGGCATAACATTGCATGAAAAAAAAATATGATTAGTATTAAGTTACATAAATGACATCAGGCGAATTACGGTCAAGTGCAAACACATTCCTTGTAAAAAATAAAATAAAAAAAATAAAAAGATTATTGTAATATAGACGTACCTACCGTAACACAATGTTATAAGGTCAATAAATATATTTGTATGCCTGTACTAAAAAAGAAGTGGTTTCCAAACCTACCTTAGTCTCGGCAGTGGAGAACCTCTTGTACCCCTTCCTGGCTCCTTCCAGGCTGTACTCGGGCCCGGCGCGCGCCGCCGCTGTCTGAGACACCTCGATCTGGTAGCGCTTCTTGTCTGTGCCTACATATGAACACTGAAATAGAAAATGAATATTATAATTTAGGGAAATTTAGTCATGTTTTTTATTTAAGGTTTAGTAATTTTATTTAAAAAATTCTTATTGACTGAACGCGTTGTGTGGGGATAAAATGTAGCCTGCATCACCGTCAGCTCTGTTGTGGGATAAAACCACAAACAAATCAATGTTAATTCACTTCCGGTCTTACGAATATAATAATGACATGATTATTATAGAATTTGTAGTTACATATTCCTAAGATAAATAATAATATAGCTATTGAGAGCTTAAGAAATTATCACATCACACAAGAGAAATGATTACTCACTCATATAATTAAAACAATAGAGTATTTTCCATAGTTATGAAATAAATAAGTTTTCTATTAAGTATTATAGAATTAAAGGTCCTAATTAAGAATATTTGACTTAAATTACGTATAAAAATTATTTAATATTTTATTTTCCTAAATAAAAATAAGTTTTTTTTAATCAGTACATCATTGAAACAAAACGCCTCAACGACCAATCAGAGCTCGTGACGTCACATGTAATAAACAAAATGTCTTGTCATTCACAAATAGTGATGTGGTTAGGTCGAATGAACGACAATTTGAATTTAGCGAATGAACATATGAATCTAATCTCTTATATATTTATTTTATTTACAAGGATGAACAAACTTTTAGCTCGCGGTTCAAAAAAAGGGGTGGATTCATTAAGCTTGTACTGAATGTTAATATATATTATGATACGAGTGTGCAAGAACAACATCATGGATATTGTGACTTAGAACCTCTTTGAATGTAGGTGTAAGAACTATTTTGTTTAATGTAAGGTAGGTATAAGAACTCTTTTGTTAAATGTAGGTATAGGAACTCATTTGTTTTTGTAAATAGGTTAGTAGTTTATTTTGACATGTGAATTTTGGCGGAAATGGAGTAATGAAAAATAAAGGTTGAGTGACATTGTGCAATATGAAAATGGTGTTTCTTGCCTATCCCTGAACCCGCTTCCGTAACAATATTACATTAAAAAAGTAACAAAATATTATAGTTTAATAAATAATAATCTAAATGTGCTTAAATCTAAATGTGTGTAAACTTTCTGTGTAAACTTTTTATAAAATGTATTACCTACCATAACAGTATTTTGATAATATGTTGCAAATGAACGCATTCATTCTCCTAGTCTTATTTTACGTTCATTCTTTAAATACCATTCCGGGAATTGCGGGAATTCATTTGCGGGAAATACGAAATGTATTTGTTAAAACTGCCTTTTGGTTATTAAAATGGCTCAACATTTAAGAAAAACAGTCGTAAAGCGTTTCTTTTAGTGACTTAATTATAACATTTTGGGGTAGTTTACGAAAATTAGACAACAACCGATGTGTGTCTCATTAAATATATTTCTTTCTTTTAATTTGCACCTAAAATTAATTTAAATTAATTAATCTTAAATTAATTTGTAACTACTGAAGCTGGACACCTTAACACGGTGAAATTGTTATATAAAAATTTCTATTTAATACAATTTGAGTCTTCCACGTTTGTGAAAATAAGCGTAACTCCGTGTCAGAGAACCTTATGCCGATTTAAATCTTTAATTAAAGCTGTCAGAGTAACAGAAGATAGTACTTACTCTGGCTTTAAAGTATTTTTCCTGTTTGACCAAATACTGTTTCAAATCTTCTTCAATTTCCTTGATAGTTTCCAGAGTGCTGTCGTACTCTTGATCCACTCCCTCGCCGGGGAGAATACGACCTTCCTTCTCTGCCTCTTTTTGATTGAAAGCTTCCTAGAAATATATGTAGAAAGAACAGACAGATTTTTATTGAAAACACAAGTTGAAACAAGTTACATACGTGTTAGAAAATGTGCAAATTGTGCTTACAGGATAGTGTATACGCTTATGACTATATCTATGATTACAAATAAAATACTAGCAGCGCCCCACGGTGTTGCCCACAATAATCCAGGATAAAATCTAGTATACATAAGTTAAATCAGGGTCTTATCTCTTTCCATAACATAACAAATTTTATCTTTATCGAGTCAGTGGGTCATTCAATCTATTCATCAAAAGTTCAGCCGATTCAGATAGATAAAAAGAAAGAAAGACACACTCACACGCACAAATATTAGCCTTTAACTAGTTGGTGCTCGCGGCTTCGCTCGCATTAAGAAGTTAAACTTGCATCCCCTATTTCACCCCTTTAAAAGTGGCATTTCCAAAAATCCTTTCTTAGCCAAACATCTACCTTCATTCCAAATTTCAGCCCGATCCGTCCAGTGGTTTGGGCTGTGCTTTGATAGATCACTATATCAGTCAGTCAGTCAATCAGTCAGTCACCTTTGAGTTTTGTATATGTAGATAGTAGGATAGAATATTAATATTTTCATCTGAATTACCTTAAAAAACTTCAACGTTTCGCTATAATCCGGGTACTGTCCTGTCGGCGTGCTCTGCATGATGCGACGCAGCAATTTACAATCTACGTCCGAGAATAACTCCACCAGTTTCAAAGCTGCCGTGAAGCCGTTCAGAACTGATATGAAGTCCAACACTGAAAATTAAAATTGAATAAAATGTAATTGATTATACATATATACATGTTGTAGATAAATTGATACACATTTAAAAAAAATCCCAACACGACCAGCTTTTGAAAAGTAGCATAATGATTTAATTCTGCCGGACAGTCACACCCTTATTAATGAGAAACAAGTCACAAAACAGAATTAATAAAATGTAAACAATTTAAAATTGCTCCATATAAAATAGTTTATGAATATGAAAAACAAATACTAACGAAGTTGTTAGTGTAGTGCCATCTCGCTCAAACGCCTAAACCAAATTTTTTTTTAACGCGGGGTGCTATGTTATTTCGACATTTTATAAAAATCAAATAAAATAGAAGTATATAAGATAGAGCTATTTTTTTTTTCTATTTATATAATTTTGATTCAGTGTTAAGACAATAAAAAACGCCAAAACACGATTACGTATACATTGCTCAATACATTGCGCGATAGTTTTATTTTTGAAAAATAGTTGTTTTGAAATATATTTCACCTTTTTTTTCCAACAGTACAGAAATTTAAACCAAATTTTTTTTTAACGCGGGGTGCTATGTTAATTCGACATTTTATAAAAATCAAATAAAATAGAAGTATATAAGATAGAGCTATTTTTTTTTCTATTTATATAATTTTGATTCAGTGTTAAGACAATAAAAAACGCCAAAACACGATTACGTATACATTGCTCGAAACATTGCGCGATAGTTTTATTTTTGAAAAATAGTTGTTTTGAAATATATTTCACCTTTTTTTTCCAACAGTACAGAAATTTAAACCATTTTAATTACATCTAAAAGATAATGTTATTATTTAGAGGAGTAAAAAGCCATAAATAGAATATTCTGAATTGCTGATTTTATATGAATTTAACTCGTCAAAAACGTCTGCAAAACTGCTCAAATTGTGCAAAATTGTTTGCGTGTGGACAAGACTCGTCGGCCGGAGCTATGCGCGCGATGCTCGCCCTTGCTCTCATGTTAATACGGAGTGGAGTTGCATGCAAAAAAGCAACTGTAGGCATTTTCCAAGCGCAAAGCGTTTTCGGGTGAAATATCGTGGCCTTAATGTATTCTGAATTAACATCAATGTATTATATTTCAGTTACTCGGATAATCAGCAGGCGCAACTAGTGTACTTAAAACAAAAACACTAACTGACATATTATGTATACATAAGGTTCATACGTGAAATAAATGACTTTTATTTATTTATAACTAACGTAATAAAAACGTGCAATAAACTGTACCTTTCCGCTTGGAATATGTCTTCTCTTCATAGAATATAGCGCGTGCGTCCGGGTGCTGCTCTGAGCGCTTGAGGTTACCTAGAGCGTGCACTCTGAAACGTAACAATTGATAAGATATAAATAAATAAAATAAATAAATATTCCGGGACATTGCACACAGCGCCATCTAGCCCCACACTAAGCAAACGCTTGTGTCGTGGGTACTAGACAACGTATAAGTAAATATATGTACCGAAATTTTATGTTACAATGACTATTTTCTATATTAAAAGGTCTGGATTTCCTTATAAACATAAAATATACTTTTTAAACCTTTATCTAATAAAATTAATAAAACAGTCACACAAATCGAGCCAGTTCTCACTGACAACTTAAGGTCAAAATAAAAGAACACGATGATGGTCATAGTCCGATGAATATAAATAGTAATATCATATCGCTACTAATTACATTTAAAAAACATGTTAATTCAATCAATACCGCCATGTTTGGCATAGTCGATGCCAACTGGCCAAAAAAGCCTTGTATTTTAAAAAAAAACGTTTCCATAAAAATTACGATATTAAAACTTGGCATAGTTTTTTTACCCATTCCTAAAACCTGGTACAATTATATTAATAAACTGAGTAAAAAAAACAAAATTACTTACTTAGCCAACAATCTCTCCAGATCGGGTAAAGTGGTGAGTATATTTTTCGCATCCTGCCACAGTTCTTGATTCTCGAACAGAGTCATGACAGCTTCCTGCCTGTCTCTGATGACGGACAGATTGCAGCTCGGCGCGCATACCCACTGGTACAGTAATCTGGAGAGGAATAATTAAAAGTTACACATTGCTTTATGTCGTTATATCAAGTGTGTCATTGTCCTCAAATATGTCATTCTTTCCTGGGCCTCCGAGATACAGGCATTCGCTATATACAGGGTCCGCTAGAAACGCACATATAGTATGTAAACATTTTCAGAATAACATTGTTAATTCTATATCATTTGGATATGAATAATGTTATTTTTTGTATTAACCTTACCTTTTTGTTAAACAGAATTATGCAAAATAAACAAATTTTATTTTATTTTTAGTTTTTCGCACTTGACTGACAGTTATTACAGATACATATACAGATATTTATTGATAAATTATAGAAATTTACATGTCAAATTAAATATTCATACAATAGTATTATTAATCGTACTAATCAAATTGTGTAGGTATCAATGATACCATCAGCGGTACACTTGTCATCTAGGTAGTGGCTTATCTTATAGTAAGCTTTATTTACCAAGAATGCTTTTAATTTACATTTACATATGTAGGTACTTACTACATATGTACTTATATTATGACAGACACATAAGCGCCACTGAAAAATGCATGACTGTTTATTTGAAATTTCACAAGGCAATATTAAAATTTACCTCTTCCCAAAAGCAGTAGAGCAATAGTTGAGTCGATCATACAGACAGCCATCGTCCTGCACTATCCTTAGATTCTTCAGCGTGATGGCGTCTAACACCATAGTGCTGCCGCCTTCCCAACGATTCTCAGCCTGCAAGAGAAATAGTAAAATTCTTACAATAAAAAAAGTGGACTATTGTAGTATGAAGGAGGCTTATGCTCTGCAGTAGGTCTTATAAGCTGTTGATGATAAGGCTATTATGTTTTGAGTAAAGTATTCAGTACAGCATACTTCTTATCAGTTAGGAGAATAAAATAAAAAATGTGAATGCAGTAAAATTGCTGTCTAAGGAAACGTGTGAAAGAAACCGAACTATAAGGATTTTATGCATACGACCACGGTTTGTTGTTTCCTTTGTATTTCGTTTCAATAATATTTGTAATGATTTCAATGTTAACTTATTCGCTACATAGTCTTGTTAAGCTTCCATTTAGATTTTGATTTTAAAAGACACATTCAGATGAGTTCAGAACCAAAAAATAAGAGAAGAAAAAAGTTAGTTAACCAGAGGTGTGAGAGTGAGATTGACACAAGAATCTAACAAAGGATGTTATACCTTATTCTCCTGAGATAGAGCCTTGTTTAGCTTCCAACAACACATTAAGATAGGAACAAAAGCTTGTGGAAGTGACTCGCCAATCTAACAAGGGATATTATACCTTATTCTCCTGCGATAGAGTCTTGTTCAGCACGTCAGGTGGTGCGTAGGGAGTGTACTGGCACATTCCCAGTACTTGTATGTCTAGCAGGCAGCTAGTGAGGTACCACACGCAGCCGCCGAGAGATCGCACGGCGAGGTGGCAGTGTGCTGCTGGGGTGAGGCCGAGCACGTCGCCTGGAAGTGGGACAAATAGGTATTTAATTAAGGTTGTGTAAGAAATTGTATACTAGATAGTCTTCTTCTTCTTATCGAATGAGAGTGGCCAACTCTGGTGTCGAGAGTTTATCAAGCCGCCCTAAGGGCCTTGGCTTAACGACTGCCGTACTAGACAAACAGCCGAGACCTACAATTTAACGTGTCATCCGACCTACGGCAGCGCCTAAAATGGAATGCCACTTTAGATAGTAAAAGTGTTGGTCAAATGAAGTAAAACAAAGAAAAATTTAAAAAAATATTTGTTGTAAATGTATGTGTCTACAATATCACGCAAGTTTCGACTCGTTTCGTAAACTCAATGTGTCCTGTCGTTTTAATATATGGGTAATGAATAGAAGTAATGACATTATTGTATCAGTAGGTATGTATTTGTACAGGAGCAATGGAGACCGACAAATTACACTAGTCAACGTACGAAATTACTGAACAGTACCCGACTATGACACTAGTAACTTTATTTAATTTGGCGCTAGACAAGGCGGATTTTAATTTAATTAACTATAATATGTTTTACCTTCATGTAAAAACTCCTGCAGCCCCTCAGCGTCTGTCCTGCCTGTATTACTTCTCGACGAGTGTTTTGAGCGTTTTTTTTCGGAGTCTACATAAATGTGAGCTCTATCCGTGCGCTGTTTTAAATTTGTTCAACTGTAATATTTTGTTACCTTCATGTAAAAACTCCTGCAGCCCCTCAGGCCACTGGCCATCAGCGTCAGTCCTGTAATACTTCTCGGCGAGTGTTTTGAGTGTCTTCTCCGGAGTCCACATAACCGTGAGCTCTCTCCGCGCGCTGTGACAATGTGTTGTGATGAGCTTGCTGGTGCGGGACGAGGTGGACTTGCGGTCGTAAATTATCTGTAAATATGTAAAACATAAAAAAAACTACAATCATACATAATACATACAAATAAACACATCAAGCATATAAACCGCCGGTTTTAGTATTATATAATTCTGTATAGAGGAAGAAGGACTGGTCTAACATATAGGCTACTTTTTATTTCGTACTAACGCAGGCAAAACCGCAGTACGTCACTAGTTACAAGTTTGTTAGTGAATTCGGAAAGTATTTCCATCGAAAACGAAACACCAATCATAGAACTTATATAACTCATAAATCACTTTTTGATAGGCCTTTCGTTTAGGAGTTAAACTTTTTCGATTTGTGAAACGCCCTGTAGATTTTATCAAAAGAAACACAAATACCTATCATTGAAATATGAAAAAAATATTCTATCACAAGAAACAAGAATCATTGAAATATGGGTAAAAACAGACAATCATCTTACCAAAGCTGGCGGGAAGTGCGCCAACGTAGTGAGGAGTCTTGAAGAATGCTTGTCATCTTGAAACTGCCCGAGGTGGAACTGACCGATGGATGTGTCCACGAAACATACGCCGTATGTGCTGATGCCGTTGTTTTCCTGGAACATAAGTATAAGAAATGTTTATTTACTTTCTAGCCTTAAAGCTAGCATGAAAAGCGGTCTAATAGTTTATCCACGTGTACATCAGGAAAATAAAAATGGTGGAAAAACTATAAGTCAGCGTGCCGTACTAATATCAGTGAGTTATTTATTATTTGAATTAGCTGTTTATTCGGTCAGCACGTAAGATGCAGTAGTTTGACTTAGCTACTCGTTTATCATACCATCTGTAGTGTAAGTAGGAAAACTCAAATAGTAAGAAAGATAGAGTGATGGTTTATACAACTTTTCGTAACTGTTGTCACAACTGTTAATCAAAATTCTTAATCATACCAAAAATATATAATAAAAGTGCGTTTGTTGGTCTGTTTCTTCCTCTTTCACGATGTAACAGACTGACGGATTATCATGATTTTTGGTGTGGAAGTAGTATAGGGTATCGAGGGTGACATAATCCAATTTAATCCCGGTGCGAGCGATTCCTTACTCCTTTGTCAGTAACTTATCTACTATACTGTAGTATGGAAGCTGTGTGTTCTTATTTTTAGGACATTTAATTTTAAATAATGAATGAATAAATTTATTGATAATTTATTGCACAATATAAATATGACTAGCTCTTAATAGTTATAAATGAACGTTTATCATAGTTAATAAATATACTCTACTTTGTCATTGTCACAAATAACATTAACTTTTATTGGAAAATGAGCGAAAATAATCACGACCGGCAGGATACGAACCGGCATATTTCTGATCACCGTCCAGAACGCCTTAACCAACTAGGCTACGGTCTACTAACTGCCAGGCGCGACAATAACCCGTTCAAATAAATACAAAAACAGTAGGAAATGTTACTCATTCTTAACACTTAAATGACTTTCTCTAGACAAGTTATTCAACTGAGCTTCATAAAACACATCATTAATTATTTTTTCAGCAACAATTCTTTGCTGTTTCGGTAAACATTTCAAAGTTTCAGCCCAAGCTTTAGCAATAAAATCGAACCGATCTAAATTAGGTAAGTCATTAGTTTCTTTACTCGTAGGTAAATTTGTGTCTTTTAATTTTTGATGAGTTCTATGATCATTAGATTTTTTTACAAAATGTTCGGTCATATTTTCTGGATCTTTGTTATATACAATACTCTCTTGTGTTATATTTGTATCATCAGTATTTTCCACAAATGTTGTAGCATTTTCTATACAAACATCATGACAAGATTCTTCGTTTTCTAAACATGTATTTTTAAAAGGTGATTTTTCTGTAGTTTCCATGTTATTTTCAGCATGTATTTCAGCGTTTATGTTGGTAGATATAACAACAGTAGGCGACGGCGGAGGCGTTGATAGTATTGTCAATGAATCGTTACTGCTGCCTTCTGTCTTCAGATTGGTACCCTGTAATGATGAAAAATATATTTATTATTAGTCTAAATTACTTAATAAAACATATTTATGTTAAAATCACTCTTATTTATTTTAGTGGGTTAGCACAATTGTTAATAAAAGCACACACATACACATATTAAATGTATGACTTCAGATTATGTACTTATCTGTAAATATCTTCAGCATTTTAGTAGCACTTCACAAAATGACATAACACAAATCACACAAAAGCATTTTTTAAATATGTATATGATGATTTAGAAAAAGAAATTGGCAAATAAGTTATTCTTTGACACGAATTTCCTTAACTTGTTGCGGTACAAAGTTTCTTCTGCATTCCATATTCCACACAACTTGGATTAAAAAAAACATGGGAATATCCATCTAAATCACTTATTTCACCTCTTGTACCCGTAAGAAGTCTTCTTTCAACAAAAAAGCAAGCAAGTTTATGCACGAGCCAACACATCTGGTGTCGAGTTTTCATACCGCCCAAAGGGTCTCTGACATGATTTACAACTGCAGCTATTAATATCTCATACCACTTCTGTACAACCATCATATCGTAGTTTAAAGGCACCACGGTTAATGTTAAGCAAGCGTTATGGCCACATATGAAATTTTTAAAGAGTTTATCAGGTAAATTTGTGTCTTCTAAACTTTGCTGAGTTTTATTCTCATTAGAGTTTTTTTACAAAAGGATTGGTTATATTTTCTAGATCTTTGTGATTCACAATACTTTCTTGTGTTTTATTTGTATCATCTGTAGGTAACTCCACATTTATTTATCACTTCTATGTAATATATTATACTATTATATTTTAATCTAAACATTTTCAATATCAAATATTTATTTTTACATAGTATATTGACACTCCACATTCATTACTCACTTACATTCCACAAACATTCATACATCACACTAAACCTAATAAATATTATTTACACAAGCATAGCCACGAGTAAACTCTTGTATAACCATCGCTATTGTTCTCGCGGCTGTGTTGCGAAGATACCGAGCTCGAAACCGGTTCCGACGCCGGCCAGCGCCCGGCACTTGAGTCTCGCGACAGACTTGAGTGGAGCCACGAATAGCGCCGAACGCGCCCGACTAATAGCCGAGCGCATCGAGTTGGCTCCGCGATGGTTGATGCGAGCGAAACGGCGGAGCTGTCAAAATTGATGTTATTGTTCAAAACAATGATTAAATTAATTGATTGTGAATGTTAATAAGATAATAAATAACTCGTTAACAATTATTATTTGTTCTTGTGTAATATTTGCTGACAAACAGTTTATTATTTTATTAAAACTAAAAACCACTTGGAATTGGTTTATTGATTTTCGGACCGGTCCGCGCGTTCGATCAAAATGGTTCGCGCGGTTCCTGTCGCACTTGCAATCGATTTTAATGATTTGTATTATCGTTTCCACACCACTCTATGAAGTAGATAATATTGGCGCGTTTTTTTTATAGTGGTATCCCCGATAGGCCTACATCTACTAGTACTACACTCTCTGAAACTATACAAATAACAATATTAAAACTTGTATCTTTTATTCAAAACAACTTACATGACACAGAGCAGTAATAGTAACTAATTAAAAACTAAACCTTATAATAAACTTAAAAATACATTAAATCAACAACTATATAAACTAGAATATATACAACCTTACAAATAATATACTAAACTGAATTAACTAAAAATATTAATAAAACTAATTAATCAAACAATATGAAACAATAATAAACATTCAATATTCAACAACAAAGGATTTAACACCTGCGCGCAGGTGTTAAATCCTTTGTGGTGTTTAATCCTCCTTAAGAAGATTTGTGGCTACGAAAATACCAAAATAATTAATGTTGTTATTTGTATAGTTTCAGAGAGTGTAGTAGTAGTGGATGTAGGCCTATCGAGGATACCACTATAAAAAACGCGCCAATATTATCGACTTCTTGGAGTGGTGTGGAAACGATTATACAAATCAATCGCAAGTGCAACGGTCAGCGCGAGCGATTTTGATTGAACGCGCGGACCCGTCCAAAAATCAATAAAATCAATTCCAAGTGGTTTTAGTTTCAATTAAATAATAAACTATTGGTCAGCAAATATTACACAAGAACAAATAATAATTGTTACCAATAATATTGTATTTATTTATTACGCGCGAACCATTTAATAATTTAAATTTATAATCAATTCATTTAATCGTTGTTTTAAACAATTAACATCAATTTTAACAGCTCCGCCGCTATCGCTCGTATCAACCATTGCGGGTCCAACTCGATGCGCTCGGCTATAGTCGGGCGCGATCGGCGCAATTCGTGGCTCCACTCAAGTCTGGCGCGAGACTCAAGTGCGCCCGGCCACCACTGCCACCAGTGCCTCACTGATTGTTACGAAGCACACACGCGCCGCCTTTCTATTTCACATTCCGTCTTTCTCGCATATTGTAATTGTGTTTTTATTGTTTTAATATTAATTGTGGATATTGAATAGACTTTGGTCTTATGGTATTTGGTGTTTACTTTCTTCATCATACACCGTCACCCACACCAACCACTATATCATCAGAGTTTTCCGCAAATGCTGTAGCATTTTTTATACATACATTTGTGTTATGACAAGATTCTTCGTTTCGGTAAACCTTCTTAACCAGTACAGTATTATCTATACAATATGTATATAAAAAGGTGACTGACTGACTGATATAGTGATCTCTCAACGCACAGCCCAAACTACTGGACGGATGGGGCTGAAATTTGTTGGAAATTCCACTTTTAAAGGGGTGAAATTGGGAATGCAAGTTTTACTTCTTAATGCGAGCGAAGCCGCGAGCACCCACTAGTAATTCTATATAAATAAATCTTACTTCTTCTGCAACAGCCATCATATAGTTAGCAGCCGCCTCCCCAGGGCCGGGATCCTGCAGACTACACACTTGGGTTCCCTTTACAGTCACTTGACAGATCTCTCGGCGGACCACCTTGTCCCATTTGCTTGTCTTGCCAGCTGAAATATTACAGGGTTATTTATTACATATAAACCAAATTTATAATTAAAAGAAATTATAAGCCAGGTTCAGAAGTGAACGCGCCCTTTTTACATTCAGACGCATCCTGGTTCGATCTGCCTTACACCAATACGATGAAGATAAAGAAATTTTTACTTGCAAGATGTAGTTAAGTAATACACATGTTAAGTGCTAAAAATTTTGAATCATTTTAACCATTACTGGTACGCAAAAAATTTGATCTGGTACGTTTTCAATTTAAGTGTAGATTTGCACTCGTTTAACAGTAAAGGAAAGCATCGTGAGGAAACCAACATGTTTAAGGACCACAAATTCGCTCAAGAAAACTTCCCCAACGAGTAAACTCTGCGGGGGTGAATCGACCCTCGTTAATGAGGTATTGTGTCTACTAACTTTGTTTACACCTCTCCTGCATCATGTCAGGTGTCTCAGTCTGTTCCACTCTCGCCACCTTGTATCCTTTGGAGACCAACGTGGAAGCCATCCTGCCGTACGCACTTTCTGGGAAGCCCGAGTGTGCGAATTCACCCTGTAATCAAGTGAGGATAAGGGCTATTTTTGAAAGTAACATTTCTTGCGACAATTTCATATAACTTTTCACTGTCGGAAAAGCAGATAGCACTTTTGACATTTTTGGTCTAACACAACAAGGCTAGAAAAAAAAAAAAACTGAATGTATAAAATTGACTTAAATTAATGAAAAAAGTCTTGAAAAAATATCACTTGAAAATAACCAATCATGAAGAAGATAAGATCAAAAATTATCATATATTTTGTTGGGCTGCTTTATCTTCTGTGTGTGCGAACACAAGTAATAAGAAAACAATTAAAACTAAAAATTATAAGCATGATGTTAGTAATAAAATACACCTAACTAATATAACAATTACATCCATTATCTAGTACCTTCGACACAAGCATTTGCTTAGTGTGGGGCTAGCTGGCGCTGTGTGCAATGTCCCGGAATATTTATTTTATTTATTTTTAATTCTCACCTTCATATAAGAGAAGCCGAGTTCATTGACCCCCACGGCGGCGTCCATGTGGTACAGCTCGTAGAACTTGCCCACTTTGAAGAACAGCACACAGTCATAGTGCAGGGACTTCATCTCCCACCACTGTCTGTGCGCCTGGAATATGTATTTTACAACAATATATACATATTTTATTAATATATTATGAACATACTTTTATTTACAACCAGCGGACCCGACAGACTTCGTCCTGTCTGTTGACTCTTTTACTCTTTAGTTAGTTAGAAAACGTTTATATGGGTAAAAGAAAATGTGTTATGTTAAAATGGCTTTTAGAAAATTTTCCGGCATTTTTTTGAATTTTTCTAACCGTAAAAACCATCCTTGAACTTCAACGAATATTAAAAAAAAAATTGGCCAAATCGGTCTAGGCGTTGTTGAGTTATGCGCTTACCAACACATTTTGCGATTCATTTTTGTATATAAGAAGATAATAAAACATAAAAAACAAAGGAAAAAAAACTAAACATACTACTTCTAACTACAACATAAAAAAGGGGCACTTAGAAACTCTTTAGAAAAGCCTAAAGATAATCTACATAAGTGCTACAGCAATAAATGAATGAACAATGAACATACTATTGTGTAAATAATTCAAAATTTAACTAGCTGTAATAGAAATAGCAGAACAGTTTAAAAATAAAGGATATTTTGCAAGAGTGTTTGTTGTTTTATTTGTTCCACTTTCAAGCCACAATGAAGTGACAGATCATCATGATGTTTGGTATGATGATAGTGTACAGGTCTAGAGTGTGACAGGCTACATTTTATCCAAAAAAAAAAGAAAGTTGATGGACAAAAGTTATTCTATTAGCAAGCTTCAATTAGTTCAATTGTCTTGCTTTAACATGTTTCAAATGACGCATATATTCATATCAAATCAAGATTTTCTACAATAAATATTAACACAGTCTATCAGTTGAAGAAAAAATATATTTCATACTTTTTTTTTTACGTGGGATAGGTTTACGTTTGACTAAAGCCTGCCTGATGTTCAGCATTGCTGCAGCCTAGGATGTAACACGCTTACCTAGAAGATACTTACAGGAGTCTGTGCATTATAAAAGTCTGGTGGCACAAACAGTGTGGTTGGATCATAGTCAGGGTGGTCTGGTCTCCTCTTCATACCATCTCTGATCTTGTCTGGCTTTAGCCAGTCCAGCTTGCAGTGGATCCAGTTGCCATCGTCGGAAACCGGTGCTTTTTCTTCTGTAGGTTTCTCCTTTAAGGGTTGAGGTGGTCTGAAGTATGAAAGATATGTTACTTATTGCAAGTGACTGTAATTAGAGTAAAAAAAATATTATCTTACATTCCAACATTGGCCTTTATAGGCTTTAATTTTTTTGTTATTATTTAAGTGCATACAATTTATTAAAATTTAATCATAAGTATGTGATTTGGCATTATTCTAATGAAATAAAAAGATTAAATATTATAGGTAGTATAAATTTAAATAAACAAAACAAATTGGTGTGTCAACACCAAGAAGAAGTAGAAGAAACAAAAAGTATGGTTAGTTGTTAATGTCAGACGCCCTTAGGGTTACACCAGAGTGTCAAGAGTTCATCAAGACACCCTAAGGGCTTACTTTCATTTTATAATAAGAAGAAGTGACATAAAACATTTTTTTGTATAAATCATACTTACTCTTTGCTCTGAGGTTTAGGTTTAGCCTGCTTGCTGCTTTTAGGAGACTGATTGGCTTCATATTTAAAGCTGTCATGTAACTTTTTCTCAACCTTAACCTTCTCACTTGCTTTTGGAGTTTCAACTTTGTTATCTGCTGAAGAAGAGTCAATTTAACTCTAAATTAGTAAAACATAAGTGGTAGGAATATAATAATAAAAAAAATAGGTTGATAAAGATACTTTACATAATTTTATTATATTTACCCAGGATTGATTGTCGAAGTAATTACCCAGATTTAGATCATTACCATTATTATTATGTTTGAGGACCACAATATCCGAGGACATGTGTCTTCCGTGGAAGGACCTGGGCACCCACCACGATGTATCTGCCCAAGAAAACTCCCCTAGCGGATTAATTCTGCGGGGGAGTCACGACCCTCAGTCATGAGGAATACGACTCAAGAGAGAGAGATATCATTACAGAGTAAGTATGAAGTTTTATTTGATGTATTTAACTGATTAATATATGAACTTAAAGCGATATGTGTGTATTCAGTGTTGATTGTAGTAAACTCAATAAACAGTAAGTTTTTTATAACATTTGAGAGACTTTTTAGTACATTTCAGGTGAGCTAGTGGACCTGTCTTTACAGTATAAAAAAATCAAGGAACCAACTTTTAACAATGTTGTAGCATGAGTGGAGATAATATTACGACCTATCAATATATGATTTATTTATTTGTTTACTATGGCTCACAAAACAAAATATGTCCTTAAATGAACTTAATATATATTTTATGATTATGAATTAATATAATATAATATTGAACAGTGCATATGTTTAGACATTTTAAGTTTCTACATTAGTTTAAATGTATTGAATTGTACATATAGAATAATAAATAAATATATATATTGTAAAGTCATAATTCCCTATACTTTCCATTTCCTCACCTTTATTCTCAGTATCAGAATCATCAGAGTCCATTGGCTGAATCCTGATCCTCTTTCTCTTCTTAGCTGGAGCAATAGGGACCTCATCATCCCTCTGATTGTTCACATCTGGTGACTCAGTAGGCTGCCTTTCTCTCTTTTTACCTAGATATTAAGAAAATACATTGTTGTCATACAAATTGTTTTAAAGTAAGACTCTAAAAGATTGAGTGAGTGATGATCTGATATTGTAGATAGCAGAACAAAGACCTCCTAAAAAACCAACCATATAAGTTTTATGGTATTCGTGTTAATCTTCTGATACATTAATGGATATTACTGATTGCGTACCTTGCTTATCTAAATTGCAATTTCTACTTATATTATCTCAAAATAATCAACCAATGCATCAAAATGTGGCCAGTGTATAGTAAATATTCGGCTGATATTTTAAATTATATAGGGCTTTTACAAATACTTACTCTCAAGTTTGTTAACTTCTTCTCCATTTAGAGATGTATTTTTCTTAGAATCTTCAACAGATTCACCACAATTTTTAGGTTTTTTGTTAGCCGGTGGAGTTTTAGTAAAGTAATTGAAAAGGGTGTTGGAAGCACCAGTGCTATTGCGTTTAGACATAGTGACCTATTTCTGTAACAATACACAGAAAGAGAACAAAACTTTTTAAGCTGCCATTAAACTGTAATCTGTGTGTATTTCGTTTCTAAATAAAAATAGAAATAGTTTTGGTTTTGGTAACTCTCCTTGCCGCCGTTGCCGCCTCACTCGCGCACTTTTTTTGACAGTGACGTTGACATTAATAACAGAAGTGAAAGCTCACGCGTGTTGCCATATATTAAAGTAGGGGTGTTCCACACTTTTACGTGTTTAGTTTTAGTCGAACATAGTCGATTTAAAAGTCCTTACGGTTAACGGAATATTACATCATCATCATTTTCAGCCCTTGACGTCCCACTACACTAACACTGCTATTTTTACTAGGTATTAAGTTTTTTAATGTTTGGCCTGTATAGTGTATGTCCCTAGTCTCTTTCACGTCGCAATGGAGCAACGGACCGTCGTGATTCTTCGTATTGAGATAGTGTAGTCTCAAATATGACATAATTTTATATTCTCGTACAGAAAAAGCAGCTTTTTATCTCTGTGTTCAGAGAGGTGAGGATACTGTCCGCTTGTGCAATGGAAAGTTGAATGCAATTCATTTCGATAGATCAGTCGAAAGGTCAGCCAATAACATCGTTGTTAGATGTTGGTTCTTTTTACAATGTAGGTATTCCTTGATTTGAAAGCCTCTAGATGAATAGCTAGACAGTTTAAGGCGATGCATTTTCGCGCGAACTACGATTTTAGGAGGTGAGGTGTGGGGAGCCGCCCGCGCGTCTCACTCCGCGCGCTGTCCATTTCTCGTAACGTTAGCACTACGCCACAGTATAAATATTTCAGCTGTTATACTATGATCAACTTCTATTAATGTAAAATGTTATTTTTGTCAGTTTTAAATAAGCTAAGGAATAATTTATTACTTTATATCTATAAATATAAAACAAAGTCGTGTTTGTTGTTTGAAAAAAATACATAGGTTATATTAATAAAATTGCCGTGACTTTGTATATTCGCTGCTTAGATAACATGCAAAAAAAAATATCACCACATTTATTACGTTTATTATCGTATACATTCTGTTTGGATATTCTGCTTGGATCTGTTTTTAGGGTTCCGTACCCAAAGGGTAAAAAACGGGACACTATTACTAAGACTTCGCTGTCTGTCTGTCCGTCCGTATGTCACCAGGCTGTATCTTATAAACCGTGATAGTTAGACAGTTTTTTTTTAGAAGATGTATTTCTGTTGCCGCAATTATTTTATTTATTTCGAACACATACAGTCGTAACAACAAATATAAATTACCATAATTATTACGTTTATGATTGTATAAATTCAGCTAGGTTTTGTTTTGTGTATTACGTGACAAACTAATGATGTTATAATATCGACGTAAGAAAACGTATTTGCTGTAAGTAGCCGAAACCCAACTTTTCACCAAGGCCAAAAAACTTAAAAAAAATAGAAAAAAAATCATATCTTTTTAATTATCAGTGACAGAAACATGAATTTTGGAACACAGTTTTGTTATAAAAATACTCATGAACAGCAATGAAAATATTTTTGTTAAAGTTATTAGCAGTAGGTTTTTCACTACTTACAGCAATTGACTGTTCATTTTAAAGACCTGAAGAACGTCGTAAGTATTTTAGTACTTCTATGGAGATAGCAAAGTATCGTATTTTTCCAAACCTTTAAAACGCTGTACTTGAAATATTTAATTAATTACGTGCTATTGAAGAGATGTAAGACTTACTCCAAAAAAATACTGATACCACTTAATTGGTATAAATAAAGAATTGTTTGTATGTGTGGTACAAATAAAATGCTGGAAGTATATTATTTTGTTAATTAAAATTACATAAAAATGTAACTTGCTCTCATCATATACCATCATAAGAATATAAATCTAAACATCAATCAGCAAACATAGGATGAAATAGGATGAATTTTAATTCTGACAGATCAGTCCCTAACTACATTTCACCCTTTTACATAAAAACAAAAAAACAGAACCAAAAAAATCAAACTTCTTCTTATCTTCTTCTTTCATAAAGGAATCCTTAATTTAGTCTTCTTCATCAGTGTCTGCTAAACAATCGACTGTCTTTTTATTAAACTTCAAATCTAATTATTCTTTAGCACAATGCTACGTTTCACCCTTTTTCATAAAAAAAAACAGAACCAAAAAAATCAAACTTCTTCTTATCTTCTTTTTTCATAAAAGAATCCTTAATTTAGTCTTCTTCATCAGTGTCTGCTAAACAATCGACTGTCTTTTTATTAAACTTCAAATCTAAATACTCTTTAGCACAATGGCTGGGTATCACTTTATTATCAATCATTTTTTTTAAATCGTTGTACTTCTGGACAGAAATCGGCAACTTTGCTGGGTATAAATTAAGTTTTGGTTCTGTGTCTCCAATTTCGCCAAGTTTAATTTCAATATAAGGCGCATCAGGGGCCATGGAGTGTTTTACGAGCATTACATCTGGCTTACTTTTTTGAAAAGTTGCGATGCGTATGTGAGACATCATAATTTTTTGAGTTTTTTTAAATGTTTTATTAACAACATACAACATCTTCAAACCCCGTGAATGTTTTTCCTTCAAGCACGGTAACTTTGTAGGGAAATGGATTTTTCCTTGCCATTTCTATGACAGTTGCCCAGTGGGATGGAGCCCATACCGTCGTTTTCCTGACTGCACGTTCTATAATTGCATGCATGCTATCAACTGGCATGTATGTATGCCCTGGAAGAAGAAAATTAATTTGAATGACTTCTAAATTTATGCAGCGTTTCAATGCGTATCGCAGCATGCTTAGTACGGTTTTATTTTTATTTTGACCAAAGCACGAATCTGAGTAAAGGAGCAAAGTTTTTACATTTCTGCTATCAACATTCTTTATATAATTTAGCAGACAATAAGATATTTCGTTTGCTCCTCGATGAGCGTCAGTTTCAGACCAAATGTTGCAAAAACCAAATCGGGTACCACTTTCATAAACCGTAAAATTGTAAACAGCTATTTTGCGGCTGTAGTATAGGGACATGTTACTTCCATGCGGTGTATTTAAGACTTTTTGCAAGTCGAAGCTTGCACAAATTACACTCTTATCATTTTCAAAAAGTGTTTGATGAAAAAGGAATCTATTTTGAGACTCTTCTTTCTCTTTTAAATGAATATTCATTTTTTCTATATCTTCTTTTGCTTGCACGTCGTACGTTTTGGAGGACGAACACAGGTTACATTTGTCCTTTTTGGGGATATGAAATCCAATATTATAATTTTTTTTGAAGAATTCTGAAAAAACTTTGTGCGACATCGGCTTTGTTTTATCGTCATTGCAGCGCGTAACATTTGTCATATAAATTGGTTAAATTCTTAACATCTTCTGACAAATAAAGCTTACTGGATTCTTTTCTGCAGTAGTGTGAAGGAAGCAGTGGTAACGATGATATAAACAGTTTAGCATGCTGAATTACTTCATATGGAGTTCTATTGTGGGAACCATGTTTACCCCTATTATCTAACTTTGCGAAGCCATCTACAGTCGTTTCTGCTGTATACAATATAAATCTTTGGGAGATATCCAATGTCGCAATTAAAAATTTTTGGCAAACTTGTCGCCTTTCTTCCCCATCATTAATGTAGTATTCGTATGTAATACCACGCCTAGATGTGTCACTGTCATAGATGATGTAGTTATTTTGATGTTCTATTCAACAAACACTAACACTAACTGAATAAATTAGATAAGTATTTAAAGGTTTCTCACACATCAATCAAAAGATTCTTTAGACTATGATCTAGCACACTTGCCAAAGAAACTAGTCGATGCTTGCTTTAACACCTTCGATCAACAATACCAACTTTAACACCTATAAATTATAGTTTTTATATACCTACAGATACAGACAGACAAACAAATTTGTGTATGTAAATTTATTTATTGCATAGGGAGTGTAATTTCATTAGTGTTAGTAGGAACTAGGTAGTACCTATTATAAGTACATACCTAGTTAATTGTATCCTGTAGGTGGAGGAGGGATGTTATATACTGCTCTATGTACACATACATGTAAGAGGGCATTTGACTTTGCTTAAACTAATGCATAGAATATTATGGTATTTTTCATGTATCAGTATAAGCATAATGTATGACATTATCACTTTTAATTTTAGCTTAAAGCTATGAAGTTATTTTGTGCTGTTTTTTAACTTCTTGCAAAGTATAGTATTTTTTGGTTTGTGTTTTTTCTTTTGTTATTATTATTCTGAGTTGTGTTGTGCAAAGACTTGACATTTTTTTTTAATTAGTCTCGTGTTTTTTATTTTAGCCCAATTAGAAACCACATAGTCTAATCCCGGGATAGGCCCGGGATCCCGGGAAAAGGCTTCAAAAATCCCGTAAGCCCGGGATTGAAAAACATGCTCGGGATTGTATTCTCTAACATGACTCTTAGTAGATTGATAGCTATATACAACACTGAGAGTATCATATGATTTTTTAAATCTTCAAACTAAATGAGTGAAGCCATAGGTATATTCTAATAAGAGATAAATTAGATTTTTAATTATATTTGTTTGGCGATTTTTTTGTGGTAAATTTTTGATTGCTTATCTATATAAAATATATACATAATAAAAGCCTTGCAGAGTGCATTAAACTAATTTACAGATTCTTTGATGACTTGATGATTCAGTCTATTATCTCTGTATTAGTATTAGGTGTCACTCCTGTGACAAAATAAATTTCTCCTTGACTAGCGTAATATTAGGTAGTGAAGTGAATGAAGTGATGTACCTACAGAAAGTATGAATAAATGAATATGAATATGAAGGGCAGTGAGGCGGACGAGGTAGCGCGGCGCCGCTAGTGCGCGCCGTGCCGCGTGCGCGGAGTCAAGTCATAATGAGTGGGAGGGGAGGGCGAGGGAGAGGGGGGCGGTGACGAGCGCCGGGCGCACGTGCAGAGTCCACGCGACTCGCGTGAGCGTGACCTACTATTGCGGCGGCGCTCGAGGCTCACGTGGAGCGCTACTACCTACCGAGCCAGCTCTCGCGCCGCGCGCAGCTCCGCCAGGCCGTGCCTAGCCTTCATGCTCTCTAAAACCATTACTTGTATCCTGATCTTCAAAGGGTTGACAATCGAACACAGTGATGTTTGCAGTGTTTATCTTCAGAAAGTAAAAATATTCATATCGAGGACCGTGTTTGTGCGCGATAAACTGATACCTGTTGGAAATTCCGGGAGAAATCCTGGAGTTAAACGGTAGGGCTACCGTTTTTATGTCTGAGCACCTTATGTTGTATATACCATTATATAGGTAGGTAGTTAAATATACTTAGGTATTAGATGCAGCCAAGAATACATGAAACGGTGTTATTGTTGATGTAACAGCGCTGCTGCGTAGATTTGCCAAGGTAGGTATTATTTATCAAGTCTATTGTTACGACGCTGTGACGCTGACACTCACCTTACCTTCATTCTATGTGTGTTTATATATGTATGTATACCTACCCTCTTATGTTCAAGCTTTTTTTTTAATCGACCAATAACGAATTATATTCCCAAGCCCAAGCACACATAATAAGAGTACTTTATGTATAATCATGTACCTACCTAGTTTTTGACAGAGTAGTCCGATTTTGAAAATTCTTATTTCAGGTTGTAGGGTTGGGGGTTAAACTTTCCAAAGTTCCCAATCACGGGGGGGAGGGGTTGTTTGGAGTTTAGGGTGGAGGGGAGGGGGTAAGCCTATAAGGGGCGGGGTCTTATAATATTATATAACTTTAAAAATTTATAATTACTTGTGTTGAGTCTGGTCGTTTGTATGTATAATAAGTATGTATTTACAAAAGAAAAGTATATAAGTATATCCGTTATCTAGTACCCACGACACAAGCGTTTGCTTAGTGTGGGGCTAGATGGCGCTGTGTGCAATGTCCCGGAATATTTATTATTATTTATTAAACTGACGATTATATTACCTAGTACATGTGGTTTACCTATGTTCAATTTTGTGTCAAAGTTTTAGGATATTATAGTCTAATACCTACCTGCTTGTTGAGTTGATGAGCTTCAGGCTTCTATTGTCACACTCTGTATTACAGTAATGGTCACGTTCGCTCCAATCGATTTATTATATTACGGGAAGCTTAATAGTTTTCACGTGTACAGCTCCAAGCTGATAAAACTGGAAACTTTCACGTCGGGAAATGAAATAATTATTCAACGGATGCTCTTCGTGATAAGTACATTTTTTTTTGTGACATCTTTGGCTGACTTAGTATGCATTAAGGGTTTAATTCCCGTTATGATTGCATAAAACAAAACGATTTTAGTCATTTAATAAGGTTTAGCGCTACATCGCCTCACGTATATTTCAAATTTAAAGCTTGGAAGTAAAGCAATTTCACAAAAAAACCTTTCTAATTGTTTTAGGCTAGGCTAGGGAAGCCCAAGTAAGTTTAGGAAGTCAGTTATTGTTATCTATATTAGTGAAAGCTCGTTTATGTATCGCAAACCCGGCAAACTCGCCTAAAATGTGATCGTACTTTGAACTCCTAAACATTGACATTTGCTGCTATTCAATTCGTATACTTCTTATGATTATGGTGAAGTACCTATCTCTAGTTGAAGTTAGGAAGTGGATGAGCTAGCACTGACTGATTTAATCTCGGTCATATATACCTACTGTGAGAAAGATGATTTCATGTCCTCAAATAAAGGTGGGCTGGATTTCAGTAGATATTTTAAAAATACTTCCATGCTTACATCTCTGGAGTTTCTAGTTGGTATACCTACGAATGACGATACTAGTATCACTATAAATTTTATTATTCCTAGAGGTAAAGACAGTATTAAAATCTTACCTTCTTCGTACTTTTCAAGGCCATCTGCTAAGGAGTGATACCTAAGCCAAGCAAGGCCGCACTCACAATGTAAGAATTTTAATTGTATTGTTACAGATAGAATATGGAATGGGTACTCCGGAGTCCGCAGTTCCATAGCATATTCAGCAATCTTGGCTATCTGCATGCTGACGGATATCACGTGAATGAAAACTGCAATGGTAAGTTCTGAGTTCTGACTGTCCTCAAAATTATCGTTGTATAAATTTCATATGAACTGATACAGGTAGGTACATAAACTTATCCACATTTATAATATGTTTTGCTATCTATTCGGCAGCCGCGCTGGAAGCCATCCTTCTTAATATACTGACCGAAGACAAGTACTTGCGCGCTTACCGGCGGAGTATCAGCTTCGGAGAAAATATAAAAAAGGATCTGATTCCGTTGCTCATACATGCGAAGGAAGACAAGACCATAGAGTTGCTGACGAGAATATTGGTGAATCTGACCATTCCCATCGAATGCTTGCTGCCCGTCGACATCATATCCAAAAATGATTTCGGACGTCACACAATATTCGAAATTAACAATTTGCTCGCATCTACAAAAGTGGCATTTACGGATCACCGAGCCACCAGAGTGGTGATCGAGTTTATGAAAAAGAATGTAGACTCGGAGCAAAAAAACAAGCTCCAGCCCGCGCAGTGCTCCAACGTGCAGAACAGCTTGCTGCTGCTGCGCAACATCCTGCACATCCCCGAGGAACGGCCGGCGCAGGGCGCGCCCTACGCCGGGCCCGCGCACACCGTGCAGAACCAGATACTCTGGAACATCTTCAGCCAAAGCATTGACAAGATTCTAATTAAGTTGATGTCAATACCCGATGCGGTAAGTGACTCTCTAATATTTGGTACGGTAATAGTTAATTCTATTAATTTCTATTTTTAACGAACACGCCTACTACTGGTATTAATCTGGGAGCTGCGGAATGTTCTAGATGCTAGCTGAGAGGGCGTGTGTTGTGTTTGTTTCTTTGTGCGCCCATCCATATCCATACCTAAGTCCAAAAGTCCGAGCGAGGTACGAATTGTTTCTTTTTATATTTTGAATTCGTGTAACACACATCTCGACTCTAAAGAGTATTTTCTTCCTTTTCAGTGCAATTGGGGAGTGGCGATGGTCCAATTCATAGCGCTGTTGTATAAGGACCAACATGTCGTGACTCTCCACAAACTCCTGAACATGTGGCTCGAGACCTCTCTGTCCGAGAGCTCCGATGACAACGAGAGCAACACTCCGCCCGACAGAGGTACTCGCTTTTTGTTTCCCATTAGAGAGGCTCACGCTTGACTACAACTTGCCTGATGACTACAGCTTCAATACTAATGTGTACCTACTACGTAGTCACAACACTCGATGGCCATATTATATCTATATTTGGTGCTCCAATTTTAGGCAGCGATTCGTCCCCGATGTCGACATCGGACCCCACGTCGGACTCGTCAGACACGAGTGGCAAGAGTCACGACGAACCTAACTCCGTGAACAACGAGTGGGTGGCGGTCGCCGAGCCCGCCGCCGCCGCCTCCGACCCCACCTCGGACTCCTCCGACACGGGCGGCAAGAACCCAAACGAGCCCAGCCCTGACAGTAACGAGTGGCAAGCGGCGAGCGGTACTGCTCCCTGTGAAAAATTTGTTTCTGTTCGTGTTGGTGCGCAACACGAACAGAAACAAATTTTTCACAATGAGAAGAAAAAACCAGCACAAGAAAACAAAGGAAACGCAGCCGATGATCACTTTAAATATGACAATGTAAGACTATTTTAAATTATAATGCTTATTTAATTATTTAGAAACATCTTATTACTCTGTATGTCGATATAAGATAGTATGATTCTTCGTTCGGTTTATACAGAATGATAACTAATTATGTTTTAATCCAGGACACTGCCGTATCAGGTACGAGCGGAATTCAATCCGATAATAGCGATCCTGCAAAAAAGGAAAATGTAAAAAAGCCGGGTATTTCCGAAACGTCGGATTGTGGCTACGGAACGCAAATAGAAAACCAAGAGTCTATATCGACGTCCAGCAACGAGGACGAGCTTCCATCCAAGAAGCCGGTGCATCAGAAGCCGCACAACCCCAAGCAGCGAGTTAACACCAAGGTCCGCACTGGAACTACTCTCCAGGAGCGCAAAAGGAAGAAAATCGTAAAAAGGGGAAAATCTAATATGTGAGTAATCGATTAGTATTATTATAGTCCACAATGAGGCCTTTTTAATATGAGTATGTACGATTAGTAGACTGTGTCGTAACGCGTGTCGGTGTCGGCAGCATCAACGTGCGCGGGCTGACGCACAAGACGCCCACGGACGACGACATCTCCAACGTGCTGAAGGAGTTCACGGTGGACTTCCTGCTGAAGGGCTACAACTCGCTGGTGTCGACGCTGCACCACGAGATCCTCACCAACCAGCAGCTGGAGATAGACACGTCGCACTTCTTCTGGCTGGTGACTTACTTCCTCAAGTTCGCGACGCAGATCGAGCTGGACCTGGAGAACGTGAGCTTGGTGCTGTCCTTCGACATCGTGTCCTACCTCACGGCCGAGGGGGTCAACCTGTGCGAGCAGTTCGAGCTCGGCGTCAAGCTGGACGGACACGCGCTCACGCCCACCGTCCGCCGCCTGCATCTGGTAAGTACACATCTCAATCACTCGCGTCTATTGTTTACAAGATACTTCTTTCTTGATACAACTAAAATCTTGATACACTTACAGTTTTACCAATGTATGAAACTGAATATAAAAATGATTTTAGGTTGTCACGGCTATAAGAGAGTTCGTGCAAGCCATAGAGGAGTACAAAAAGATATCGGGCAGTAACAAGGAGGACCGGGAGAGCCTGATCAAGCTGCAAATAAACATGTGTGAGACCGAGGAGCTCCGCGCCTTGCTGGTGCTCCTTATACGACATTACAATCCTAAATACCACTCTAAGCAGTATTTACAGGTACTTATACCTTTTCTATTATTATTCGACATTAACAAATACTTATAAATTTATATGGCTCGTTTCTCACAAAAACTTGGAAAGGTCGACTTTCTAACTTGTCGCTATTTACTATTATCTAAACTTCCCCCCGCACAGAGAAACTGTAATCTCTATATTACATCTTTGTTTGTTAAGATATTTTATTAGGAACTTCAACGTGATTGTGTACCTATGCGACATTTCCCGAAACTTTCTGATGAGTTGAAGAGGCCTTGCAGCGCACGCTCGAGCTCTGCCTAGTGCCTGTACACAATCTCGTGGAAGGTCCGCTATAACTTGTGTTCTGTATCTTAGGACCTCATTGTTACCAATCACATACTGTTGATGTTCCTGGATAATGTAATGAAGCTCCCCGAGTACAGCGGCTCCGCCAGTATGGTTGACCATCTGAGACAGTAAGCATAGTTTAATTACTTATTGAGAGTGTGGTACAGTCGCTTAGGTACTCGTTCTCGTATATGTTTTCTCTGAATATTTTTTAACAGTAGATTAAGTTACTATTTCTATACATTATAAACGATAGATAGATACGTTTAGTTGTGCTTCTATTTTTATTTACAACGCAAATACTTTTGTTCTATTTGTTCAGAAATAAGGTATATTCCGTGTGCGATCCGTCACTACAGCTAGTAATTACACATAGACATAAACATTCTTGTATACTGGCTCTATATATATATATTGTATACTGATTCCCTCAGCTCCTTTCTATAACCGAAAAAGCAGAAAGTCCGAAGGTAGACACCGTTTTATGGTGGAAGTGCCGAAGTATCGAACACAGCGCTTTGCTTCAACGTTTATTGTACGGTCGGCAAAGCTTTGGTACACTTTACCAGAAGCTGTGTTTCCTGCGAACTACAATCCAGGGGTTTTCAAATCTAGAGTTAATAGGCAATGCTTAACATCAGGCAGGCTGTAGTCAAACGTAAACCTATCCCACGTAAAAAAAAAACATATTATGTAGTTATAAATGTTCGTATAAATAGGAAAGTAAATAGAAACTTCCGCACTAATCACTCGCTTACCTTGATTGGTGGACTTGAGATCTACTTGTGCGTTATTTACATGTTATTATTACACTTTATTTATTTTACATTCAATTGCTGTAAGATGATTTGTAAACTTACCCTAAGAATGCTTAGCGAAAAAATCAAAGATTGCAAATATTTACAATATATATGGCAGAGAAGAGTAAAACAAAGAAATAGTGCACTTTTTAGTTCTTTTCGCAATTTATTTATAATGTAATCTTTCGTCAACATACGTCATCAACAGCTTTGTTTTATTACCATTTTAATTTAAAGTTCAGACATCAGTTAGATACATTTTTCTTTTATTTGAATGAGTAGGTATATGCATTACTAGTGGGTGCTCGCGGCTTCGCTCGCATTAAGAAGTAAAACTTGCATCGCCTATTTCACCCCTTAAAAGTGGCATATCCAAAAATTCTTTCTCAGCGGACGCCTACGTCATAACATCTACCTTCATTCCAAATTTCAGCCCGATCCGTCCAGTGGTTTGGGCTGTCCGTTGATAGATATACACTATATCAGTCAGTCAGTCACCTTTGAGTTTTATATATTTAGATGAATATTGCGTGCCGGAGCTCGCGATATTGACTTCCCGCTGCACTCCAGGTTCGCGACTCCCGAGATCATGAACCAGTACGGCGCGCTGCTGGAGGACTACAGCAGCAACGGGGAGTTCGTCAACGACTGCATCTTCACCGTCATGCACCACGTGGGCGGGGACCTGGACTCGCTGCAGACCATGTACCAGCCCCGGATACTCAAGACATTCACCTCCATCTGCAAGTCCGAGTTTGAGATATGCGATGTAAGTCATCTTTGCCATTTACCGAATAGTTATTTTTTTAGCTTGGTGTGCTGAAATCTAAATAGATTGATATAGAAATATTTAACGAGCATTTTAATGACAAGAAATTCATTTAGATTAAACCACCTCTATTCGATTGTAAAATGTTTCATGCAATGCACATAAATTTAAAATTTGCTCACGTTATTATTTTAAATGAATCATAATTTATAGAGTAGGTACGGACCTACCTACCCTGTCACAAAATTTCACAATCATCCCAGGTGAGTACCAGCGTACTTTCCTGGGATGATTGTTAACTTTGATGTTGCAAATATTGTACTAAACGCGAGCTCGGTTGTGACGCGTTTGCATTGCGAGAAGGAGAAGCCGCGCGAGTGCCGCTCGCAGCGCGTCATCTAACAACCACGTCGGCAGACACGATTTCGAAACCTCGCCGCGCCGCAAAGTTTTCGCAAACTTTCTGTTGACGTCAAATATTAGTTGCAAGCAGCTTGTACCTACTATGTATCACGTTTCTAGGACTGGACGGACCTGGTGGAGTACGTGCTGAACACGTTCATGAAGAAGCCCACCAACCTGCAGAGCGCCGCCAGCTTCCCGTTCGCGGCGGACTCGTGCGACGACGACCTGCTCAAGCTCATCGGCATCGTGCCGCCGCAGACGCAGGAGCTCAACGAGATCGAGGCCAAGAAGAAACTCGTGCAGAAGGCGCCTAAGACCTCCACCAAAGAGAGGTTCATTTTTTGATAAACTATTTCCGCTACGCGTTTGCTACATAAATGGCAGTTAATAGGTACGTAACGTGAAACTTGCTGGTGGTGTATTCCAGGTGGACGGAGAACGAGGTGGCGTCGCTGAGCTGGATGTACCTGCAGAGCAGCGCCGCCGCCGACGCCGTCGCGGAGGTGGTGAGGCTGCTCAAGCAGGCCGGGGTCGTCAAGTCCAAGGAGGCCGTCATTCGGGAGCTGTACAAGCAGAACATCATCAACAAGGACGAGTACAATAAGCAGATGCGCGGCGACAGCGAGCGCCGCGCGAGGCACGCCACCGAGAAGATGCGGGAGGACGACATCTCCAAGCTGTGCGCGCAGCTCGCGGAGGACGGCAAGTGCAAGTTCCTGGACTGGGTGCAACGAGTGTTACTCGAAACCTGCTACGCCAAAATTTATTTGGAGAAGAGAAAAATGGACGAGTCATCGGCGGATGACTCCGACATTCTCAACTTTGAGATGTTCAAAAAGAAGGCGGACGACATGCCCGTACTGTCACCAGTATCCTACCATTCTCTCAGTAAGTAGCATCATATTTTGCATATCGCTATATTTCTTATGCATTTCATATTAAATATGTGGAAGAGAGACAAAAAGTGTTAACGGAACTTTCAAGATTATTCATGAGCGTTATTTATTTTTATAACAAAGCTTTAAGTAAAAATGTAGTAGCGTTGTGTACAATGTTTGCTTGCTGCTGTATATGATGGGTGTCGTGCGTTGCAGACCTGAACCAGTCGGTGCCGCTGGTGCCGTGGAGCTGCCAGCAGGCGGACATCTGCAAGGACCCCAAGTTCCTGCAGCTGCTGCACAAGCTGGGCTTCCACATGCCGGTGGACTCGGGCAAGGTGTTCATACGCATCCCGCACTGCTGGACCGCCGACTTCCTCTACGACGTCGCCGCCAAAATATCACCCATTGACACATGTAAGTGGAAACAAGATTTTACCATTTAAAGATCCTAATAATGTAAGTAACTGATCTCATAGAGAATAAATATATTGTAAGTATGCAACAAAATTATATACATATAATGTATGTAAGAATATCGCAATATAATGTCATAGATAACAGATCTCATACATATTTATATTTATCATAAAACTATGTACATAATGTTTACAATTTTTAAAGGATATTACCTATTAAGTATTTAGCCATGTAAGTAACTAAATTAGTATAAGTAAAATAGTGTTTAAGTTGATATTGTAAGAAAAGTGCAATGCCCTAAACTAAACAAGCAACAGGGTCACACAATTCATTTCTTTTAGAATAAGTTCTAAAATGTAATTTTGTATTGTGTATAGCATATATAAATAAATAAATAAATAAATAAATAAATAATAATTATCAATAATTATCAAGAACAAGTTACGTATCATATCAAACTTACTAGGCCTGTTTATGTCGATGTTAATCATTTAACTATTAAATTCGAATAAATACTCGATGCATCTTACAGTAGGTCTAACTTTTGAAGAAAAATGTTTATGTTATTCTATTATTTTGAAAACAATTAATACGTAAAGTGAGACAAATATCAAAAAACTGACCAAATTTGTAAGTATGTGACACATTTTGTGAAAGTACTAAAAATCGTTGCCAATTATTTTGCAGCTAAACTGAAATTCTCAGTGAATGAGTTCTCGGAGAGCAGCGCCAGCATGCCCCCCGCGGAGGACTTGTTGTACGGCGACATGGCTCGCACCACCGCCATGCTCAAGGCAGACAACTTCTACCAGGTGCACAAGCAGACCCACTTCGCGACCATGGTCAACTTCACTCCCGTGTAAGTACACCACACTCGTGAAGTAATCTCCAAAATTGTGAAATGTGCAAATACATGGCTATGAGAAAAGTAAATATAAAATTTGGCTAAAATTATAAATTTCCAGATAATGTTTGTATACGTCTAATGTGATCGAATATAAATTGCAGTTTTATCTCTTTTTGTATAATGAAGTATTTTGAATCCCACTTTGGATTAATCTCTTTGTCTTGTAATCGACCTCCACCAGAAACTTTTTGCCGGTTTTTGGACCCGTTGTACCTAATATTCTCCGCTCCAGTGCAGCCTACATCAACCTAAACCGGAAGGGATTTGAGGGGATCACCAAAATATACACATTGATAGTACCTATCTTTAATTAAAATTATCTTTCTAAGTTGTATGCTTGTTTTCTTTGTGGTTACACAGAGAAAACAGAATTAGCGGACCTAAACTAATAACGTAAATAAACTCATTACCTACTTACATTTGTTTGCATATCGTTTTGGTGGGCGCGTCAGGTCCCCTTGGCAGCCCAGTTTCGTTTGATGGTGGCCGGCGCGCCACGTCTGTTCCCGATACTTGAACTGGGTGTTTCTTTTCTAGGCCTGGATGTTCTTACAACGCTGAAGCTAGTGAGATAGATCACAACTGGCTAAACGTGGTCCAAAAATCGCAAGAGTTCAAATTAACTCTAAATCCGGAAAGGTAATTAGATATTTAATACAGAGCCAGCGCGAGTAGACAAACTAAGAACACGAGTTGAGTTGGGACACTAGTTGAGAAGTTATTCAACTAAATTAGCTTCAGTCCTTTTGTAAACAAGTTCACGTTTAGGTACTTAAGTATATGTCGATTGCTTTCAAACTACTCAAGTTCAATTAATATGAATTCAATATCAAAGTGGCACATTAATCGAATTGCGATCGGTTTTATCAAAAAAATAAAGGTAATGTTTCAAACACGTCGCTCATCTTTCTTTCGAAGCTTGATTTGTCTATTCTCTCTGTGCTGTAAAATGTAGTGTGAATGTCGCAGACATGGATATAAATAGGTACTCCGGTTTCATACGCTGTGATATTTCTTGTCTTCCATTGTGGTATCTATAATACACATAAAGAATTCAACAATGAATTAATATCACGCATTTCTAGTTTCCGGTTGTCTGAGATCCGCCGTATGTTTGCAGGGTGCATTTAGCAATATTATATCGATTTGTTTAATAAGCGTAACACGTTGCGAACTATCTGCCATCATCTATTTCGATCAATGTCTGCGGTGAGTGTAGTATACAGTATAGTGTTTATGTAAGCTCGTTGATTTAACATTGTTGCGTGCCGTAAGACGTAGTAAGCAAGCTGTCACGTTGCGACTCGATACTTGTCCCTCTGTGAGCGATAGGTGCTTGTAAATAGAGTACGTGGGGCCGTCGCTTGAAGGTACAGCTATTGTGTGGGATTATACTTACAAGACGAGAAGCTTCCGGTGATGTGACGTAGGCGTACGGATTGTAGAGTACCTACGTATTGAAGTACATATTGATATAATGTCAAATGGATTTACAATCAACATAATTCTTAGCTTTACATTAAAAAGTTGTAAAAAATTGCAGTAGCAAAAATTTAAACTGATGATCATAAAAAAAAATAACAATAATTTGGATGCCTATGGTCATCAGCTTCAATTTTTAACATTCGTTTGTAATCTAATTCTTCCTTGTTTGTTGCATTGCAAGTTTAGTCATTTTCATCAAATTGGAAATAATTAGAAAAAAATAACGTTTAAAAGATTAGGTGTCGCCTGAATGGTTGCGAGCAATATGATAAGATAATGTATGTTGGTGTGGCAGCCCCGAGGCAGCGCGCGCGAGCGAGCACAGCGCGCCGCCGCCGCCCGCCCGCCCCTACCAGGGCGCGCTGCTGCCGGGCGCCGCGCTGCTGCCTGGCTCAGAGCCGCTGCTCATGCCCACCGTCATGACCGTCAAGCAGGAGGTGTCCACCTACAGCGTCACGCACGTCGACAACGAGTATTACAATCACAGGTACGCATCTATGACGGCTATTCAAATACGTAGCTATAAATATCAGTCCAGCAGTTTTTTATTAAATTGAGTTAAAGAAGAGTTTGAGTTCAAGCATCTAAATAAGTATATCAAATTCAAATTCATTTATTCAGAATAAGTGTAACATTCTTAATTACTACCTAACATACTGGGTGAGGGCACACCCGTGCTATGTTAGCTAGTCCCTTCCAGTGATCTTGCTTACATTAATACAGTTAGGAACAAGTAAAAAATAAATTTTTGAATGTCAAAAGATATTTGTCAAAATATTTTAAACATGATTATGTCTTCTACTATATAAAACTAGTAAACATACCTACACTTTAACTGCGTAAGACACAAACGGAGATTAACATAATTTGTGAAAAACAAATGTATATTTGTCCCTGTGACAGTTGTTGTTCATGCACAGCTTTGTTTGTTTTACTCGGCGCATGTTTTAACAGGGTATTCTTTGGCCGTGGTAGCGCTAATGTGTGTATTTGTCCGGCAGCGAGTGCGAGACGGCGTCGGTGGCGTCGGACCTGACGCGCATGTACGTGTCGGACGAGGACGAGAAGCCGGACGAGAGCCCGGAGGGGCGCCCACCCGCGCGCCGCCCGCGCGCGCCCAGCTGCCTGCGGGACATTGACTGTCTACTGCGGGACACGGACTGTGATCTCCGCGGCATCGAGTGTGATCTCCGTGACGCGGAGTGTGATATGCGCGTCACGGAGTGTGATATGCGCGATACTGAGTGTGATATGCGCGACACTGAGTGCGAAGTGCGCGACCCGCGATGCTTGCCGCGAGCCGCCGAGCCCGAGGCGGAGGCCGAGCGCGCGGTCGACGGGGCGCAGCCCTGCAAGCGGCCGCGCTTCTAGCGCACGCTCCCTCCCGATATCATCAAATTCATGTTCAATATTTTAGTAACTTTTATAATTCATGTTTTGATTATGAAATAGCTCTAAGTTTTATGTTTTTTACAAGTAGAATTTAATCGGCGGCGCTGTCACAAGTGTATGAATCAAATTACGATTGTGATAAAATCGAATTCCAGTTTTGTACTTATCGTAGGTTTTGATGTTGCTTTTTGAACGAGATTAGCCTCGTGATGTGATCCCGCTTCCCGCGGAGAATTTATGCGTTAATTATATTTATAAAGATTTATTGAATGTTTACAAGAGGATTCTATAATTTGTATTCTTAGTTTATGTGATATGTTACGGACCGTTAACCTGTCTGAGATACGATCAATGGTATGAAATAGAAACTTAATTCTAGTTACGATCGTTTTATTTGTTTTATTAATAAATTATACAGTATTAACAACACTTAGGTACCTACTTACATAACTACAGGTACACATCTAGTAACGAAAATAATCTTTAATACTGCTTCTTTAAGCGCCATTACGTCGTATGGCCTTCTGAGTGACATGGCTAGTGATAGCTGTTGAAGGCGTGCTGGTGGCTGCTGGGCGGGAACTTGCTCAGGTACGCCTGGATGGCTGGTCGTAGCTTCGCGCGTCGAATGACTCTCCGTCTGCGGCTTCTGGGGAGTTGGAGCTGCTGTAGTATGAATGCGAAGGAGCTTCGTACGAGCCGCCGGCTGGCCCTTCGTTGAGGGGTATTGCTCCGCGAACGACTCCACGTTCTGTCCGTGTCCGCCCCCACTGTAGGAGTCCTCCTCGTGCGCCTGGTGCTGCGGGTGAGGCGCGTCGTGGACCGCGGCCTCCTGCACCTGGTAGGACTGGCCCGCGTGGCCGCCGTCGTGCGCGAGCGCCTCGTGGCCGGCGGCCGCGTGCGCGTGCGAGGGCTGCGGGACCTTCACGATGTGCGGCACGGGCACTTTCACGGCGATGGTTTTCGTTATTTTGATGACTTTGACGGGCTTCTCGTGGTGGTCCACATGCTCGCCCAGGTCCTGCAGCTCCGTCTCGTACCCTTCCACGGGAATCGTGTGCGAGTGCTGAGATGCATAAGTACCTATAGTAAATGCAGCCGAGTAAAATTAATAATTTCTGAAACAAAAGGGGCGACGCTGTCACAAAATGTAGAACAAGTAAGTACATACTTACCTACCCTTAATAATAACAGTGCACTACTTTTTCCGGGCGCGGTTTACAAAAACAGGAAATAGGTGATAGATATTAAGCAACAAATGACATAACTTCTGAGTTCGGACCGAAGCAGCGGCGCAAGGAAAAAAGACTAAAAGCATTCTAAAAGCATCTACCTACTGAAAACCTACCTGCAAAAAATGTTACCGACTTTTCGAAAGAAAATTGTGCTCAAGTTTTTAAGTGATATAACACTCCCATGCCGGGATTAAAGTAATTACCTTCGGTGTCTTTTCTTCGAGAGCGCTGCACTCCCGTGCTGGGACCAAAGTGCAAGAACCTTCGGGGTTCTTTCTTCGAGCGCTGCACTCCCGTGCCGGGACCAAAGTGCAAGAACCTTCGGGGTTCTTTCTTCGAGCGCTGCACTTCCGTGCCGGGACCAAAGTGCAAGAACCTTCGGGGTTCTTTCTTCGAGCGCTGCACTCCCGTGCCGGGACCAAAGTGCAAGAACCTTCGGGATTCTTTCTTCGAACGCTGCACTCCCGTGCCGGGACCAAAGTGCAAGAACCTTCGGGGTTCTTTCTTCGAGCGCTGCACTCCCGTGCCGGGACAAAGTACAAGAACTTTCGGGGTTCTTTCTTCGAGCGCTGCATTCCCATGCGGAAATAAAGTGCTGAACCTACGGGTTCTTTTTTCGACCCCGCTGAACTCCCATAACGGGTCTTAAGTGAAGGACCATCTAGAGTGGCCTCTCTTTCCTTGCGAGACATTTTCCAACAACTTCAGTTAATTTGTTTTGTTAATAACCTTAATTTTTAATTCAAAAATAGTCCCTATTGGAATCGAAATTGCTACTAGATAATAACACGGCGCCCCGGCGTCCACACCACCGGTCATCACCCTACCGCTCTCGCAGCGCTGCTACTAGAACTTTGACACAAATTTGAACATAAACCTAATCATTTATTTTCATAATCATTTATTTTTACATTTAATAATTAGTTACAGATCTTAATGCTATGTACTTGTAAATGTAGGTACCTGCTTAAAGTAGGATACAATATTTGACAGGATAACAATACTACATAGACATTAAGCACTGGGTGCACTACATTCCACACTAAGTCGATACTTGTGTCGTGCAATGTAGGCTCTTTCCATTGATTCATAGATGAATATGAAGCAAAAACAACAAGTGAAAATAAAAAAAACAAGTATTATACCTATGTACTTACTTGGGTATAGTTCTTAAAAAAATATAGGTATGTATATATATTTTCTAACAAACAGAAATTAGAATAGCTGCACGGCAATTCATCAAAAACATATGTACCTACGTACATACATAGTTTCGCCACAGAATAAATAATACAAGTTTCGCTTAGATATACACATTTATGATAATTTATTTATTATCTAAGAAATCGCAAGACAATTGTAGGTCCCGACTATTTGTCATAGTATAACAGTCGTTAAGCCATATCAGAGGCCCTTACAACGGTTTGAAAACTCGACACCAGAGTTGGCCACTCTCATACAAATATTCTTAATGTCATTAAAAAAATAAAACCAAGTATATGCATAAATTTTTACATTATATTTATTTAATCAAATAAAATATTACAAGTTTACCTACCCTATTGCAGTCATATGTACCAGGCCAATCAGAAAATTTTGCGAAAAAAAGTTTTTATTAATGAGAGACTGGCCAGTTTAAACCTATTTTTAAAATATTATTATTTATAAGTAAAAATAGGCACATTCCTATTTCAAATTTTTCCTCCACATTTTTTGCAAGCTAATTTAAATTATCGTGTCTCAGTAAAAAATGGATCTGCACCGGGAACATTATCGCGCTATGATTTTATACGATTTCAAGTGCCGCCTGAAACCGGAAGAATCTTACGAAAGACTTCAAATGGCTTTCATGGATGAAGGCCCTTCTAAGGCAACCATGTATCGTTGGTATAATGAATTTCGGCGCGGTCGACTAACTTTGGGGGATGAAGAAAGAAGTGGTCGCCCTTCGACGGCTGTTACGGAAGAAAACGTGCTAGCAGTAAAAAATTTAATCCAAGACAATAGGCGAGTTACATACCAGGAGATTCAGCACATTGTGCAGATTGGATCGGGAAGCCTTGACAAGATTCTGCACGTGCATCTTCGCGTGAGGAGGATAGTTTCACGCTGGGTGCCGCACAACCTCACCGATGCTCAGAAACAGGCCCGGGTGGAATGGTGCCGTGATATGCTTAACAAATTTGAAGCAGGTTCGTCTCGGCGTGTTTATGACATCATTACAGGCGACGAGTCCTGGATATATCAATACGATCCAGAAACGAAGCGCCAGTCGACAGTTTGGGTGTTTCAAAACGAAGCAACGCCTACCAAAGTGAAGCGATCTAGAAGCGGGGGGGAAATTTTGATCGCGAGCTTTTTCAATTTGACTGGCTACTTGGTGTCCATTCCTTTACAAAACCAAAGAAGCTTCAACGCCGAATGGTATATTAATAAATGCTTGCCAGAAGTTTTCTCTGTTGTGAGCAACAAGCGACCAAACACAGGGCTCCGTGGGCTACTGCTCCATCATGACAACGCGCCCGCGCACACCGCGCTCAAAACGAGGGACTTCCTGGACAGCACGCCGGTCAAACTCCTGGGTCACCCTCCTTACAGCCCGGACCTAGCACCGTGTGACTTCTTTTTATTCCCAAAAATAAAAAATCAGCTCAAAGGGATACAATTTTCGTCACCGGAAAATGCGCTGTCAGCGTTCGAGCAGGCCGTAAACGAGGTGTATGCGGCGAACTGGAAAAAGTGTTTCGAAAATTGGTTCAGACGCATGAGACTTTGTATAGATGCTAGTGGAGAGTACTATGAAAAGATTTAATAAAAATATATTTGCCCATAGAACATTTTTTTTCTGTTTCGCAAAACTTTCTGAGTGTCCCACGTATGTGCTTAAATTTACACCTTATTAATAGTTTTGGTTACAAAATGGCAGTAGTAAACCATTATTTTTTGCAAATATATTCTTATTATCCACTAACTATAATTATTAAATAGTTTTATTGAAGCAAACTATATAAACAAAACTAGAGGTATGCTACAGAGAGACCAAGATAACATGCCTACAAATTTACTGATAACAGTACTTTAGATTTTTTATTTTAATTCTCACGGCAGCAAAGTTATCATTAAAAAATGAAGCCAAACAAATATGTCTTAAATTACGTATTTTGGTAAATGAAAATAAAATCTGCCAATAATAATAAACTTTTTTAGTGAAAACGTTTCGCTGTGCGAATAGAATCAATATTATTTATTTAGTTCGTAGAGTACTCTAGTACAAATGTAGCCAGAATATTATTTATATTGTGATAAAATAAAAACTACTTTGTGGTATTTTGTAGTCAATTGGAATGTCCTATATTAAGTTTTTAATAACTCCTATTCAAGGCAATATAGTGAACTAAATCAAAATTGTTCACCAAATATATTAAAAAGACTAAAACAAGCATAAATAAAATCTAGTAAGCTAACTTAACAAAGTACCTTAAATTAGTACAATAAAAATTATATGTAAAATTTATTTATAAATTCTCGATATTTTCGTGACAACATTTTTGTGTGGTTTTAATTATGAAATTAGTAGCTTCAAGCGATATTTCTCCAAAAAATCAAATTAAATGGCACTGCATTGCATAAAAATAAATACTACTGATTGTACATTACAGAATTTGCTTTTCAGAAAATGTATTTCATTACCACAAGGTGAGTACAAACAGTGCAAGAAAATAAAATATTTGTGACATCGTATTCACTGAAAAAAAACTATATTATCTAAAATTCCCTCTATAAAACTTTACTACATAAAATATGGTCTTTACCTATGAAATTGCCGATTTGTATGACGAAATTGAGAAAAATGATAATAATGAAAAATGTCTGAACAGATTTAGATGCAATTGATAACTATAGTTAGATGGGAAAAAAGCTATGCACTACGTATATAAATTTCTCAAAAACAGAGTATATGATAAAAATATACCTAGTTAAAGTAGTGAAACCGACGACACATTGAAAGAGGTGTTTTCAATGACTTCCCTATAAGTAATATGCACTAGTAATACATTTTTTTTTTATTTAAAAGGTACATAATTCAACAATTGATACAATAAAAATTGTATTTGGAAAAAATATAGCTGTACGTAAAAGTTACAAACAGATTAAAATGTAAGAAAAAAACGGCAATTTCATAGGTAAAGACCTATTATCAACATAAAAATTACTCATGCAATGATGGATTCGAATAATATTATGTATACTATATATGTTTTTAGTTTAAGTTACATATACTTGTGTAAACATTATATTTTACAAAAGTTAGAGATACTAAAGTTTACACAAAACTTTACAACAATGCTTTACAGTGTAAAGCAAAGATATAATTATGCAAAACATATGGTTATTATGACATTGCACCTTACTTACAAAATCAACATATAGTTAATCATTTCCGAATGTGTTTTGTAAAATTATAAACAATTATTGCTTCATTAATATGGGTATGCTTGGTTCATTCAATTTAAAACCTTTTTTGGTTTTCAACTTCCACTATTACCCCATTAGGTTCTATTCTTTGCCTAAGTATAAGTTACAGTAAAATTGTATTTTTTCTTCTGAATTTTTATATACATCGTAAATGGCCAATTAGTTAAGCTTATCTCATTATATAATGACATGTCAGAATTTACTTATCAATAAACAACTTTGACTTTAATGGTATTGTATCATTACATTTTTCACAGACTCCAACCAAATCCTAATTTATTCACATTACATAATAATCTGTGGCTCCGGCACGGACAACGCTATGCTCTTATGCGGCAGTACCTGACCTCCGTTGACATAGAGTTCATCTTTGACAATGACATCCTCCCCGAGTACGGTTGTGTTCTCCATCCGCACCCAGCGTCCGACCACCGACCTCCAGCCGACTATGCAGCCGTCGAGCCAGGCGTGTTGTCGGACCACGGCGCCGCGCAGGATCGTGCTGCGTTTTATGCAGGCGCCTGGAAACAAGGAACATGTTTTTAGTTTAGAGACTAGTCTTTAATAGGTGTGTTCGTTTGTCTTTCACGGTTAACTGGTTGGTCTCCTCCTCCTTGCGTCGTATTCATCATATCTGAGGGTCGTGACTCCCACCATCCATGAGCCTATCTCTGATGATTTTCCGCCCTCTCTCTCTATCCTCAGCGCCATGCGGCGCGCCGTACACTGATTTATCAAGTGTGGTGCGAATTTGGTCGGACTAACGTGTCAGGCTACTGCCACGGGGTCTCCTGCCTTCGACATTTCCAGTGACCAAACTGTTGGACTAATGTATACAATATTTGGTGTGGATGTAGTTTAGATCTCGTACTAACAGTCATTCTACTTTACTATTGTATTAACAATACTGAGCATCACAAAACCTCTGTATATGTTTGTACGTCTTTAACGCTCAGATGGTTGGTGCGATTTGGATGACATTTAGCATGGAGTTAGCTTAGATCCTCTACCAACAGTCATCCTACTTTTTATCTTGAATTTACATCACTGGGAATGGGAATCACAAATCCTCTATACATAAAAAGCAACTTACCATCTTCAATGACGACGTCAGGTCCCACAGTGACATTGGGTCCTATCCGACACCCCTTGCCGATGGTGGCTGTGGGGTCTATCAGCACGTTGCCGACCACACACGGGCCCGAGTACAGCTTGCTGGAGTTCTTCTGGCGGAGACTGGTCAGGTAGAGGCACATTCCTGGAGAAGTAAACATAGTAACATAATATATATATATATATGTAATTGTTTTTGGGATGTTAACATTCTCGATCTACGCAGGACCGGTACGAGTGGTGTACTTGAAGAAATACCTGTGCCCAGCTGTGGGCAATAACGGGCTGAAGATGACGATGATGAGACATAGTCATAAAATATTAACAAAAGGCATAGCAAAACGAATGCCAGAAATGGCTTATATCGTTGAAAGTAAAGAGACTGAGACATAGTTTTCTATCAGGCATATAACATGTTTTATTTTTCAGAAAACTTGGCATCTTGACAGAATTACTGTATCAAATAGGTAAATTAATATTAAATTTTATAAGTTTGCGGTAAAATTGCATTTGGGGAGGCGAGGAGGGCGACTGTATTATAAAAAAATAGGAAACCCAAAAATTCCGGAATCGGTCTTTCGCCCTTTAGCATTTACTTTACCATTTTAATAAGTATGAGAAGGACGTGTTAAATTTCAGTACATAAGCAAATCAAATTATTCATTACTTAGATTCGATAATGGAAACCTTTTAGCCACGAGTACGTTATGAGATCACCCGGATTTCGTATTAGAGATATGAAAAGCGATCTATATCTATGTGGGCTATCTACTAGATAACAACGTAAATAATACAGGAAACTTAAATGGAATCAAACTGATGAGATAACACATAAAATAAATGTATCATGACTTTCTTGGTCAATGCTTGTAACTGCAACGAAGTCTATGAATGATACTGCTAGATAATAATGGAAAATCAGTAGTCCTTTATTTTTTTTAAACTAAAATGGATTTCACGTAGTCATAGTTTGCCTGATAATAAGCAAAGGCGATGGCCTAAGATGGAGCGTCCTTACCCGATAAAAACAGATTCTCTCTCGAAGATATTGGTTGGAAAAAAAAGGTAATACTCGTACTTGGAATTGATAGCAGAACACGTTTCAACAATTTATAGAATTTTTGTGTTTATAACTTGTATTTATTAAAACGCGCATCGGGCAGAAACGGCTGAACGGATCTTTATGATTTTTGTTATGTAGGTAGTACAATGTCCTAGCAGTGAAATAGGCTTAACATAAATAATAAAAAATACTTTTTACCCCGTAACAACGCGAGCGAAGCTACTAGCAACACTATAATGTAGTAGTTATTGTAATTCAATTTGACGAAATATTGTAATTTGTGTAGCGTATTCTATGACATGCTTCAATATTATATGTATGTTGCAACTTCACAGTATCAATAAAGATTCTTTATAATCTGGACGAGACTGGCTTCGGACCGACACTGTTGGGATGACAAGAGCGAGGCCTATACCCATCAGTGGGAAAAAAAACTGGCTGTAGATGATGATGATCTTTATAATGAATATGTAATAAGTATTAAATTATGCTAATGATAACTGTTTTTTTATACAATACATTTTATTTTTATGAATTTTACTATTGTAAACAACATACACTTCTGACTTATAACTATGGAGTTATGAATAAATAATTTGTATTGTATTTGAATACTTACCAGTGAGGAAATCCTTAGGCTGTCCCACGTCCATCCAGAAGCCTTGCAGCTCCATCGCATGTAGTTGACCATCTTTAGCCATAAAGGGGAACACCTCCTTCTCTATCGACATCGGCCGGAGCTCTATCCGACTCAGCACTGACGGGTTAAGGATGTACATACCTGGAATATAGAGTTTGTTGGTTTGTTTGTTAGTTTGTAAAACGGGCTAGTTTAGAAAATCAACATAAAAATTAATAAATATTTCGTGACATTGCACACAGAGCGCCGTTCATACTAAGCAAACGCTTGTATCATATGTACCTACCTGCAATATGTATGGAATCGAGACAATGTATGGAAGACATATCACTGTGGATCTCTAAGATACAGGCTTTTACCTAGTTTGGGGTTCACTGAAAATGTATGTTTATAAACAAAGTATTTTTCTTAAATTAGTTTAGTATCATTTCAAGAAGTTTAAGTTTTATCAAAATTAGTTCCTTCATTTGAAAAGTTATGAAGATTATGAAGAGAAGTGAAAATTCACGTGCCTATGTAGTCACCATTTTCAAAGTCTACTTATAGCATGCAATAATCAATTACCTTCTCAAACAGATAAGGATATATCACGAAACTCATAACACTTTACAAACATGCTTAACTGTTAAACTGTGAGGTAAAATAGCACTAATTTTATAGAGCATGAAAAAATACCTAGATAGTGGGTTGTTAGGTAATAATATTTCAATACAGTGAAAGAAATAAGTTTTACTCATAGTTTCAGCTACTTGGTAATAAAAATGCTAATGATTATGTTTACAGTAGTTATCATGTGCTAGTCTATTGTGGATGAGGTCTGCTCAAGATTGACACAGATGGCACATTCAAAGGGATGCCTATACCCAGCAGTGGGATCCCAAGGGCTGTGGATGATGATGATGTGTACTAGTCTTAGTATTAAAAATCTAGGTACCTACATGGAAATGGGTATTAATGGGTTTCTGAATGTATGACTGTCCTAGCCTTTTTTATTAAGTAAATAAAGGTGAACAAGTTATATTTTTAAAAATTTTAAACAATAGGTCAATACACAGTGCCAACCAGTCTCATACAGAGTAAATGCTTGTTACGGCAACAATATAAAAAAGAAATTCCAGCTTATATAACTAATATTAAGGTCAACCAAAGAATAGTTGAAACTCAATTAGGCATTAAATGTTATCAAGCTGAATTTTAATATAATCAATTATTCTTACCTGCATTAATTTTGTTTGAAATAAATTCCTGTGGTTTTTCCACAAAACTTTCAATTTCTCCATCTTCTTTGTAACACACCACTCCATACTTCGAAGGTTCTTCCACTTTGGTGACTACTATGGTGCCTTCCTGGTAAAAACAATATTTGTAGCATTAATATCTGTTACAGTAAATAACATAAAAAATAAATAAAAAAAAGGTTAAAAACTAGGTAAAAATATATAAGCAAAGGTTAAATGAACAATTAAATTTTCTTAAATCATGCTAGATCAGTGAAGTTTGTTAAATAATAACTAACTTATGGTACTGAATTTTGTAATTAAATATTGTTTCAGATATTATGTTATACAGTTTTATTTTTACTTATTTTATAATTCTATGTTGTTTGTTCTCTAATAACCAAATTCACCTATAGAAGACATATAAAGGTAAAATTATACTTTTGATCCATATTTCTACAACCCAGAACAGTGACTGTACAAAACACTTACTATTTCTTATCACTTCACTGATAATGGTTTAACATGCACATATAAAATCATAATTGATGTATAACTATAACTAGGTGAGCACAACCTTGTTCATAAATAACACACAATGTATTCTTAGTCCTTTACAATATGCAATATAAAATGATCTTTATGTATAAGCATGTAAGTATATTTGTTGTAATATTTTATGTCAGATTTCTTTAGACATAACATTGATATTGAGATTACAAGTCATATTAGGGTTTCTAGCATCACTTACACAAGTCAGTTAATTGCTGCATTTGTCTTAGCAGAGACTAATTAAAACTGCAAAACATGAAATAAAAAAAAGAAATAAAGATTTTCTAAGTGCCCTTTAGTTAGAAGTAGTATGTTTAGTTTTTCTTCCCTTGTTTTTATGTTTTATTATTGAAATAAAACATTATAATACCTTTCCATGACTTCTGTGATATTTAGCCAGCTCTTTGAATGGAAAATCACAAATGACATCAGAGTTCAGTACAAAAAATGGTTCAGGGCTTGTGCTTAGTAGTTCCCGTGCCAATGCTAGAGGTCCAGCGGTGCCCAGGGGCTCAGTCTCATGTGAAAATGTCAGTGAAACTCCAAGCTTTGATACTTGTTCAGTCAGTTCTTTTTCCATATCATCGGCTCTGTAAGACACTGCTAGAATCACCTGAAACAAGATTCTTATTGGAATAATGTTTTTCTACATTTAAACAAATAAACTTTAATCTACAAAGTATTGGTAAACGATATTACCTGAGTGACTCCAGCTTCAACGAGAGCTTCAATTTGATGCAAGAGAATGGGCTTGTTAGCAAACTCCACTAGGGGCTTCGGTCTACTCAAAGTCAAAGGTCGCAAACGAGTCCCATAGCCGCCGACTAAAATAAGCGCCCTAATTTCACCCAGTTTTTTATCCGTCCCACACATTTTGCTGCTTTCAGTGGACTAATTAATTTTCAGTCAATAAAATAGACCCCGGTAGATAACAAACTGCCGCGTCGCTCAGTTTTTGTCGTGCGCGTCTCAGTCACGATTATTGCTGGAACTTATAGTTCTTTTACACGTGGCGCTGTTTTATTGTAACAATATCGGTAACGATCAATTCAATACATCTATTTTTTTAATTACAAAATTATGAAAAAATTCGCGAAAACTACACGTCACATCACAAAAACAAAGCTTCTTAACTTGTTATGAAGTTGACAGCTAAAAAAAATATTTTTAAAATAGTGACGTGAAAATAATCGACTAAATTAGCTCGCTCAGTTAACAAGTTTTTTTGTACTAGTAGCATTGTGTTTACTGTAGGGTTGGCAGCATTGATTGTTATTGCAGCTTGAATTGAATGCAAGCTGTCATTCACCTGTCAGTTACGTAATGGCTGGTAGAGGAAGTAGTTGTCAGTGTCACTAAATTATATTTCGTCCTTCCCCTTTTCTAAATCATATTTTTTTGTAATTACGATGGCTGTTTCAACACGGGTCTTGTCTCGGCTAAAAGGTAAATTGATATGTCTTCCTCCTGTGCATTTTGTGCTGTCGAATGTTTCACATAACCATATGTTATTATGAATCGGAGAACGGGTCCAATACCCCTCAGGCGATAACCTAAGTTAACCTTGCAGTTTCATTTGCATCTATTCCCCCAATTGCTATCTCGCTACGAATTTTACTAGAAATTAGCTGTTTGTGACGATTCATAAAAAGTATGTGGATAGTTGCATTACGTAGCTTCAATGTCGTATTCATTAGTTTCGTGTAACCGAGACCTTCATCTATAAATATCCAGGCTATTCCCAGTTTGATAACTGAGTCTTTTTCTCATTATAATTCTAGCCAAACACATTTGTACTCTCAACAATTTACATATTGTATGTACACGCCTATATACTGCAATGGATCAATAGATTGACCTTTGGTACTGACATTCCATAGCAGGGCAACATTCAATTAATTAGTTACTCTCATTGGTTCATAACATTGTTTTTATTATGCTCTATTTAGAGTGTAGATCATAATTATTATCTTAAGTTTCACTTTTACTGTTACATATTTATTATCAGAAGTAACTTGTACTGGCTAGCAACTGATAAAACAATTTATTTAGCTTATATGCTATGCTCATATCTTTTAAAGATTTAGTTTATCATGTTTATGATGTTTTGTGCTGTGGTGCAATGACTTGAACTGTTTATTTGTGTTTATGAGAAATATGGAAAATAATAGTGTACTATGTAACATCTATTGAATGGTACAGTTTTTCTTTACCTTTATATAAAGTAGGTTTTATCATTATGTCACTTTGATATACTTACTCATAAAACAATTTATTACTTTTTTGAATATTGACTACCATTATTATTACCTATAATATGAATACCAAATTAAGAATATAATAATGAAATTATATAAAATTAAGTAAGTAAGTAAGTATACATCTTTGTTAAAAAATATGTACTTGTTAATCATGTTATTAAAAAAAAAACATTATTTTTTGTAAATTTATAAATTAAAATAAAATTTAGAATTTATTTAAGACTTATTTAGGTTTCTTTATTGACATTTGCATACTGTATAAATACTAATTATGTGATTTGTTAACATTATTGCATTAAGTACTAATCTTCTTTTTCATTTATCCAGATGGCCTTAAGTTCACCAATGTGCAAGTGAGGCATTCAAGCAGCAACCCTTACCATGAGACGAGGAAAAACCTGGTCCTCACGAAGGAGACCAAGGTTATTGTCCAGGGGTTCACCGGCAAGCAGGGCACCTTCCACAGCCAGCAGGCTCTGGACTATGGCACCAATGTGGTTGGTGGAGTGTCACCTAAGAAAGTAAATATTAATTTATGTTTAAAATATATAATGTACTATTTATGTGTAGTGTAGCCCTATTATCAGAAGGACGAAATTAGTACAAAAAAAAAAAAAAACTGTCTCTAAGCAAGTAAAAGCTTGGTAGCTATTTTTATTTATGTGAAAATTTTATAGAAAATATGTACTGGATATTTTGTTTTATATGTCACTGCCTGCAAGTTAAATATAAAATAATAATCTATTAATTTAGTAATCCACAGACAAGTCTCCTTTTTATCAGATGATGAGTTGATTTTTCTAACACAATCTTTTTTACTTAGGTAATATTACGGCGTGCATTGTTCTTTACTTTAGTATGAATACAGATATTTTGAAGACATAATTATTCCTTGAAGCTTGAATCATCTATCTCTTCTAAATTAAATTGTTACTTCCACAGGCAGGCACAGAGCATCTGGGCAAGCCCGTGTTCAAGACAGTAAAGGAAGCAATGGAGAAGACACAAGCTCATGCGTCTGTCATCTATGTACCTCCTCCAGCGGCTGCCTCCGCCATCTTGGAGTCCATTGAAGCTGAAGTGCCTCTCATTGTGTGCATTACAGAGGGATTGCCACAACATGTAAGTGTTATGAAACTTTTTGTATTTGTGTACTGAATAACTCTACTCTTTTGTTTTTCTGTATAGGTTTATGTTTGACTACATTTGAGTACATAGGTTGATGTAAACGCTGCTGTAGTCTAAGAATACAATAGAATAGTTCCACTTGTCCATATGAAATAATTATTTACTATGAATTATTTCTCCTATAATAAAATTATTATTATTTTATGAAGGAATGTTACTTATTATCTTAGGAGGAGGTCGATCGATCGATCGCAGGACTTCTGTTTTTACTATGATTTTGTTTTTAAATTTTCGCGAGAGTTATTCTATGATAAGTCAGTTCTGAGCCTCTAAGATTACTTTGGCTTTGGAAATTGGAGGCAAGCGTGCTACATCTTAGACTATAGTGGTGCTTAACATCAGGCAGGCTACCATCAAACATATGCCTATTACGTGTTAAAAAAAAGGTGACATGGCAGTAACATGCCCCACTGTTTAAGAACCAGCGTGATGGCTGGTTATAGAAAACCAAAAATTCTTTTGTTGACACAGTGTGACATGGGCACATCAAAAAATTGCTGTTGACCACTAATCCAATAAATAAAAGTTGTATAGCACTGGAAATGTAATACAGTCTACTCCTTGCCTCATACCAGGATATGGTGCGCGTGAAGCACGCTCTGCTCCGCCAGAACAAGTCTCGGCTGGTGGGCCCCAACTGCCCCGGCATCATTGCCCCGGAGAAGTGCAAGATCGGTATCATGCCGGCAGCCGTGCACAAGGCGGGCATCATTGGCGTGGTGTCCAGGTCTGGCACCCTTACCTACGAGGCCTGCCATCAGACCAGTCTGGTAAGCAAATGTAACAATTAATAAATAAATAAAATAAAATAGCCTTTATTCCCTTAAAAACTAGATATTTGCAATGTTTAAGAAATGAAACTGTATCAATTTATTAAAAAAATTGTGATATATTATAATTGTGTTATAAGGGCACCCAAGTACGGGTATAGGCCTCCTCCATTGCCTTCCAAGTAGTGCGGTCTCTAGCTAGTCGTGGCCAGGTTACGCCTGCAACCTGGGTAATGTCATCGCGCCACCTCTTCTTTTGCCGTCCCCTTGTCCTAGTGCTGTCTCGTGGGTACCAGTGGACGATCCTCTCGCTCCACCTATTGTCCGTGGTTCTCGCGACATGACCGGCCCACTTCCACTTAAGACGGCAAAGCATTTTGACTGCGTCGATTAGTTTCGTCTTCCGTCTTATATCTGCGCTTTTCACTTTGTCTATAAGCTTTATTCCCAACATTGATCTCTCAGTAGCACGCTGAAACTTAGCAATTTTATTGACTATGTCCTTACTTAGTGCCCAGGTCTGGCAGCCGTACAGGAGAGTCGGGAGGATGGTATTGTCCATGAGACGCTTCTTAAGATGTACTGGGACTCGACTTTTAAATACATCTTTATTAGCCCAATATTTCTTCCAAGCTGTCGCTATTCTTCTGTCTACTTCTTTGGCGGTGGCATCCTGAAAAGATAGTATTTGTCCAAGGTAGATATATTCCTGTACATATTCTATGCAGGTATTGTTTATTTTTACTGGGTTTTGTTCTCCGTTAGTCATAACCTTTGTTTTGCTGAAGTTCATATGTAAGCCAATTTTCCTGCTCAACAATGTAACAATTACTATAATTAAAATAATAAAATTGTTTAGTTAAGTATTACAATGTGTTTATGTACCACTAACTTATACTATAAAACGAGTAAGTTTTGAAGGTACTTTGGTGAAATTTACTGATTACTGTACTGAAGTTTCCGAAAAGCACGATTTAATAGATTTAGTTGAATGATTTGTGGCTGCAAACCGGACCGCGCGTACTGAGTCGTCCTCTTGAGGTGGTAGCGCTCGGAAACATGTTGAGCAAATTATTTGGCATAATTTTTGACGTAAGTGATAGTCGGTGTATTAACTTAATTTTGCATTTATTAAAGGAAAATTTTAGTACTACATACATTTATTTTTCCGCTTTTACGCCACAACAACACAATCTAGTCGTATAAGCTCTTTTCTTTGGACAAATTTTGGTATAGAGTGGAGGTAGATTATTCCATGAATTAATGCATGCGCTATGGTACATAACTGATGGTTTTTTTTTTACATTAAATAGGCTTACGTTTGACTATAGCCTGCCTGATGTTAAGCACCACTATAGTCTAAGATGTAGCACGCTTGCCTAGAAGAAACCTATTTACTCTAGATTTGAAGACCCCTGGGTTATAATTTTCTGGGAACAGGGCTCCAGGTAGAGAGTTCCATAGTCTCGCTGTCCTTACTATGAAGGTAGAATCACAGCGCTAAGGTAAGGCAATACATGTACATATATACGAAACTTTCAATATTCTTATTATACATCTGCTCTGTTGGCATCCACATCTGCAACATTCTTTGTATCTATTCTATTTGATTGAGATTACACAAAGTTCATTCCGCCTATCCACCTATTTTTTATTTATAAACTAGTACAACAACTAGTGCATAATATAAAGCGATAAGATTCAAAACTAGAAATAGTATTCTTATATTTCATTCATTATGATAGACTCTGAAGCTAGTTATCTACTTTCAGTGTTATGTAAGAACCAGTTCTCAGATGTTGGTTATGTCATCTGTGCCTGAATAATGCAAACCAGTTTAGGGAGGTGTAACTACATAATATCATTATAGCTACATTCTGTGCAATAGTTTGATCCGTTTTAGATAAATGGGCATTGATTGATATCTATAAAGTAAGAAAGTGAAAGAAAATTATTTATTGTAGCAAATAATAAACAAACGAGTACAAACAAGAAATACATATATATTACATTAATATTTTTTATTTATTTATAATGGTACACAAAACAGAATGTGTTCCCAAATAAGCTAAGTATACATTCAAAACTGGTTTTGATATATAACTTCTTAAATAAGATACATATTTGCCACAATACTACCCCAACTCAGCATAATGCTGGCTGCATAGCAACCAGCGCTGGTCTTCCGTTGTAGTCAAGTACACAAAACTATACTGAATATTATAATGGCAAAAGTTTGTTTGAAAATGTGTTCAATTTATCATCAACCATTAGTTACATCAACTGATTTTATTGATTTTTTGTATGGGTTTAGTTAGATTAAATCATATAATAACATAAAAATTAGATACTTTTAATGTCGGTAATATTGTATAAGATATAAGTCGGTATTTCTGTCCAGAGTTGACATTTGTAAAAACAGTATTATTAAGAGTCTGTCTGACCGCATGCACAAGACTGTAACATACCGGCAATGGTTGGATATTGTCACGTAATCTGTATTTCTACATTATTTAATTTAATCTTGTTTTATGCCTTTATATTGTACTTTTGTGAACCTTCCTATGGACCCTGCTGTCTGAAATAAAGACCTATTATTATTATTATTATTATTAGTTTGTCTAACTTTTAATTGGTCTGATACAGTCAACACATTCTTAGATAATTACTAAGTTAGATCAAAAATAGACGATGGACGGTTTTCATTAAAAATTAACGGATTGTGTTACATCATGAAGACTGTTTGTTTTAGTCCCTTATCATACAATGACGCATCTGTTTTTGTATCATCACGGTTTATCAAGAAATGTCTTAAAATTGTTAAGAACATAATATGATAGCGGTATATAAACACACCTACGGCAATATGTATAACTGGGCGTGTCGTGTATTTAGATATTTTTTGTCTACGATTATTGTAATTCAAAATATTCCAATTCAGCTGCACATTGAAAGATTATGTTTCGGTAACATTTTATACTAGCGGCGCCAGAGCGTTTATTACTCGCTTTAATCCGGATGTAAAAGTAATTATTTATATTAGACCAAAGTCTAATATATCTCCATACCCAATTACATCCAAGTACGTTCGGCTGTTTCAGTGTGAAGTAAGAAACAACACAAACTCGCACACACACACCCACAAACGTTTGCCTTTTTATATATTAGTGTAAAGTAACAAGATTCCCTGAGTTAAAAAAGTGTATTCATACAGCAACGAATATATCATATAATATAATAACGGTAATATCACGGGTTTCACGGATACATAATATACGAGATATGATTATGCAGACATTACGTAAAGTAAATATTCACTCAGCTCTACGTAACTTCCAAATTGTTGCGACACGAAACATTGAATTAGCAAGTTATTACAGTCTGGTGTATCGTAACCTTGACCAAGGCCTTTCATAAACATTACTGTATCCATTTACCATGACCGTGATTTTTATAAAAGTCGAAATTAAATGCCTACCGTAATATGGAGTTGATTACGTAGTTATTGCTTGACCTTGCCATGTGTTTGGGAAATCCCATTAAATTTTATCGCCAAAACATTTATACTACAATGTGGTTGTGGTCCATGTCTATGGATATATTTAGAAGACTTAATTTAATTTCGAAAATCTGAAGCCATATTTTTAACCACATATGAAAGGAAAAGCTTTAAAATGTTTGCAACAGTAAAGCAACGTCTGGGCCAGTAGATTTGTCCAGCCTTTAATATACAAATGTTACAATAATTTCACGGGAAAGTAATGTCTCTAAATACTAAAAAAGACACACGTCAGTTCAACAAATCACTTGCTAATTTAGGTTTACAAATACCAGATAAAGATTGGGCTGAGACATTTTTAGTAATAACTAATTGAGAGTCTAATCCACCTCCATACCAAATCTTTTCAAATCGGTTCTGCTGTTTGAGCGTGACGAAGTAACAAAACATAAACACTTACTCGCGCACAAACTTTCGTCTTAATGATATTAACTAGTGTGAAAAGTAAATATATAATCCGTAACTTCTCTGATTCCAGACCGGTCTAGGCCAGTCCCTGTGCGTGGGCATCGGAGGCGACCCGTTCAACGGGACCGACTTCATCGACTGCCTCGAGGTGTTCCTCAAGGACCCCAACACCAAGGGGATCATCCTCATCGGAGAGATCGGAGGCAACGCCGAGGAGCTCGCCTCCGAGTATCTGACGCAGTACAACACGGTATGTTGTCTGGTGATAGTATTACTGTATTTGGTATTTGTTTCGTTGGTTGGTATTCACTGTATTCTGAAGGGTGTTTTACAATGACTCGGACACGGATCCGGTTCGATTGAGGCGGAAATCAATCAACAAATAGTTTCCATTCGTCAAAATGTGCGATCTACCAGTCTTCAGTAATAGAATCCGTGAAATGTTGTTAGACATTACAGTCTGATTATGAAGAAATAGGTGCATATGTATAGAACCATCTTCTCTGATCAATTACATAAATTTCGTACTAAGTTTGATTTTTTATTTATTTTATGGTACGGAGAGGATTTTTCCAAAACACAATACTTCCATATGATTCCTCTAACAAATCTAATCCACAGAAAAATCTGAAACTTTCCCTGAGTCAAAAGCTAGCGAATCGTTTCCGTCAATAATAAGTTTGAGATATTTTTTCATGATATAAATTCGGATTTACATTTCATAATTAATTCATTTATTTTTATATATCATTATTCATATGAAATCTATAGTAAAAATGGTAAAATTGCCTTTAAATTATATTTTTTAAGTTTCTATCAGTGTATATTATAATTTCTACCATTTCTACTACGAGTCGATCGGATCATAACCGACTCATTGTGAAACACCCTGCTGGTCGATGTAGTAGGCTAGGAACTACAAATAAATGGTAGTATCATAGACAAATTTAAACTTGAGTTTAATTTGTCTATGGTAGTGTATAGTATACTAAATAAATATAGTTTAGTTGGTAATGGTAATATAGAGCATAACTGGGCCAAGAAAATATAGGAAAGATCTGCCAATCCAAGAATCATAAATAAAATTGCTAGTAATGGTTAAAAGTAGTAGTACATGCTTTTTTGAAACATTGTCTTGAAAAGTGTTTGAGATCATTTCACATAGCGAAAGGAGTGTTGCTGGCTTTTTTATGTTTTTATTTATGTTGCAAAGTTCTAACACCGCTTTTTTCCTTTGATACAGAGCAAGGTAAACAATACGCAACGGTCGTCGGTTATAAAATGAGTTACAATTTTATTATTTAAATTTTCTTCATGTACTTGTAGAATGTTAGATTTAGTTTGCATTCGCATGCGATCAAGTATGTTTTTATTTTCGATACTAGTCTATTTAGATCTACTATGTACCATGCTACTGACATCGTAAAATTTCCTGGAAAATAGTTCGCCTATTAAGGAAGCTTAAATTGTTGTTGACTAATTTAAAGCTTCTTTTATTGGCGATTTTTTTCCGTGAGAAAATATACTTACCATGAGATCTTCTTGACTTGTTGCATTTAAATATTATCAATCAATAAACATTATTACAACATTAATTTCCTAGTTACTTTGATATATTATTTGCATCAATCCATTTTCTCCTCATACTTATTATAGACAGTATTCTAATGTTCATGCATACCTACTATAGGTTTTATAAAGTTATTATTATTTCACGATTTTGAATGCAAATCTCCGATCTTGAGTCCAATACAAGTAAATATTATTGTTCATGTAAAATTATACACGAAAGTCTCAGAATTATCTTTGATAAGGTAATTTGTTTTGTTACTTTAGGTTGTATCTAGGTACATATATATATTTACTTAACATATGTTTGTAGATACAACCAAAAGAAACTTTTCCTATTGGACAAACAAAATATCCTTATGAATGTTAACTACGTTGATCGCATTCTAAATGTATGATCAATATTATAATTCCTGTACCTATAGTGCCTAGATAAAATTAATACCATTTTAAACATGAACAAAAATCAAGAACTAAATGAGACTTTCGTGTTCCCATCTATCGACACGATACTACAATGTATATATGTTGCTATTCCAGGGCCAGAAAGCGAAGCCCGTGGTGTCGTTCATCGCGGGCCTGACGGCCCCGCCCGGGCGGCGGATGGGCCACGCGGGCGCCATCATCTCGGGCGGCAAGGGAGGCGCCATGGACAAAATCAAAGCCCTAGAAAAAGCAAACGTCATCGTCACTCGCTCGCCCGCCAAAATGGGCGTCGAACTCCACAAAGAAATGAAACGCTTAGAAATCATCTAAGCCTACATTGTACACATTTAACGCGAAGTCTTTGTCTATCCTGTATAGTTTATTAGTGAATATATCGCTATTATTTATTTAACGTTGTTTCAGTCTTGTGCTCGGTCTTGCAATGACTGCCGGAAGGAGAAATATAATTATTCGAATTCGTGATAAACGACGCGTAGGGCGATACAAACCCATTAATATGGTATACCACTCGATATTTCATATTAAAATGTTAAGGAAAAGTTAATAAATGTTTCGCACGAAATTGTTAGCAGTGCACACTTGTAGAAATAAGTAACTCCTATTTATTATATAAGTGTTATACATAAACTTATGTCCGCTGTCTTATAAGTTACTGAAACTTGTCTATTCGTCTTGTTGTTACGCTTTATCCTAATGTGGTCGGGAGAGGAAATAATGTGAATTGGAAATACATGCGTATTATAAATTATACAATTGTTTTAGTCATATTTTTTATTTATAATCCAGTCATAAAGACAGTTTCCTATGCTAGCACTAGTCTCTGAAAAACTATGTATTAAAGCACAATTAAAAGCAAATTCTTCTACAAACATTGAACTTGCTTGTCTCGAGTCAGACTGAGTATTTTAGTAAAATTATAACACTAATTGTAGGTCTAAGTTTAGTTAACTCATTGGGACCTGAGATTACTCTTCGGCTTTCTTATAATAGCTGCTTTCAGCCATTGTGCTGGTGAATTCACGATCAATCACAATAATAATGATTAATTTATAATGATTAACTTATAATTAATAATGATTAATTTATAATTAATAATGATAATGATTAATGATTAATTATAAATTAATCATTATTAATTATAAATTTTATTTAATTTATAATTAATCATTATTATCAATATCCAAACCATCATGCTTTATTTCTTCGCTTTCAAGTTCAAAGTTTGTACAAGAGTTCTACTGTAACTGCAACCATAAAGTAAGGAATACAAAAAGCCACTAGGGCACTTGAAAACAATAATGCAACCTGCATATAATCACAATAAAACTCACAATCAACTACAAACCAACTGAGCTATTCCAAAAAATAAATGACTGCTTCAACTTCAGTTATATCACAGCACAGTGTAAGTAACTTAATCTTATTATACTCATTAATATCTAAGATATCTCTATTAGATAACTAGATCTTCCTCTAGGTGGGCTAGTTAAATACTAATACTAGGTAAATAACAATATTGAAAGAACTATGCAACAATTTTCACACACTATGGATAAGACTATTTTTAGTCTTATCCATTAAGAAAACATTATTCATTACTAATCTGACACACAATTACAACAAGACTTTAGAAAGAGGTTACTGTTTAGATTCTTATCTCTTAGTTAGTATGTAATTCAACATCAAAAAATCCTTGACCATAAGGCACCCTGTTCTACATAACTATAATTTCTGTAATAATTAATCAATCAATCAAAATATTACAATATTGCAGATTCTGTACCAATTAAGGGGGTTAACATGCAGTCTGAATTAAAGATGTAAAGTGTATCCACAATACAATTTTAATATTAGGTACCTATCTCTAAAAGCACACTAATGTGCTGGTTTTATTACAAATTCAAAAACCTCTACTGTATTACAAACAGGGTTGTTCTACATAACTATAATTTCTGTAATAATTAATCAATCAATCAAAATATTACAATATTGCAGATTCTGTACCAATTAAGGGGGTTAACATGCAGTCTGAATTAAAGATGGATGTAAAGTGTATCCACAATACAATTTTAATATTAGATACCTATCTCTAAAAGCACACTAATGTGCTGGTTTTATTACAAATTCAAAAACCTCTACTGTATTACAAACAGGGTTGTTCTACATAACTATAATTTCTGTAATAATTAATCAATCAATCAAAATATTACAATATTGCAGATTCTGTACCAATTAAGGGGGTTAACATGCAGTCTGAATTAAAGATGGATGTAAAGTGTATCCACAATACAATTTTAATATTAGGTACCTATCTCTAAAAGCACACTAATGTGCTGGTTTTATTACAAATTCAAAAACCTCTACTGTATTACAAAATTGTAGGAGAAGGATAAACACTTATTATTTAGTTAAATTACGGAGAGCAAGTTAACAGATACATGAATGAGGTAGGTTCTACCAGCGGTCGCGTCCCCTCCCGCCCCTGTACCCGCCGCCCCCGCGCCCTCCCCTGCGGTCGCGCCCGTCACCACCCTCGCGTTCCCTTCTTAACTTCATATTATCAAACCTCTCAGCCATTTCAACCAACTCGTCAGGTATTTCTTGACTCGCCTCTTCCAAGATTTTCATCAAATCTCGAGCATGCGCCCAGTCCTTTCTAGTCACAAATGAGAGTGCTATGCCAGTTCTACCGGCGCGGCCGGTCCTGCCGACTCTATGCACATATTCTTCAATATGGCGCGGAAAGTCCAAATTGATCACATGGGTGAGGTCTTTGATGTCGATCCCTCTTGATGCAACATCAGTAGCAATCAGAATGTTGACTACTCCTTCCACCATCTCTTCTAAAGCTGCCTCTCTGTCAGACTGGTCTCTATCTCCGTGCAGTGATTGACAAGGTATCCCTTTTATGGCTAGCTCTGTGGATATATGAGAGGCTCTAGCTTTCTTACCACAGAATATGATTACTTTGTCACTGGGATCCATGTTGTGGATGAATTCAAAGAGAACTGCCTCCTTATCATCTTCTTCTACAAATTGTATTTGTTGAGTGACAGTATGTACCGCTGCCAAGTCCAAGGAACCAACATTGACTTGAATGGGGTCTTTCATGTAAGACTCCGCTAGTCGGCGCACACCACTAGGCCAAGTGGCAGATGTCATCACAGTTAGCCGGTCAGGTCTCACATCAAACAAAGATTTGCGGATTTGAGGTTCAAATCCCATGTCTAACATTCTGTCAGCTTCATCGAGGACAATGTAGGAAAAGTCTATGATGTTCAGATGTCTGGCCATGACTAAATCATTGAGACGTCCAGGTGTAGCTATGACTATGTCCACACCTTTAGCTACCACCTTTATCTGTTCTTTACGGTCTCCTCCACCATACAGACACACTGATTTGATATCTTTGTATCTGTACTTGGATACTTCTTTATCAATTTGTAGAGCTAGTTCTCTAGTAGGTGCCATAATGAGCACCACAGGACCTTCGCGTTGTTCTCTAGGAGTCTTCTGTCCATCAATGTGAATAAGGGCAGGCAAAAGAAAAGCTAATGTTTTTCCAGTTCCTGTCTGGGCTATACCAATCATATCTTCTCCTCTCAGCAATATAGGCCAAGCTTGGCTTTGTATAGGAGAAGGAGTTTTAAAATCTTGTTTATATATCTCATCTAAGATTTCAGGATAGTGCTGGAACGCTTGTTCAAATGTTCTAACGGGGTTTGGAACAGGTCTTAGCCCTGGTTTGTCATCAAAAGTCCTTTTTACTTGAATGTCATTGTTTTCTTTACGCCAGCGAGCTACTTCAGTGGCCGGCCAGTCTCTCACTTCAGGATCTTCCACATAAAAATCTTTTATAATAGGTGGCAGATTTTCCCACCTTTTATTTTGACACTGATCATAAAATGAGTTTAGTTTAGCCCAGTCGATAACCTCATCTCCAGTTTCATTGACTGTCATAAACTGGTCATTTGATGTGTTGCCGTTATTGTAATCATTTTTAGGAGGTGGTGGCTTGTCTTCGATAAGTTCGTCAATCAAACCTTCAACTTTGGTTATAGCTTCTTCTGATCCAATCAATGTTATTTCGGTTGTGTAGCCGCCGGAGTCTCCGATTTTTATTTTAGCCTCGGATTCAAACTCAAGGTCTCGAATTTTAGATCCACCTTTACCAATTATACGCCCGATCATTTTAGAAGGAACGTTGATTATTTTTGAGGGGCCATCTTGTCTCTCAAAGTTCCGGCGATCGTCGCCGCCGCCGCGGCCGCGACCTCGGCCTCGGTTATTTTCCCTCCGCAAGTTTCCTCGCTCACTGTGAGAGTCATCGTTGTGAGACGGTCCTCTTGACCTCCAATTAGAATCATTGCTGGAGCCTCGTCCACGGCTGCCACCAGGAGTTGGGCGAAACGTCTGTGAATGATATTGCCTTTGAGGCGGAGCTTGTTGACGCGTTGGTGCCGGACTAGGATCGTCGTCATCCCAATCACTCATGGTTGATTATTACGGTCTAATTGTTAAACGTAAAACAAGTTAGAATTACTTGAAAGTAAGTAACCAAATCACTAAAGTAACTACCTACTCAAACAAAATTTTGCCGGCACGTGCACAGCGCACAGGACAGCAAGCAAAAGCAAGTTTTTTTTTTTTTTTTGTTTGGCCATAACTTTGTATTGTGCCAGTTCTCAAGTAAAAAGTTTCGATTTCATCTCATTGACGTTGACATTAAGAAAGGTGTTCGTTATATTAGGTAGCAGATAATTATAACGAATAAAATATTATAACGGTGCAACCTGCTAAATAGTTTAACAGTTTGTTGCTATATGCTTTTTTCGTTATTTTTTCCAAGCAAACGTCGTACACTAGCGCTACCTAGTGAAAACATTAAATACTACTTGTCTCTCACATTCACTTAATAAATATTTTACTAAGTCGTTCCTCCATGCTAAAACAGATGTCGCTAAGGTACATTATTCATAAAACTGAACGAGATTGAAATGAACCCCAATAGAAAATCGCTTTAAAAATCAACCTTACTGCCTGGTCTTACAGATGTTTATCGAATATTTCTAATAAAATTATTAGGTTCATTTAACACCATATTGAAAAATGAACCTTAGCACAATAGTTTAAGATTGTTATTTGAAGTTTCCAAAAAATAGCAGATTGAATTGAAATAAAATATATTCGTTTAATTTTTAACGAATGAACGAAAATGAATAAAAATATTTTTGTGTTTGAACGTTTGAACGTACCCGTTAAAAATATTATAGCAGAAAAAATATCGTGCTATTTTTAACGAGCGTTTGAATATATTTCGTTGAGTGAATATAGCCGTTAGGAACACCCAGAAGGTAATTAAAAAAAATAACGGGTCGATCAAAACAAATGGAAATAAAGTTGAAGTTCCAGTCCAGCGCTCCATTTATTAGGTTTTCTATTTAACACAACTTAACCATTAGAGATAAAGGTCTATAATCTTAGGTAATTATTCAATACATACTTGTTCGTGTTTATTAATGAATTATTTGTTGATTAAAACCCCATATTATTCTTTTTGCTAAATGTTGTTTTGAAACTAAAACAAATGAAAAGTATTTTTAACCAAGGATTTTTTATATCATCCCTCTCTTTCCCTCTGGATTGTTCTCTCTTTTGTTTTGTGAAATAGATTTTATACGAATAGAAACCTTATACTCTTACAATTAAAGTTTATTTTCTATAAATGGTAAATCGGGGGTGAGATCGGTCAAAAATGAAAGGCATATAGAGCAGGCTGTTGTCTTGCTTCAACAGCTTGCCAGTTTAAAAAATAATGTGTGATAAATGTCACTGTCAACTTAAGTTTTGAAATATTTAGCAATAAATAATATTATTTAATTTTATTTATTATAAATTTTACTCGACACAAAGAAATCTGAATTAATTTGTGAAATTAACACAAAATAAAATAAGTAACAAATTAATATTATATTATTTTTCACACAAGCAACATTAAATTATGATGACATTATATGACAAAAGATGGCGGGAAAAAAATAGTAATTTGTAAAAATAATTTAAATGTATTTTATAGTAAAAAAAACAAAATGGTAAGAACTTGTAGTGTACCGGGATGCAGAAGTGAATCTTATAGTGGTTGCAATATATCTTTCTACAGGTATGCTAAAGTTTAAGTAAGATTACATTATTGGGACTAAGGTGACCATATTTTCTCGTGCTTGAAATAATTTGTGCAATATGATATTTTGTCAGTTTTCCTAAAAATGAAAACATCAAAATAAAATGGCAAAAGAACTTAAATATAACACGACCTGTTACAAAATTCTCCAAAGTTTGCAGTCTACATTTTGATCCAACATCTTTTTATACTCCAAATTGTTGTACATAGTTTAAACCATCTCTCGTTAGGTTAGTACATCAAAACACAAGGAAAAGGATTATATTGTTGTACATAGTTTAAGCATTCACTCGTTTCAGTTAGAATATAAAACACAAGGAAAATGATAGTGTAAAAAAAATATAGGATATAGGCAACTACCTATATGCAATTCAAATGTAAACTTGTAAATAAATATTGTAATTACTGCAAAATGTTTATGATTTTGATTACATTGCCTCCCAGTCAATTAACCAAATCGATACTATTATAAGTTACAAACTAAAGTGCATTTTAATTTGTAAGTTTGTGGGTGTTTGTTACTTAACGCGTCAATAGAGCTAGGGATCATCATGACTGGCAAGCTGCAGGTAAAATAGGACCCCAAAAGAGACTGCTCCAGATTTGGTAAGAAGATGAATTGGTATATCCTAATTATATAATTTATTGTCACCCTAGTTAGAAAAAGACAACTGCCTGTCATACTTCGCTTCGCTCTGCTCATATTGGATCAGCAGTAATATTTCCCTATATATTACTTCCATGTTTTTAACATACTTATGTATATTTCATTCACTCAACGTTCATACATGAAGAACGAACTTAGAACGAGTATTCTTCCATCTTTGTATTCTTTGTGGTTTGTCGCGGCGCCGAGTGGACGCGTCCATTGCCCGTATCGAGTTTACTTGCCGTTGATAAATAAAATTCAAGCAATAAGAACTCTGTAACGAATAACAATATTGTTTTTAGAGACCGTTCTGTCATAGTTAGTGTATAATTAACAGTCGACCATTAATACACAAAATGCGTGTGAAAAAATCTTCCTGAACTTACGATGAAAGATACCCGATAGGAACAAACTAGACAAAATGAGCAATTGGGCCAGAAGAATGCATCGTCGAGCAGCTACATTGAGCAATGTTGTCACGTCTTGCGGGCATCCCAATTCCTTACCATATCCTAGACGTCTGGAAAAAGTGAAATTTGGTGCTCCTTTACAAGAAGTGTGCAAAGATGACATACCGGGGCCCTTGCTTGTTAGTATCTTGGTAACAAAACGGTTGTTTGTTGATTTTTGTTTCATCTTTTGGGTTAGACAGTGCTCGTTGGGGTGTGATCGTGAGGTTTTGTGATGAAATGTGTAACGTTGGTTGCCAGGTTCTGATACTGAAGTTGAACAAGGAGGCTCCGCTGCGTCGCGATGTGTTTCGCGCGCCCGGACACCAAGGAGCCATGAAGAAGCTCATTCACTTCCTGCAAACTGGCCGGCTCGTCAATGTAGACAACTATTCAGTGTATACCATAGCCAGTGTGCTGAAAAAGTTCCTCAGGTACCTACATGACAATGTTTTATAATATATCACTGCTATTTCACAAATAAAAACTATTCAAAGGCAATGCTAGTGCTAGCTAGTTTCCTAAATTAATGTTAGAAGTTTATCATTACTACAATTATTTAAATACCAAAATATGTAACTGCTGTACCCATATCTATTGATATTACAATTTATTCAATAAGAAATTGATTTTTTTAAAAGCCTGTATATTTTTATGAGGGTTAGTATACCTTACCTTACAAAATCACTATTTATCACAGGATAAACATTTAATGATGTTTATGTGATGAAAAGGACTATATATTATGTAATTTTTAAGTATTATTTTTTATTCTAAAAGGACCTGTACATCATCCTAATTTATTGAGATGATTTATCTTCAGTACACAATCAAAAACTAAAGTTAGGTATACATTTGTCTTCTAATTTTCTTACATTACCGTTATCAGAGAAGTATTCAAACATCAGAGTTGTCTAGTACCTGCACCCAAGTGTTTGGGGCTGTATAAAATGTCCTGGATTTTTTTTATTAATATTTCTTTTATTGTTGTAGGAAAATCCCAGGTGGTGTTTTCGGCCGTGATGGAGAGATGCATCTCTTCACTGCAGTGGAATTACCTGAAGAACAACAAGTTGATGAAATACGGAGGTATGTTTCTGTCACAACTGTTAGACAGAGTCCCTTATTGTGGTTCGAATAAATAAATAATAAATAAATATTTCAGGACATATCACACAGCGCCATCTAGCCCCATACTAAACTTACGTTTGTATCATGGGTACTAGATAGCAAATACAATACATACATACTTTTTTTTTGTAAATACATACTTATTTTACATAGAAACGACCAGACTCAACACAAGTAATTACAAATTTTAATATGCATAATTACTTGTGTTATGCGGGAATCGAACCCACACCCCTAGATTAGAAGGCAGAGCCACTACCAACTAAGCTAACAGAGCAGTCAAGAATACCTTGGACACCATCTTAAAATCTTTTCGACAATTATTGATGTAAGTGCTAGCTGGTTATTACAACTAAACCATCTTAAAACTTAAAATATGTATAATTCAGATATTTTATTCATAACTAGTGGACACCCGCGGCTTCACTCGCATCATTTTGAGATAAAAAGGCTTAACATGAACATAACTTTTTTATTTATGAACTAATTGAAATTAAATAAACACTAAATGTTAAGTTAAAAATGCACCAACATGTTAGTGAAAACCGTAGACAAATTGGTCCAGCCGTTTTCAAGTCTATAAGAAACAAACATACCAACAGACAAACAGAAATATTTTTTGGAACATGATTTTTGTGTTCTATTGCATCAATGAAGTCCCCTCAACTAATTGTTTTTCATTATCTTCAATAAACACCGATTGGTTACAGCTTTATTATATGTATAGATAGGCTAAAATAGCTTTTCAACTCATGAAAATAACAACACCCAACAGGTTGGTATTGTCCTCTATTTGCCATAGTTAAAATAGTCACATTAACAGAGTAACATAAATCAATAGACAACTCATTACTAAGAAATGATATTACATCAACATCAGCTCATTTAAGCTGGGTATAAGCCACCTCCCTTTTCTGTGGCACAGGTGTATCGACACTTTGCTTTCTAAAATGCAGGTGCTACCCTGTTATTATATTATGACAGTCTTGATGTCAACTGAGACAAAAAATTCCCGAACAGTTTGGTTCAGTTGACAATAACCGATTTTTAAATTTTAGTTTCTGTTTTACAAAGTACCTAATAGTTGTATTATGTATTCTGTGCTAATAGTTTCTATATTATATAATACATATATCAATCATATCCATATTTCACTCGTCCCTCGTTTTCATATTACTAGGTAAGTACTTATTTTTAAATTATGTAGTGATAGCTTTTTTACTTCACTGTACTGCTTTGAATATTTTACCGAGTAGTCACCAACAAAATTTTAAAAATTGATTTTGATAACTGAACCAAACTGGCTAGGATTTTTTTTTGCCTCAGTTGACATCAAGGAGACAGTACATCACCCATCAAATAAATCTTTGTGGTAGGTCAGTTACAATACAAATATTAAGCAATACATCTGCTGTTTATTGGTTTATCACCACTGATTCATGATTGATTTAGAGACTTATAGTTAGAAAATATGGTTGATGGAACAGTCCATTTTCTCTATAGATGATAATATGTGTATTTGGGTTGTATTGTCTATGCATTAACAGTAAAATGGTTATATTTTGGACGGTCGCACGTTAAACGATGAGTTGCCGTAATGTATACAGCACATAAATTAATTTACATGTATTTGCAAGTAAATTGTCTTCCTATAATGGCGTGTGTCAAAGAACTTGTACTGTTGCTCAAATGACTTGGTTTTTAGGTATGCCACTTTCAAAAAATGTTTTTACAAAAGGCAGGTCCGCCTCTTGGGATCCTTTTCTTGAATAACTTATGCTGTACAATTGGAAATGAGTGTGGTATGGGTGCTTGAAACAAATGTGTTTGTTTATCAATGTCAGAAATAACAGTAGTAGAAAATTGTGTAAAATCGAAACAAGCAAGCTTAGCACAGATTTTTATATTTCATAGCATAATATAACTGTTACCTTCGTTAATAGGTTTTTTTTCAATGTACTAAAGCTATCCCACATTATACCATTTAAAATCAGAAATATAGCATTGTGTGTTGCAGCAAAGTCTTATCTATTTCCATGCCAAATATTATCCAAATCAGTTTACCGGTGATGAACAGATAGGTATACACTTTCAGACTTTTGCCTTTATAATATGAGTGATTAATTTTGTAAAAGTATGCTTTATCTTTGAGTTGTATTTCCTCTTAACTAGGGGTGTGATTCATAAGAATTATTTCATTAAGGGTTGACACATTGCAGTAGGTTATGTATAGATCGCCCAGGTCCTTCCACAGAGTTTTATTATTTATTTGATAAATGGGCGAGCAACAAATGGCTGATGTGCCCATTGTGATATGGGCACATCAGCCATTTGTTGCTCTCTGTGTCAAAATTGTTTTATATAGGCCACACAAAGATCAAAATTATACAGTCCACTGGCGCAATGATCACAAGTTAACAAGAGTTTGCTTTACATACATACAAAACACATCTTACAGTCTGACCCTACTTGACTTTAAATAAGCATAAGTTCTCTTCATTGTTTGTTTCCACAAATGCAGCCTTGTCACGGGCCTTGGAAGGGTTGCCGCTGATTGTCAGATTTGACATGCATGAATTTACATGTGTCTTGCTTCCAGCCCATCTTGTTTGTATGAGATCTAATGATTCACGGACCACAACTCTTTATTGTTTTAAATTTATATATTGACACTGTTTTAGAAAATAAGCATGTACAATATGTACATATGTATATGGTTTAATTCATACCTATTTCGTGTTATTAAGATTTTCTAGTAAGCCACATTTAGACCTTTTTTTTCATTTAGGGACTTAAGTTTAGCTTAATTTCTGATGAACTGACAATGATGTAGCTTAATTTCTTAAGAACTGAAGGAATGTATTTGTTCAATGATGTTTAATCCTTGCGCACAGAATTATAAGTGTCGATAAATGGATCAATCATTATGTGCTGATCGCCATAATTAAATAACTGAGGACGATACATATAGCTACTTTTCAACCGAGTTGAATTTCTTAAATTATTTTGGAAAAATAATAATATATTAACTCATAATAAATTATTTTCTGTGTCAAATTAAAACAAAAATGTTTAAAACCAATTCAATTATGCTTGTGAAGCTTTATTTAAATTTAGTCTCTTACTTACGAACTTGATTGTCAGTCATCTAATAATAATAATTATATTCCTGAATTCTTTTTATGTAATACCATCGAATTACTTGTTTCTATGAGTGCGGTGACTATGTCATCATCATCATCCACAGCCTTCTCTATCTCACTGCTGGGCATAGGCCTCTCTTTGAATGTGCCAGCTGCGTCGATCTTGTGCAGACCTCATCCATAAAGAACCCGCGAATCGTACAATGTTGTCGACCCATCTCGCTACCAGACGACCTACTCATCGTCCGCCTGTTCTATGACCATGTAAGACCGTGAAATAAATGTCAAGATCTGCGACATCAACCTTCAATACACCATTAGCTAAATCATTACCGAACGGCCACGTAACTTCAATCGCAACACAGAATATCACATTGGCATTGTCTGTCATTGTTCGCGCAGTAATGTACGGGCTTTCACAATACCGCATGCGCCCTGCAGGGAACAATGCTTGTTTATAGATACGACCGGAATTCTGATGCACCGGGGCATGGTAACGGTGGGGTTTTAATCATTTTAACATGCGATACGTGGAAAAAATATGACCCGATTTAGTCGTAGGACGCTTACGGGAGGCAATTCGGAAGTTTTTTTAACCTCTAAGTTCTAATATATGTGATGGCACTGCTGTAATCTATTTTTAGAGACAATATTTCCAAATAAATTACTGAATATCGTAAGGACAATGTCTAGCGGTAATGGGCATAGTTGGTACATGAACTTACGGTTTTATGATATCCTAAACGCAGAACGTCACTGATAAAACGCCCATTCGCCCAAAAATACTCACTTTTGGTTCGTTTTGTCACTCGGTAATATAAAAAAATGATACCATGGGTATTGTTTTGAGACGATTTTCACAGAACGAAATTATGCCTATTTACTCGAAGGCCAAACCAAGACGATGTCGGTAACAATTTTTGAACCGTGACCGATTTGCATCTGGCCTTTACCTCTAATTGTAAGAGTCAAATCTCGAAGTAATTTCATGCTCATGATTTCAGTCATCGTGTCGATATACAGCCTTACTTATAAAAAAAGCTTTTACCAAATGTTACCAGTGGTTTAATTGTCTTGTTTTCAAAAATATCAATAAGAGAAACCGCTTTGGAACTATTTAAGGCTAGAGTAGACTATAGTAGAAATTTATGAGAAATTTAGATGTTACTGAAATATTACAGTCCGTGCCAGTTAAATATTTATTTTAGTTAATTCAAAGTCCAACACATGAACGAATGTGCGACCAAATCTAATAGCAACATAACATATATAACAAACTAGCCAACAGCCCGATGGATAGTCAGAGTCACCATCGCTTACGGATAACAAACGGAAACTGTATTTATTATACTTTTTACACGTGTTTGTGTATGTAAGTAAACTTCACACCAGTCATAGCGGAAAATATATTACAAAACAAAACGATAGACAATCCAATTTAACTATAAGCTCAAGTATCAAACGCTCTTCAGCTGGTAAGATTAGCTGCTCAATTGGCCGCACAACATAACAAGGGCCTTTCTGATATTGTACACCGCACTAAGGTCGCGTAATTTTCAAATCATGCCGACACAATATGAGTACTGTCGTATTGTATAACAGGGCATCAAAGATTTAATATCAAGTAGACGCCTCATTCGAGAAATCCGATATACGTGAATGTACTACATAATATCATAAGCGAGTGTGGCTTAGCGGTTCCAGTGTCTGCTTTTTATCCAGACGCACCCTGGTTCGAATCCGGCCCTACACCAATGACTTGTATTTTCAAGTTATGTGTGGATTTGCACTCGCTTAATGGTGAAGGAAAAAATCGTGAGGAAACCGACATGTTTGAGGACCACAATATCCGAGAACCTGTATCATCCATGGAAGGACCTGGGCGCCCACCACGATGTATCTGCTAAAGAAAACTCCCCTAACGAATAAATTCTGCGGGGGAGTCACGACTCTCAGTCGTGAGGAATACGACTCAAGAGAGAGAGAGAGAGGGAGAGACTGCATATATCTATCGAACGCAAAGGTGCATCGTGCGATAAACTCTCCAGAGCAAAAGAATAGAACCAAGCGGTATGAACGTGAATACCTATCTTCAGATCCAACAATTGCTAACCTCATGTATTTGGTGTACTTACTATAAGTACTTGTCCCGGTTGCGGTAGCGGATGTCGAATCTCTAAAACCACTAGATGAAATATCAACGTAAGCTGCAAAGTAAATAAAATAAATAAATAAGTAAATATTCCGCCTTATCGCCTTAGGCGATTTCTTCTAGGCAACCTTTGGATGGACAGGATTTAGAATCTTAAATAGGCGGTGTACAAGAATACGTAAAATAAATAAATAAGTGAAAGAACACAATACAAACTCAGATATTACACTAATAAATAATAATAAACAATACAATACTATATGGATGATAAATAATGATGATACACTAGCTTTTGGAAAATGCTTATGGACTTAGCTTGCCTAACAGGCAATGGCAACATGTTCCACAATTGGATGGCTTGGATGGTGAAGGAATGATTGTACATTAAGTTGGAGTACGATGAGGTAGAAGGAATCTCCAGGAGAAGGGTCCGGGACGAGCGCAATAGTGACCGTGTGTGTTTTATAGAAAGAAATGCAATTCAATGTAATAAAATAATCTGTTATTCTAAGTTACAAAAGTTTTAAGTTAGCATTAACATTGTGTCTTTAACTATTGTTTTTTGTTTGATAAATGTATGATATGTCTGTCAATTCGGATTATAGATACATAGTGTAGTAGTCTCCCCGCTGTTTTATCCACGTCTCCATATGCCATGGAGCGCGTTAGCAATGCTCGCCGGAGCGTGACTCGCCGCCCATACTCTGTCACTCCTCATTCATAGCTCGATTATTTATTTGTACTGTAAGACAAAAAGCTAGACAAATCGACCATTGAGGTATCCTTTTAACAGCGTGACAGAATATTTCATCTTCATTTGTAGGTATGTGCTATTCTGTGGATGTTGTTTGTAAAGTGTAAAAGGTGGTGGTAAATGCCTATTGCCACGTTGAATTCTACATTACTAGTATTCTTTAAAGTATTTACCTAAAATAAATGGCTAAATGTGCTTATGTGTTGTTAAGTAAATAATCATCCAATTCTTAAGAATTGTGATAATATAATTAATACATTAGGATAGCTACACGCTCCTTTATGAGGTCACAGGGTTCATAAAAATTGCATTTATTTATTGATGCTAAATATAGAATTGAAGTTTTGACATATACTAAAAGATAAGTATTATAAGTTTTCTGATCTTTCATGATCAAATATCCGAAACCATATCACGAGATGAATTGTGTAGTTTTTGTTTTTCTTTATTAGTAGTCTTTTTTAACAGACACATGAATTATGTAGTCTTAGCTTATACATAACAAATGTGTAGGTAGCCCAAAAGTTTAATCGAAGATGCAGTGCTATCTCAAAAAACGAGAATTAATCTACATTGTAGTTTATATGTTTAATGATCGTTAATTCTATGCCTTACATAAGAAAATGGAAACTCGGAAACTTAACTAACTTGATTGCCTATCGTGCTATAATGATAGCTGCCAATTAATTAATTATACCTTTGGATGCGCGGAAGAAATTAGAACTATGTAATCAAATATTGACTAAAGAAAATGCACCTACTCGTATTTTTACTCAATATGACGGTGCATCTAGCAATTGCAGGTATAAGACGGCATCTAAATATGGTCCTTCCAAAAATATTGTTATTATTTTAAAAACTTAAAAAAAAATATAACCTTTCAACGATTCTAAAACGACTAAAACCTATAAACAACAAAAAGACACAGCACTGCAAAAGGCAAATTGGCTTACTATATTTCTTTGACTATAGACATTCAATTGTAACCTTATCACCTAAACTTCGCATCTATTAATCCAAGTAAAAATTAGAAACAACTCAATTAACACTAAAATGTCCAAAACCTACAAACAACAACAAAAAGAAGAAACAACAGCTGCAAAATGCAAATTGGCTTATTATATATCTAAAACTATTGTCTGTCAAATGTAACTTTATCGTCTATACTTCCCATGTATAACCCAAGTACAAGTCTAGGCGATACCATTCACTACGACAAATGTACATCCACACATACCAATCCTGCGTAATTCAACAAGCAGGTGTAATTCTGTTACGTATACTATGCCGGGTCGACGACCTTTCATTATGTTAATATTCCCGTTCAAATTGGGTCGCTTTGATAAAACCATTTGCATTGCTGTAAAGCCTGTACCTATTTACAAGTACTGATAGAAAATGAGTTTACCTTGTTTCGCAGTTGTAATTTAACACCTACGTTCACATTGTTTACATGTTTGTATGGTGTAGGTATTCGTTTCCATTAGTAAGATGGCATGCCTAGAGCACTTTAGTTTTCTGCTATGAAGGGAAAGGGTTTTAGTTTCAACTGTAAGGGTTTTAAGTGGGAGTTGTAGTATACGTATACAGGACAGTTCGAGGCGTAGAATATTGATACAACTAGAACTAGGTATACTTATTTTCTAAACAAAAAGTATTCTATGGTATCTCTCTCTCGGCAGTCACCCGTTTTTCGTAATCGTTTTTTCTAGGCGCCTTATAAGGATGCAGGCAATTCTTAACATATAAGTTAGAAGATAACTCTAACAAGTTGGTTAGTAAGTTATTAATTTATCTTGATGGACCTATTTCAGGTTTTATCGACTTTTCTACCTCTTTCTTTCATCTTTTGGTCTTTACATTATGTTTTTTGGGTAGGTAACTAAAGGAAAAAAAACAATTATTAAGGCTATTTAAAAATCATTTTACATTCTTGCACTCGAATGAGTACATTGTATTTTGTTTAGAGGTACCCATATTAATTTGTAAATAGTTTTCAAAGACTCTGTTACCTTCATATTACCCACGCTGGCCTATCTCGGCTACGCACCCACTGAAAATGTTACAGCTCTTTTAGTACCAAACCACGTTATTTATTACTAGAACCGTAAATCATGTACTTCCTAACGTATTGAGTTACAAAAGACGACACACATCTTTACCGGGAACTTTGCACTATAAAATTATATTGTGTGTAATGCAAATATTTTTCAAAGAGCGATGATATCAAAGGTAGGATCTACTCTGAACTATGTATGACTAATAAAGTGAGACTCATGGCTTTATAAATATTGTTTTAAAGTGCATCAGTAAGTAAATCTTGTAGTGCGAAACCCTGTACTAAAGTTTTTTATGATGTACATACATTTAGGCATTTGTCTTCACCTGAAGTGACAAGCGAATAGTGTCATCCGAGGGGACTATCTCGCGTAGACAAGAGGCAAATTTCGGTGAGCGTACTAACGCATACTAATTGAATAGAACGAATAAGTGTGGGATTGACATCGCTACACGCTCCGCGGAGTCAATTGGTATGTCAATCCGATACAATAGTCTATTTATTCCATAAGTATGCGGTAATGCCCTAACCAAAATTTGCGTCTTGTCTAAGGGTGCATGACTGTACGGAAACAAAATCATAAAACTATATATTAAAAACACAAAAGGTGACTGACTGACGTACTGATATAGTGATCTACCAACGCACAGCCCAAACCACTGGACGGATTGGGCTGAAATTTGGAATGAAGGTAGATGTTATGACGTAGGCATCCGCTAAGAAAGGATTTTTCGAAAGCCACTTTAAAAAAGAGTTGCAAGTTTTACTTCTTAATGCGAGCGAAGCCGCGAGCACCCACTAGTTATTAATAAGAGTACATTGTCTTGTATGTTTGTCTGCAGGTTACTGCTATCGCTCCCCGTGTGCACGCAGCGGCTGCTTGTGCTGCTGTTCGGCACGTTTCGGGTCATGGCGTCTAATGCTGAAAAAGCAGGTGAGAAAGCTGTTCCTTTTATAACCTTGGTGGGACTTGAGATACATATATAAAAATTGTACTTTTTAACTTCAAGATCCGAACAAAAGTTTTCTAAGACTCAAAACATTTTGCAAACATATCGAATAAAGTCTGCATGCTAGGTACCATGCACTCAGAAAAATCAATTAAACAGATGTAGTGAAATTTGGTATATCAGTTACATTATGTAGAAAACAGGTAGGGCAAATAAGTTTCTTTTGTTGTCAGTATGAGATAAACGTGGCTAGTTTTTTGATACATCCTAATAGCAATTCCTACAGTAATATCAGTTCCATAGTACTCTTACTTTAAGTAACAAATGTTCGCGGATTTCAACAAACAACTGAAGTATTTTACGTTTACGAGATAGGAAATAATTTTTTCATTACTCGTGTTCATTACCATCGCTTAATCTTCGGGATTCCAAAGATACTTCCCGCCAAAGATACGAATTGCTTCCGTTAGCATACAGATTTAATCACTAAAAAATAATAATAAATGTTTCAGGACATATCACACAGCGCCATCTAGCCCCATACTAAGCTTACACTTGTATCATGAGTACTATAAAAATACATACTTATTATTCATAGAAACGACCAGACTCAACACAAGTAATTACAAATTTTAATATGCATTTATAATTACTTGTTTTATGCGGGAATCGAACCCGCACCCCTAGATTAGAAGGCAGAGCCACTACCGACTAAGCTAACAGAGCTGTCAAAATAGTGAGTAATCTACGAAGAAAACTATCTTGTATGTTTGCAAAGGCTTACTATCTTTGCTCTTTAAGATATTTACTAACCTTCATCAAGAATTTTGTCACTAGTCTGTGCTGTGACTAACCCCTGGTCTTTTGAACAATGGTCAGTTTATATCTTTCTTCAAATCAACTGATTAGCACTGTCATTAGTAGACTTAATTTTTACTTACCTTCATACTCGTACTTGAATCAATTGATGTATCAGTCTGTTGGTTACTTCGGACATTGATCGTAGTGAAAGCGAGAGAAAAAGATTAAATACAGATGAAAACTAAATGGTTGATTCAATTTTGTAAGTAAGACAGTAAGTAAGTACCTGGTTAATTGTAGACCCGGCTGTTTGTCTAGTACGACAATCGTTAAGCCATGTCAGAGGCCCTTAGGGTGGCTTGATAAACTCTCGACACCAGAGTTGGCCACTCTCATTCGATATGATGATGATGATGAGTACCTGTGGAAGGACATTGAACGGATGTAAAGATATGACGTCATTTAATTTCCCACATTTCTATAAAGGGTTCAACTCTATTTGTCTTGAAACATGTGCTGTAAGTTACCATATCTGATGGCAAGCTTCTTATTAGGGCTGTCGCTGTTTTATACGTAAGATGATTTTTAGATTAAGTAAATGTAATCTTTAATTTTAAACAGATTTGCTTTTAAAATACTGTCCATATGTTGAAGATAACAATCTTTTAGTATAAATTTATTTGTTTGTTTGCATGTATGTCTAAAGCGGGATTAGAGTTTTTCTATATGTCATTTAGGTTTTTGTGTTTGTTTGCAAATTTAAAGCTATTGTATTTACGCCTTTTTCTTTAATAAGTTACACATTTCTTAGACATCGATTTATGCATAAGAACTTAAAAAGTTAGTTTTTAATGTACGAGTACATGTAACCCTACTCCAGTTGAACACGTTAGTAAAGTAACGTCCGACTAATGGCATTAACGAGCGCAATGCAGTTTACAACCAGACTGCCGATGGAAAAAAGTTATATGTATACAGGGTATAACAATACGAGTTACTTATTTTCTACGACTTCAAATGTTTAGCAAATTCGGAAACGGTTCCTCCGAAAACAAAACACCAACCATATACACTCGTAGAAATTGTATGATTGAAGAATCACTGTCCTTGGTTAAAATACGTCAAATAAAACGTCGTTGATTGGCGTTTCGTTTTGGAGTGAAACGTTTCCGAATTTGTGATTTTTTTTACTGGAATTCGTAATTTGAAATTAGCAAAAAGTATCGAGAAAAGATAGTGCCCGCGATCGCTGTGCTTTGCTGGTCTTGCCTGGCGCACACAGATGTTAGTAAATTGTGTGATTAGGAAATCGTATTTTCTAGCTGTTATCAGTAAGTCTGTATATCGCCTGTTCATACAACTCTGGCTGGTGTCCTGAGTGCTTGAGAAAATTAACTCAGAACTTTATAGGCTCGCTTCCACCATGCCTTGATTGGATCGTGGAGTTAATGTCGTAGACATTGAAAGTGCCATGCACTTTTAAAAGTTCTGTATTGCTCACTTTTATGCTAGCAAAATTTGGTTATGCTGATGCCATAGCTTTGGCTTTTTCGTACATATCAGGCCATCAGTTCGCCTAAAGTGACAACACGATAGAGTCGGGTAACTATTGGGTATTACCAAGGCGCCCAGGACACATTGGTTGATATAGTGGTACCTTCTGAACTTGGTAGGATCACTGTTGGTACATGTTAAAAGGCTCATATAATTTACTTTGATTTTATCAGAGTTTTGGACAAAACTCTATTTTTCAATCTAAGGTACTTAAGTTAAGCAAGAGCAAGTTATAATCACTGCTAGCTGTTTATTACTTTTACATAAATGTACCAAATCTTATCTTTTGTTCACACTGTTAACTTTTTTACCTGAAACGCTCACGCTTGACTACATGATGTCTTAATTCGACCGTCGACGCGTTAAATAATTTATAAAACGAGTTCCCATGACACATTGTGTCTAATTAGCGATCCAAGGATGTCACGTGTTTCGCAAAGAAAGCTGATAACAGCTATTGAAACCAGTCCGGTTCTCACACAACAATGCTCGTACAATTCACTGTTGACATAACCACTGGTAAATTTTGTAATAAGTAAGCTTGAGTACGGCGAACTGGTGACGACCGTCAATATTTAAGACCTTCTAAAGTCCTAAATTACTGATATATTAGCTGAACAATAAAAAGCTTCAGAGACGTGTCATAAAACCAGAAGCTCCCAAATATGTAAGTCTTTTGGGTCACCTATCGAAGAACCCGCATTGACAGTTCAGTTGCTTATCTGTGGTAATCGTTTGTGAATACAGTCGTCCGTTGATCTAGGGGCGCTTCATTCTTGTAATAAGGAAACGTCGCGGCTGCTCGAGCGTTTCATGAATCTCAAAATTGAGCAACAAAAACTACATGAAGACGCTTCGAAGATTAAATAATCACAATGAATGCTTGCATCATGCCACCGCCCACGCGATGTGGCGTGCAATTGCCATAATTAGTGTTGCTTTTGTTTTTATTTTCGGCCTGTTAGTGCCGGCGACGAATGTTTGCTTTTGTTGGTGGCTTCGCGCTGTGAATGTAGGATGTGGGCTTAATGGCTTTACAGAGGTGTGTTTAGGCTGGATGTCAGGGTCTCTGGCATGATGCGGTGCTGCTCCCTATACAACACATACTTATAGTTGTGGAATAGTTATGTGGTGTTAAACTTCATGGGAGTTCAATGGAGGATTGAATAATGTGTTGAAGAGGGGGACATGTCTGTCAGTTCAGCGAACTAAGCTGTTGCCAAAAAGGTCTTCTGCGATGAAATATTAATTCCCGAATGTTTATTAATTAAGGCGGTGGTTGCATTTTCTGTACTGCAATAAAACCCTAAGGAAACGATACCAGATCCCAGACGCAAATATGACAAGCAATTTTTAAATCATTGCTGTTTACAAAAGTCCATCCGCTTATTCTATAATACGCCCTTCATGACTGGTCAGATCGTTTGATGTAGGCATCGACGAATAAGTGGCTTGCTATTGTCAGCCCTTATTGGTCGTAGCTCCATATTCGATCTCACATCTGCAGCTAACACATGCGTCTGCGTCAATCATCAGCATACAACAGTCTGGTCTGGAATGCACTGACTAACTTGACAAGGTCCTCCTTATATTTGAGAGCTACTGCTTTTATAAAATAAACCTTATAGTTTTGGATATAAAGATTGGAATTCCTAGCAAGGTTGTATAGAAGTGTCTGCCCTCACGCCAAGTTGAAGTGGTTTGACGTAGAGCGATGACGATGAGCTGATAACGTTTGAATGAATAACGTCTGGCCATAAAAAGATAGGGGATGTGTGTCAGTGTCGTTAATTATGCTAAATGGATTAGTTGGCTTGTTAGGCAAGTTGACAATTGTTGTAAAATGTTAGTACTATACTAACCTTAAACATGGAATAGCAATGATGCCTATTTTGTACAACACCTCAACGATTTCAAAATCTCCTTATTGCGTGTAGTTTAATTAATTACAGCGATATGCCCAGTAGCATCTACTTCTATTCAAATGACAGTCTTTGTTGCCGCATTTCTACTAAAAATGTGAAAAATGTCGCAAGCGCCTCGGCCCGATTGTCTCTTGCGACATTTTCCCTTCGAGCACCGAATGTAAACAATAGTTCATTAACCATGCGTCGCGTGAACCACAAATGGACATGTTTCGCTTTTTCATACCGACTCGCTTTCAATTTGGAGCTAATTCGCTGCCTCTAGATTTAATTGTCGTCTGCAATTAGTTTTTTTAGGACACTCAACTTAGACATTCCAGTAATACATGTATGTATACATAGATCCATACTCTGATATGATATAATGATGGATAAAATACACACATACGAGTATTTAGATTAATAAAATAACTAAATGTTAGGACACACATAATAGTCGCCTTGTGTCATATGAACTACTTGCATACTAAAGAAAAAAACGACATTTCATAGTCAATATTTGGCTAAAGAATGCTAGTAAAATAATACTGACATACCACTTTGAACGACTTTACGATACATCTTGGAAGAACTATTAGAAGTATTCGGAACTATTTCGTATTTAGTTCATTCAGTGTTACGGAATCTTTGCATCTTTGCTATTCGTTCGGGAGAATGATCTTTCATCTGTTCCGAGTAAAACCAGGTCATCCGAATCAGTGATTTCAATCGTACTTCGATACAGATAGATGTATACATACAGTGTGTGATAGATGGCGCTGTGTGCGATGTCCCGGAATATTTATTTATTTATATAAGTATATGTATAGTACCATATAGAACTGTACTAGGTCTTAGTTGGTTCAAAGGCGGATTAGAGCTTTATGCAAAGGTCACACGCGTTGGATCCGATTTCAATAGATCTAATTGGAATGGGGTCGGAAAGTGACATTTGGAGTTAATTAAAATAATTAATATGTAATTTCATACTACATATTAATTAACTACGGCAAATGAAGAATGGGATGTGTACGATATGTCCTAATAAATTGTGAATCAAATCTGTTTTTAAAGTTATGTACAATACCAACTTTCTGGATTGCCAATACTATATATTGTTTCTAAAATTGTATTTTTGTATAATGATAGTCGCTTGTGCATGTCGTTTCAGGTGATCTAAATAAAATAAGTAGGTATAGTATAAAAAAATAATCATGTTTATATTTTTTTTCACAATTCCCAAATTATAAAGGACTGCAGCCGCCTCAGGCGTTGCAAGTTTTGTGTTCATAGACGACTTTCCAATTCTATTTTCCATTTTTATTTAAAAAAAAACCCAACCAATAAAAGTTGATCCATCCATTCCAGGAACAGGTATGACGTCGGAAGCCCTGGGCGTGTCGGTGGCTCCGTCCTTCTTCCACTCGTGCGTGTCGGACGGGAAGACAGCGACAATGGAGGACGTGCAGCGGTTCAAGGTCGGTACTCTGTGGCATTGTCTATGATTTGGTGTTTTTTGGTCGGTTCGGTGCGGGGAAAGTGCAGTGCGGGCGATTTTCCTGTTAAATTAAAACAAAAATAAATAAATAACCAGGAGACTAGGATGTAGCTCTGTGGAAATGACAGGCATTTATTTCGGACAACTATGTTTGTTTGTTTTTTTTTATTGAATTTTAGGAGCTTTAATCTAAATATTGGACAACTATGGGATTGTGTAACTATGCTATCAATATCAATCAAATATACTTTATTGAAAAAAAGAACATAATTAACATTAAGGGGAAGGTAATCAGGGACATTGGGCGACCTTATAACAATATTAAATAAATAAAAAAAAACACAACAACAAATATAATATTCAAAGTAACAACATACAAACATACTTACACATAAAACTACATATTACTGATATTTAAAGGAAATATATACATTGAAGGAAATCACACAAAAACAAAAGAAAGCAGAACATAATTCAAATAAAAAGACTTACACAAAACCAATTAACATCACAAAGTAAAAATGAAAAGTAGAAATGTAATGATTAAAAACCAAGCTCTGAAATATGGGCAAGGATTTAGCCTGCTTGATAATTATGTGGCAGGTCATTCTACAAGCGAACAGCTTGCACAGTGAAAGAAGAGTGATAATATAACTTGCATCATTAAAATATTGGCTCATCGTAAATTAATACCTAGAATAAACAGGACACGTTAAATTGTAGGCTGTTTTGTTATAATACAGCAGTTGTTAAGTCCTGTCAGAGGCCTTCAAAAAGTCTGAATACTAGATTAGTTACAATGACTTCTTACTGTAACTATTTAAATATTAACTAACAGATCTGTATCAGAACGGGAAGTTGCATACAGTTTTTGCACGGAACATCTTATCATCAAAAAGCGATGCCGTTAAATAATAAACTTTCTAGTAAAATGTGTCCAGGTGTATAATTTTGTTAGTGATATGATTGGAAAAGTACTCTTGACCTATTTTTGTAGACCGGCGCTTTCCGGTCTATATTTCATATGGAATTTCCTGTAGGTACGTGTAAGTTTTTTTCTATAAAATCATAGCGATAGTAAAACGATAGGAAATGAACAGCTGTTGCTGTTTGTTTGTCAGTTATAAAACTTTTTTTTGTTATAAAAAAATATGAAACAAATATTGCCTGCACTGTATTTTTCATAGCCGTACTTACATGTTATAGTAAGTGTAAATGAAATAATTGTATTAATTGTTTGTCGTTAGATATAACTTAACCAATTTTTGAAACATTTAGTTCTAATTTAGGCAAAAAAAATTAATTGGTAAAATTGCATCTAAGACCGAACAAATGATGATAGATCGTACTGATATGGCACACCTAGAAAAGGATTAAAATGGTCAAGACGCAATCAAAATAAATATTTTCTATTTTTACGTGACTTAATACTTACCAACTAATATATTGTTCACTAGTGGATACTCGTGGCTTCGCTCGCTTTTTTTCAGGATAAAATTGTAGCCTTATCTTAGTCTTGTAGACGCTTTACTTTATTTCCTTACTAAAATCACGTTATAATCTTTAAGTCCGTCAGGACGAGAGTAACAAATAAACAAAACAACAAATACACTTTGATAAAAATATTGGTTTTAGAAGGTTTTTTTCTGGCCATACTTTTACAATACAACTTCCATGGTGTAACGTGTATCATGGTGTATCACGTCATGGTGGTGTGTAACGTCGGCTGTCTGATTTCATGCCCTGAATGCCGCCAACAACTGGCAGGCTAGAACAAGACTCATTACTGTGGCTAATGTACTGTGCTCTAACTGGAGGCTAGTTTGTAGGTTTTTAACCTTCATACTAAAACATGCATGCTCAGGTTTGAAAATTTGCTACAAGAGAGATTGCCATGTAGCTCGCATACTACATTATCTCATTTTAAATGGTAATCGCTTTAATATGATATCTTCAAAACTATACTTATTGATTCATAAAGCAATAGCGTTATCTTAATAATAGCATTAATGGGCAATAATTAAATCTAAATGTATTATGTGATATAAATAGAAGTAAAACACCAAATACAGATAAAGCATGTACTAATGTACAATCAACCATATTTAATTTTATACTTTTTTCAGAATGTAGAAATCCAGATGTCTCTGAATTAGTTAAAAACTGTGTATATCATTAAACTTGGGTTCAATTTCATTTGTAATAATGATATGATACGATGCACCAACATATGTTTTAGTTGATTGTGATTCTAAATAAATTAAATTTTCACTGTTTTCAATATACTGACTTATTAAAATGTTTAGATTACTTACGTCTACACAAAAATAAATAAATATTTCATGACATATCACACAGCGCCATCTAGCCTCATACTAAGCTTACGCTTGTATCATGGGTACTAGATAACGGATATAATACATATATACTTTTCTTTTGTAAACACATACTTATTATACATAGAAACGACCAGACTCAACACAAATAATTACACTCACATTATTTTAAGTTATTTTTACGATTAGCATTGTATGTCAAACCTTTGCCTTACCAATTGCCCATGATGTCTATGCACCTATCGATCTATACACTCTCCAACCTATTTACATTAAACACCTCAATACTAACAACCAACACCACGCATTTTATTATATACACTTTTATATATTATATCTGTGTATGGACGTCATGACATATATTTTATCTAGCAATACAATTGAATAAAATATACACTAACCAATCATAATCATACATATATATTATATAGCCATAACTATATACTTACAATATTACAAGTATAACCTATATTTACTATATCTATTTACCCAAATTACAAACACTCACATATTGCAATATATTTATTTCTAATAATATACATACATAATATACTCACACTTTCATTACTATACTTTTAGATAAAAATATCAGGCAACTCTGGCAAAACAGCGGTACTCGATGCCAAAATGGTAAAAAAAAAATGTCTAAAACTTCATTCCGTTCCGCATCCGTTCATGTTTTTATCGTTCTTTTTTTGTTTTGAATTTCTTTGTCTTGATTGTAAAGTTTTTTTTTGTGTGTTTTAAGTGTTAAGCAGCCTCTTCTCAACCCTTATGGTTGTGTTCTGTGTCTACAAACTGTTTTTGCTAGCCATTTGTGACATATGTGACGGCACAGAATACATAACCATACCTACATACCTCAATGAAGTGCTATGTTGCGTCCAAAATAAGAAAAACTGGATATCACAACACAGGAATAGACCTAGTGTGATATCCAGGGTTTGCCTATCAGTATACAGTAGGTAATATACAAAGCCCTAGTTTATACAATACCATGTTAAACCTATCTTACTGTAAACACCTTATAAATGTAGAAATAAAATGCTTTTATTATTATTATTATTAATTACAAATTTAAATATTCATAATTACTTACTTGTGTTATGCGGGAATCGAACCCACACCCCTGGATTAGAAGGCAGAGCCACTACCAACTAAGCTAACAGAGCAGTCAAAAATGATGTAAGTGTAGGCTAAACACGCAATCTAACTGTTGTTCTTATGCCATTATTAACATGAATCATATTCAGTTAAATATGTACCTATGTAAAAGATAACCGGTGACCTACTCGTATATATCTAAGATATATATCACAAATCAAAAAGATATTGCTTTAACATTAACACAACGTTATTTCAAGAGGTATTTTCAAAATGTCGCCATTAAGATTGCGATGATAATTTCTTATCGTCTTATCGCACAAGTCAATAAACAGCGTTTTTATCACCTTATTGTGAGTGGGAATTGTAATAGTGCTATTATCTGATAAGAGTGATTTTTATATCAGTACACGCGTGCACGCTTTAGGATGTCTTAAGATGTTTCGCGCAATTGTCGCAAGATATTATGCATTATGTCTGCAATAGTAATCAGAATCTCGCCTCGTTGGATCGCTATAGAATCGATGTACATTTTAAACCGTGATTTTGGTTATATGGGAATAATTAAAATCATTTAGCGTACTTCGTCGACATTATCTGTATCTTTTCATAATTAGCCACAAATACATTTAGGTTCCAGAAATACTTTGAAATAGGAAAGTATACATTTTTCAATAATTCAAATTAGTGCAAAGGCGGATGATACGTTTTCGGATTTATTGGTATTGAAAATATATCAATTTATTTCAAGTTAGTTTTCTCGAAACCTCAGCGAACGAGGGTTTTATACTACTTAACTGACGTGTTATTGAGTTAATAAGCGTGTGTAAAGATTAATAAACTAGGCTCTGTATTACCATTTTAATCATATTTGTTCAGTATTGGGCGTGCCCTTTGCATGATTATCTCACATATAGGTGTGCCATGTCAGATAGTAAGGGCATTGTCTATAATTAACTAGATATATGTATTTTTATGTGACACACAGCGTTTAGTTTGTAAATAGCTTTTTTAACTACAATGTTCACTAAAACTATCTATAACATGCGGCAAAAGGCTGAAGTTAGCGTGAGTATGAATTATTAACAAAAATGAAACACCCTATACTTTGTAGTTGTCAATTATACAGCTTTTACTTCTTGTATGTATTATGTAGACATTATATGCTAAACTATGCAAACTGTTTTATGCCGGTACTTCGTACCAATTTGATAAACAAATTGCTTGTTTACTATTGGCACGAATTACTAATTGAATTACCTACATTCTTTGTAGACTATCCATTTGCTTATAATTGGCTTCTGTTAAAGCTATCATATTGTCATATATTTTAGGACCATGTTGCTCCAAATTTCACATATATTTAGTCATCACAGTATGGGAGTCGTTTTTGTTTCGTAATGTATAAAAGTTACAGCATTTTTTTCGTGTAGTTTTTGTTACACAATGTAAGTTTATATAGGTACTTAGAAATGCAATAAATTATTTTTAGATTATAATATTCATAGATTACTACAATTATATCTATTCTTGCATCTCCACGTTTGGTTTACAATAGTTTTAGTAGAACAGCTATTTTAGTAAATGTTCACAATGTTTTTAGGAAGTGTTTTACTTGACTTACGCATACATAGACATGTTTATTTTGCTGTTCAACCAGTATGCTGATCAAATGACTGAAGTATTAAAGTGTCCTACTTCTATTATTGTTTATCTTATTTTGTTTGAAGTGACACCGCTATTAAGCTATTTCTCTGTAATGTCCCTACTGTTTATATAGTTTACGGTGTCTCAAGTGCTGATAAGAATTTGATTCATAAATTCGGTTACTCATATCCTGCCTACAGCCGAGTCATTTTAATTTTATTCAATTAAGAATAAATTTGACATTTGATATGAGACGACTGTATGTAGATACTTTCAAGGAATTAATTCTGTTCATTTTATATTACCCTAATGTGAAACGCACTATACGTTACAACAAGTGATATTGTTTGCATGATATATTAGTGAAATAAATATTTATTATACTACACCTGCTCGGAAAGTACCTTGATACTTTATCAAATTTACGGTAGAAAGTACGTCATTGCATATCGAACAAATATGCGGGGAGAAAAGTGTATAAAAATCCATTTCTTACGTGGCTTTTTTTTAAATTTTGGGTAAGACTATGCGCCGGTAACCTAAATATCAAAAGCTAAAAAGTTTTTACTGTGAGTTTTTATCTCCAAGTTCGCAAAATGACACTGGCCAATAGCTGTGTATTGGATGGTGTCAAACAATTTGAAAAAAGAACATGTGAAAATTGCAGACGCCATTGGCGCCATTTTCAATTTGTGTGTTGTTTGAGGATTCAGTTTTCGTAGAAAGTAAAATTTATTCAATTAGTAAAGATTTAGTTTTTTATTTTCATCGTAGGTGTAGTATAAAGCACTATGTATCACTCGAGAGAAAGTGCGATTCCCGATCTCGGGTGTTTTAAAGCCCTCGCCTACGGCTCGGGCTTCAAACGACACCCTCGACGGTAATCGGTCACTTTCTCCTCTCGGTGAACAATGTACTATTTCATCGCTAATCTTAAAATCATTTTCATCCTAGTGAAGCTTACTATATCTGCTAGAACTCTTTACTCTGCGAATTTTCCTGTTGTGTTACTTTCTTTTCATACTATGAAGTTATATTAACTCTGTACAAACATTATCTATACCTACTAATCATTGTCATATTTCTTGCTTCGACGAGAGAAATACAGTAATATACTGGTTTTGAAACTACGGCAAATACTACGCTTTCCATCAGACAAAATAAATTAGTTGAAATTCTACACCATAGTTGGACCTATGCTCTGTCCATTATAGAGTGATAATTTTGCGTCAAATTCACGAAATTTGTATGTAAATGACACCTATCAAAACTATCATTCTATAGTAGACAAATCAACATATGAATATCTTTTGAATTTTTAAACTTCGCTAAAGCCATAAGAACTCTATGTATGTTTTGTAAACCCCTTTCCCTACCCAGGTGACCTATCAAAATTATCATGCTATAGTAGACAAATCATACATATTAATGTCATTTGAATCAACTTATCTGCTCCCATGTGACACTGGCAGAATTGCAAAGTTTAACGCAGCCGCTGCCCTCTTAGTTTGTATGTCTATTTATACATGCCGTTTTTGAATTTCAATTTACGAAGCGTATTGATGCGTTCCGGGCATGTCGTTGATTCTCCGAAAACGCAAAGACGCACTATGAGCAGTCAAAGCGGTAAACTTCGCAAAAGTCATAACAATTAAAAACTCCATGTATGTTTTGTAACCCCTTTCCCCCACGCAGGTGGCGACCCGTATAATGCGGCAGCTGATCGAGCAGTTTAGCGCCGGCGACCTGTTCGGTCGCGACAACTACGAGTACTACGCGCGCGTGACCGGCCGCATCCTGCGCGTGCGCGATGAGTGGATCTGCTCGTTCCGCGACCCGCCGCCGCCGCGCCACCATCGCGACCAGGAAGCTTATGCTAGTGAGTGCGTTAGCATATAGATAGGTAAATAAATACTAGGTATATAGAAATTGAAGAGCTGGTTGGGGAACCAAATATAATGGGTGAGACAAAAGCCTATAGACTTCGCTGGCTGGGTCACTTGGTGAGAATGGGAGACGATCGTAGGTTTAAGAGAGCCTTTCTCGGTGTCCCGACTTTGGGTCGCTGCGCCAGCGGAGTAAGTAAGTAAGTACCTATATAAATAATCTGATGTATCTGCCCCAGAAAAACTCCCCCAGCGGATTAATTCTACGGGGGAGTCACGACCCTCAGTCATGAGGAATACGACTCAAGAGAGAGAGAGAGACCATTGTCTTCAGGATGTTTATTAATAAATATTTTGGCATTCATAATACTGCCAATTTTTACGATGTAACCATGATTTGGCACCCCCTGCAGTCTCTAACGACGTGCTTGATACGCTAGACTTGTACCTATATATCTGGACGACAAGAGGTTAGTTAAGACCAGTAATGGAAATTTGACAGATTCAGACGAGATGAAGTTAGTTGAGACTAGTAATGGAAATTTTTGATATTAGAAGTAAACTTCGGAAGATATACATATAAGAAAATTCACATCACGTTCATAATTCTATTGTAAAATTATTTGCTTTTTATGCCTATTATTTAGTTGGTAAACAGTATCTATTGTTCTAAACTCCTAACTAACCATGTGATCAAAAAGTTAGCAGTCGTCATGTGATTGACGAAAAATAATTAAAAATCTACGCTTTGCTTAGTTAACTAAATGCTATTACAAACATTAACAATCTTACCAAATACGCTAGGAAAACTCATTACAAGAACAATGTCCTATCTATCGTTTAGACACGCTATGAAAAACAAGTGTCAGTGTCCAGTTAACGCGTAACAAATTACCACTTGAAGATTCTATTCAAGACCGCCGATAATTCCCACGTAATCTTTAACTTTGATAAAAAAAACATTTTAACTAAAACTGCGATGAAATCTTATTCTAACATCTTCAAATTACTTTAAAACGTTTGAATCATACTTTACTATCTTCAAATCCCTTTTAACATCAGATGTTTGTTATACATTTGATCGTATCATAGTGTTGAAACAATGCCTCGGTGCAGTCCAACGAACTGATACAAAAATGAAACCGCAAATCATGTGTAATTACAACTGAAATCCCATGTGAAAATTGTTGGAAAGACTCCGTGTTTTTACAAACACGGATTCGCATGTCTTTTGTTATTACAATCGAGCATTGTTACGAGTTTTTGCAGTTCTTGTAAAAAGTCAATGATGAAATACGAAGAGCTGATATAGATCGCAGATATCTTTCGGTGTTATCTCATTTAATTAGGATTGTTGTTGCAATTTGACTGGCTTAATTGAAGCCGCTGGCTTTAATGAAATTCTTCTCAGAATAATAAAGATAATATCATGCTCTATATGTTTTTATGAAGTAGCATACACATTCGAAGTTATTGATTGATTTGAATTAATTAATAAAAAAAAATTGATTTTGATTGCTTGGGATTATGATGATTGTCTTCAAATGTGCAATATTGTGTGTTTCAGGACAATTATCATTGGAAGCAGAGAAAACTTGGCTACAGTGCGAGTGCGATCGTTGGGGAAATAAATTTAATTTAGAAGGTAAGATGTTTTAACAATCAATTACTTTGAATCTTTTGTTTAGCTCAAATGATACATAAACTGGATATTGTTTTTTTTTACTTATATTAGAGTTTTAAAAATTAAAAGTATCTTCCACAGGTCGCCCCAAAGAAAGATTAAGTTTCTAATATTGAAGTTGTAGAGTAAAAGCAAAAAATAAAAGTTATTTTTGGTGAGTCTTTTAAAAGAAAACTTAACAGAGTATTTAGCAGTTGTTTTTTGGTTAATGGTAGCACTTGTAGTAAATTTAAAGCCATTAAAAAACTACTGCAATTTATTGATATTCATTAAACTGTAAATCACTCGTACATCCGTGGCACAGTAGATAGATACTAAGTACTAATTAAAATAATGCAATATTCTAAACCTACAAAGCATTGATCAACTAAAACTACAGTAAATCATTTAATTTCTAATTAGAAGTAACAATGTAATACAACTGATGAAAAGCATCAAAGTAAAATTGTAAACTAAGACCCACAACGATTCTAAAACGATTTAAGCAACAAAATCGTATAAAAAAATGGCTATAGTTATGTTTAAAACTTTTTGTCAAAAGAGCAACGAGGCGTCACTAGTGATGTTATGAAAAAGTGTAATACGTCATTGTATTGTAAGTCAATAAGAGTTGCTGTACAAGCGGGCCTAAACGCATTTAGATGACGAAAACTACAAAGCTCATTCTAAAAGTATATAATTATTTTAATTTCCAGGGTTGTCAAAATCCGAAGAGTGCCAATCGATGCCGGCCCTAATGGGCGTGGTGAGCGCAGCGGGCGCTGGCGGAGTGCTCGGACTCGGCATCATACCCGAGCACAGCCTGCTCGACTCCTGCACGCGCCTGTCTATCTCGCTCGAGGAGAGCGTGTTCAAGGTAGGTTAGAACAGGACAACAGACATTTTGAGAGTTTTAATGACAAAGTTCGACTCGCAGTCTGTGAGGCAGTCCTTCTTGAGTTGTATTTTCTCATGAATATGAGTCGTAATTTCCCTGCAAAATTAATTAGTTGGCCAGTTCTCTTGACCAGGTACATTACATTATACATACATCGTGATGGACACCCAGATCCTTCTACAAGGATCTGAGATCCTAGGAAGTGTTTGAAGATACACTACCTACTACCCAGGATCCCAGATCCATCTAGGATTTTGTGATGCTCAAAGATTTTGGTCTATGCGCTGTGGAGGTGACCTAAACTGAGATACGTAGGAATTAATTGCAGGGTTTTTGTGGCCAACAAGGTCATAACACGGTTGTAGTAAGTCGACAAAGTAATTAATTAATTACTTTATTATAAGTATCGTACAATTGTAGATTGAAGTTAAATCAGTTTTCAATGTAACTTACTGACCGGTATTATTGTTGACAATCATGATATGCAGCCATATAGATTAGATAAGTTTCCTTTAAAATATTTTGCTTGAAATCGTGTATTTTCTGTGTGTTGTAATAATCTATACTAATATTAGTTATTAGCTGAAGTGTTTGTTTGTTTAAACGCGCTAATCTCAGGAACTACTGGTGCGAATTGAAAAAATATTTTTGTGTTAAATAGACCATTTATCGAGGAAGGCTTTAGGCTATATAACATCACGCTGCAACTAATAGGAGCGAAGAAACAATGGAAAATCTGGAAAAAACGGGGAAAATTATTCATCTTTGAGGGCTTCCGTTCCGTGCGCTGCGAAAACAGTTCAAGTCGTGGGTAACAGCTATAATTTATAAAGCTGAAGAGCTAGTTTGCAAAAATAAATGTGATGCCCATAATAACCATTCCACGCGGACGAAGTCGCAGGCACAGCTAGTAAATAAATACAATCAGTTGTGGTGTTAAAGACAAACAAATACACCCACTTACAGATTCTCTTTCATATAAAAGACACGTCCAATGCTTACTAGCTTGTTCCCCAACATTCCAGGTGTCAGTGAGCTCCTCCTCGCAGTCGTCGCGCAGTAACTCCTCCCCGCACATGACGCTGGAGGAGCTGCGCGCCATCAACAAGTACGCGGAGAGCACCAAGAGCCTCTCCTACTTGCCACAGGTAACGCCCCTATTGCTAGCCTGATACGGTCGACTATTCTGTGACACTATATAAAAAGTTAGGTTGATATGGTCGAGAACCTATTGATATAGTATGCATAATAAACAGCGCATATAATGTTCTATTATAGTTCATGGGAATGTCTCACCAAGAAAAACAGAAAGCTACTACAGTCATAGTATTATTGGTGAGACCGTAGTAATGAAATCAGTTTATCCATATACTCCAGTAGAGATGTATGGATATATAGCTTCATATTGATCTAAATGTGATTATCTTGATAAGAATGCAATTTGCGAATCTACTTTTTATTGAGATGACGAATCAGATCATCTATGTCAATAAAAAAGGGGAGAATTTTATGCTGTTTGTTGCCTATATAATATATTTGTTTAGTAAATTAAAGACTAAAATTCATTACATCTACCGCCCGATCCCTTCGTTTGAGTGTTCAACTGGCCTTTGTTTTGAGATCTTTGTAGAATAGAACTGTACATATAAAACCGTACAAGAAGAGTCATGCAATAACAACATATTTTAGAAGAAATGTACAGTAACTGTGTATTTTAGCCATACTTATCTTTCAACTTCTAGCGCTCACTGAGGAACGTATTATTTAAGTGATGGTGATAAGAGTTTACTTTCAACCCACTCGTAGCGTCCAGTCTGTCTGCCCCTTTACTATGTCTCCGGAAATACGGACCTTTGACATCCATATGCAACATATTACAAAATACGCAAAATGTGTGTGCATAGATGTACAATTTGTGTGTTGTCGATTCAACAGTGTTACGAACAATGTTGAACTTTTTTAGAATGGTACCTTGAAAAACAATTTAAAAAGCCAATTTTTGCAGATAAAGCAGATTTTTGGAGATAAGGTATGTGAATTCACAAAAAATTACCTACTATACAATTTGAACACCAATGAAAAAAAGTGTGACGTGATTCTGTCAACAACTTTGATTAAATAAATTTATTTAATTTCTGTCAACTCACCGCTACTGCCAGTAAAGCAAATGCCACTGTTCCGTATTTCCCGCCGACAACAAATTGCATGGCAAGTCCCCTTGAGAACATTGTGTACCTGTGGCTGTTCTGTTAGACTAGTACCTATCTGACTGACTTCTTATCTTGCCCA